>CM034361.1:66939732-67290703 GCA_019925275.1 Mytilus edulis | reverse complement strand
ACCGTTCTGGTCGTACTATTTCAAATATTCAATTTCATGACTGTATGGTGTGTTTCCATAAGTTTACCATAGTACTATCACATGGTTGGGTTAAAAATTAATGTTAAACCCTAGTTTTTAGTGTTTTAATGTCTAATCTTACCGTTTTACTTTATTGACATAACTGCACGACTCGATTCTCAATTGTATGTGGTAAGATAATCGTTGCAAAGAATCCTGCTCAAACTTTAGTGAAAGACGGGTTTAACTTTGCATTGTTGCGAGAGTTTATATTCTTTGTTGAAGGCAATTGTAGTGACTGCAATACAAGTACCATTCAATTGAGTTTAGTTATGTTTCTTGTATTTCTGTCTCTGCCCTAAGTTTTCTATATTTTGCATGTGTAGTGCATCATGACACAAGGCATTGTTACGTGTACCATGATGAGCTTTCGTGCAAGACTGCTGTGTGTATTTTTTACATGGAACATTTGATCAGACTTTGACTTTTTGACTCCTGACCTACATGTATGCACGTTGGGTGTGTCATCACGTTGCAGTGTATTCCTCGGTATATTACCTTGACCTCAAAACATAATTTTCAATTGACCCTGCTTCTGAATATGTGGTATGTAGATGTATTGTCATAAGATGATGAGTCTATTGGCACGAGAAACTTCATATGAGCTTGACCTTTGCCGTCAATGTAAAACTTGTATATTTTGTTTGAATTAAATGGAGAATTAACTGTATGATTGGCACTCGTACCACATCTTCTTAGATATATTAGATATATAGATATATTGTTAGTTTTATGTACCACGATGACCCTTTTCTCAAAATCCGCTGTGTGTGTTTTTTTTTTTGTTTTGTTTTTTTTGACAAGGATCTCTTGACCAGACTATGACTTTTTGACTCTTGACCTTTGCATATTGGATGTGTCTCTTGGTATGGTTACCTTGACGTCAAGTCAGGAGTCTCTAGTTTTTGTTAGTCTTGTATGTTTTTAATTGTAAGTTTATTTTATAATTTGGAGTTTGAACTGGTACACATTTTGTTAAGGGCCATCTGAAGCCCGCCTCTGGGCGAGGGATTTTCTCGCTTTGTTGAAGATATAAAAAAGAAGATGTGGTATGATTGACATTGAGACAACTATCCACAAAAGACCAAAATGACACAGACATTAACAATTATAGGTCACCGTACGGCCTTCAACAATGAGCAAATCCCATACCGCATAATCAGCTATGAGGACCCATTACTAGTAGTTGCCTTTGACTGCTTTCTGCTCTTTTGACATGGTTACTGTCTCTTTACACATTCCACATTTCCATTCTCAATTTTTAAGAATGTTTGGTTCAGATGAAACTAAATCCTTTAATTTCCGCGAATATCAAGTAAGAAAATTTACTGCTTCAGTAGCATCGTGTTCTGCCAGTTGTGATAGATAATGCAAAATGTTTCAATCATTTTACCTTAGATTTCATTTCATGGACATGTAGGTATGGATAGTCTGCTTTTACATCATAAAAATTCACACAGAAGGTATACGCATATCAATAAACTGAACTCAAGGCTAAGAACCTTTAAAGTACACTTAGACAGAGAGCTCAATCTAGTGAAACACTTTGTTAAGTTGGTCACATTCAACTTGAAATATCACTGTCTGTTACCAAACTGCACCGAGATCCTGAAAAAGAATGACCGTTTTGTTACCATAAGCATTGTGAATAAGTTTCAAAACATTTGGTTGAGGCAAATTAAAGTTAAAGAACGGAAACAATAGATTTAGCAGTTTTCCTATCTCAAGGCTCCGGGTTCACATTTGTATCATTGGTACTCGTACCACAACTTTTTACATCTAAACACTCATGAACAGTGACGCCATCGGGACCCAATATCGAACTTAATATATCTGTGTTATGGGGTAATGTGAATACTAACATTTGATTGAGTCAGACTTATTTAAGAGAAAGGAAACGAAAGAGTCAGCACTTCTTATGTTTTTAAAGGGACATGATAACTCTTGAACGGTAAAAGTGACACTTAAAAATTTCAAATTTGATTTTGTGTTGAGGTGGGGATCCCGCTTACATGTTCAACCCCGCCTTATTCGGTATGTATGTGTCTGTGGTAAGTCAGGAGCCTGTAATTCAATGAATGTCGTTTTTAAGTGTAACATACTTGGTTTTCGTTCATTTCTTGTACATAAATTTGTTCGTTTATTTTCTCGTTTGAATATTGTTTTACAATGTCATTTCAGTGCCTTTTATTGCTGACTATATGCGGTATTGACTTTGCTCATTGTTGAAAGCTGTATATGACCTATAGTTGTTAGTGTTTGTGTCATCTGGTCTTTTGTGGGAAGTTCTCATTGGCACTCATGCCACATAAGGGGGAGGGTTGGGATCCCTCTTACATGTTTAACCCCGCCTTATTTTATATGCACGTGCCTATCTTGTTTTTCGTTTATTTTTTGTACATAAATTAGACCGTTTGTTTTCTCGTTTGAATTGTTTTACGTTGTCATGTCGGTGCCTTTAATAGCCGATTTTGCGGTATGAACCTTGCTCTTTGTTGAAGACCGTGTGGTGACCTAGGCTACATTGTATAATTGTTAATTTCTGTGTCATTTAGTCTCTTGTGGAGAGTTCTCATTGGCACTCATGCACCAGCTTCTTTTATATATTGTGTATAAGTTTTTTAGTATTTGGTTGGGGCAAATTAAAGTAAGAAGAGTGTAACCCGTTTTTATGGGACGTTCGGGACAGACGGACTAGTGTAACTCTTTATGCCCCTAAATCATGGCGCCAACACGAAGTTCTGACTATTGTGCTGGTGATACACATTCCACTAGCACTGTCATTAACACATGTACACATAATTTTATTACATTGTATACAAATATTTAATCTTAATTTTGATTTCTTTATTGTTGGCCGAATGATTATATGCATGCCCTTCACAATGACTAAATGAGTATCAAATTTGACAAATTTATTGTACATAATTATACATTTTATTATATTTTATAACGTTTTTTTCCAACTAATTAAAGCTTACCAACTTATTGATCATCACTTTCAATTATATGTCTTTTAACATTCTGTGTTGAACAAAAAGATTTGTTACATATACTTCACATGTATTTCTTTCAAATCTGACATTATTAAAAAGCCTTTAAATAAAATTCAGTCGAACTTGATAATAAATGTGCAATCAAATATATATGCAAGTCGTCAACTGGTCAAGTGGCTAGATGCACATATCGTCAGCCATATAAACAAAATGTCCTAATTGGGTGGTTTTAAAACTTCTAGCATAGGCGGATCCGGGGGGGGGGGGGGGGGGGGGGGGGAGCGGCTCCCCTTTCGTGGGAAAAATTTGGTTGATTATATAGGGAATCATTGAAGCATGACTGGAGCGGGCCCCCCTTAGGAAAAGTTCTTGATCCGCCACTGTCTAGACATATTTACGTAAACAAGGGATGAGTAAGGGGAAAAAAAAGAAAACAAAACGACTGAATTAAATAAAAGGATGTTCGATGTACTGTATACTTCGGTTTGTTTTAAAAATCTATACGATGCTTTATTTTTATCTAGTTTCCTTATCACAATAATTAAAATGAGAAGATAAATACCTTATAGTTTCCTTTACCGTCGATGCTAAAATGTTTAATGTTATAAAATAATTTTAGCGTCTTTGACCTACTTTACCTTTTTATTCGGAGACTTGCGGTTATCTTCTGTTATGTTCAACGGGAACATTAGAATGATCTAGAATACAACCCAGATGGAACCAAGAAGTTGGGTTGCCTTAACCAGACAACCCGGATGTTGAACCAGTTACCATGGTTTCGAACCAAAGAACCAAGGTTCAGAACATGGAACCAAGGTTTAGAACCAGAGTGCCCGGATATAACCTGATTACATTCGGAATTCTCATGACTTTTTATACATTCAATGTATTTTCCAAATCATTTATTTATTTAGTATATTTATATATAATTTGTATTTTTCATTTAAGAAATAACTGTAATATTATTTTCTGTCTATGAAGACATAACATAAAAATGTGGTGCACACTGAATAAACCACATTTTTAATGTTATTTCGAATATAGACAGAAAAAAAACGTTACAGTTATTTTTTTATTATTTAATTCAAAGTTGTATTTTAAATCTGAGAAAACCATGAAAAATTATTGATGACTTCACAGTCAAATGACTAAATTATGTCTATGAGCTGATAAAAAAAACAACGTCAGCTAATCAAAAGACGCGTTACTTCCAAAATTTAATTATTCAGTCAAAATTTATTTATCGATTCGTTCATCTTTATCTAATATGTTCTCCTATTTATTTGTATTGTAGTCCTGTAATATTATGTTGTCATTTTAATGTTATATTTAACATTGCCATTAAAGTGGGAGGTTTGGCATGCCACAAAACCAAGTTCAAGCCACCATTTTTTTCTTTAAAAATGTCATGTACCTAGTAAGGAATATGGCCATTGTTATATTATAGTTAGTTTCTGTGTGTGTTACATTTTAACGTTGTGTTTCCGTTGTGTCGTTTGTTTTCTCTTATACTTGAGTGTGAATTCACATTCCTAAAAGACGTGTCACGGTACGTACTTTTCTATCCAAAATTCATGTATTTGGTTTTGATGTAATAATTGTTATTCTCATCGGATTTTGTCTAATGCTTAGTCCGTTTCTGTGTGTGTTACATTTTAATGTTGTGTCGTTGTTCTCCTCTTGTATTTAATGCGTTACTAAGTTTTAGTTTGTTACCCCGATTTTGTTTTTGTCCATAGATTTACGAGTTTTGAACAGATGTATACTACTGTTGCCTTTATTTAATTATTTATCTACTGAATATTTAATTTAAATATTTGCAGAAACACATTCATTCATTCATATTTTATTTATCGATTCGTTTATTTATTTATTTATAAAACGATCACCGGCCAATTTATGTCAAAGAGACAACAACCCGACCAAACAGCAGAAGGCGGGCTTCAGCTGGCACTTAAATAAAAAGGTACTAGTGTGGATCTAGCCGGCGTTAATATTCATGAGGCTAGCCGTCAATAATATTCATGAGATCAAAACCGCGTTCGATGAAATGTTTTGGGTAGTTATTAGATTGTGACAATAAAATAAATTTTGCTGTCAATATCCATTATGGTTATGCTATTTATAGCAATATAAAGTAATTAAGAAATATTAAGCCAATAGGTGTCTTCTGTAAGGTCCGCGTCATTTAAAATGAAAGTAAATGAAAAGTTTAATTGCATTGCCTCACACAACACAAAACAATTATGATCATTAAAATGTTGTTATTATTGAATCAATGTAAACTTTAGTAATTAAAACAAGATGATTAAATAGAGGGTAATTAAATGGAATTAATTGTCATATGGGCATTCCATAATCTGTTCGTTGTCTACAAATATAGTCCAATTCTAAAACTAAAATATACAATACATATGATAGTATCACACAATTAAAAAGATCAGAAAAACAAGAAACATAGTTAATTGAAGACATATAATAAACAGAAAAATATAAAATGTCAATTACTATTTCAATGACATAATTCTTCAAAATTACGGAGATCAATAAGAGTCTTTAATCTTTAATTCAGTCCATATTATTGCCTCTAAAATGGCCCATATCACTTATGCCCTAGACCCGTACGAGTTAGTCAAAAAAAAGGATAAGGGGGGGGGGGGGAGTACCCTGGTATATCACAAATTCGAAAATGAACTATTGCCGGCTGGCCAAACGAAGAGATTCTCCACGTGGGCAATGATACCAGAGGAAGAGGTACTTGTTGCCTTTAAAATGGCCCATAGCACTTATACCCTAGACCCGTACGAGTTTGTCAGTAGAGGGTTCAAAGGGGGGATATGGAATCCAAGATACAACGAATTCGAACTGAACTATTGCCGGCTGGCCAAACTAAGAGATTCTCCACATCGACCATTATACCAGAGGTAGAGGTTGGTATTGCCTCTAAAATGGCCCATAGCACTTATGCCCTAGACCCGTACTAGTTAGTCAGAAAAGGATAAGGGGGATACCCTGGTATATCACAAATTCGAAAATGAACTATTGCCGGCTGGCCAAACGAAGAGATTCTCCACGTGGGCAATGATACCAGAGGAAGAGGTACTTATTGCCTTTAAAATGGCCCATAGCACTTATACCCTAGACCCGTACGAGTTTGTCAGTAGAGGGTTCAAAGGGGGGATATGGAATCCAAGATACAACGAATTCGAATTGAACTATTGCCGGCTGGCCAAACTAAGAGATTCTCCACATCGACCATTATACCAGAGGTAGAGATTGGTATTGCCTCTAAAATGGCCCATAGCACTTATGCCCTAGACCCGTACGAGTTAGTCAGAAAAGGATAAGGGGGGGGGTACCCTGGTATATCACAAATTCTAAAATGAACTATTGCCGGCTGGCCAAACGAAGAGATTCTCCACGTGGGCAATGATACCAGAGGAAGAGGTACTTATTGCCTTTAAAATGGCTCATAGCACTTATACCCTAGACCCGTACGAGTTTGTCAGTAGAGGGTTCAAAGGGGGGATATGGAATCCAAGATACAACGAATTCGAACTGAACTATTGCCGGCTGGCCAAACTAAGAGATTCTCCACATCGACCATTATACCAGAGGCAGAAGTTGGTATTGCCTCTAAAATGGCCCATGGCACTTATGCCCTAGACCCGTACGAGTTAGTCAGAAAAAAAGGATAAGGGGGGGGGGGGGGTACCCTGATATATCACAAATTCGAAAATGAACTATTGCCGGCTGGCCAAACGAAGAGATTCTCCACGTGGGCAATGATACCAGAGGAAGAGGTACTTATTGCCTTTAAAATGGCTCATAGCACTTATACCCTAGACCCGTACGAGTTTGTCAGTAGAGGGTTCAAAGGGGGGATATGGAATCCAAGATACAACGAATTCGAACTGAACTATTGCCGGCTGGCCAAACTAAGAGATTCTCCACATCGACCATTATACCAGAGGTAGAGGTTGGTATTGCCTCTAAAATGGCCCATAGCACTTATGCCCTAGACCCGTACGAGTTAGTCAGAAAAGGATAAGGGGGGTACCCTGGTATATCACAAATTCGAAAATGAACTATTGCCGGCTGGCCAAACGAAGAAATTCTCCACGTGGGCAATGATACCAGAGGAAGAGGTACTTATTGCCTTTAAAATGGCACATAGCACTTATACCCTAGACTCGTACGAGTTTGTCAGTAGAGGGTTCAAAGGGGGGATATGGAATCCAAGATACAACGAATTCGAACTGAACTATTGCCGGCTGGCCAAACTAAGAGATTCTCCACATCGACCATTATACCAGAGGTAGAGGTTGGTATTGCCTCTAAAATGGCCTATAGCACTTATGCTCTAGACCCGTACGAGTTAGTCAGAAAAGGATAAGGGGGGGGGGGGGGTACCCTGGTATATCACAAATTCGAAAATGAACTATTGCCGGCTGGCCAAACGAAGAGATTCTCCACGTGGGCAATGCTACCAGAGGAAGAGGTACTTATTGCCTTTAAACTGGCCCATAGCACTTATGCCCTAGACCCGTACGAGTTAGTCAGAAAAGGATAAGGGGGGTACCTGGTATATCACAAATTCGAAAATGAACTATTGCCGGCTGGCCAAACGAAGAGATTCTCCACGTGGGCAATGATACCAGAGGAAGAGGTACTTATTGCCTTTAAAATGGCCCATAGCACTTATACCCTAGACCCGTACGAGTTTGTCAGTAGAGGGTTCAAAGGGGGGATATGGAATCCAAGATACAACGAATTCGAACTGAACTATTGCCGGCTGGCCAAACTAAGAGATTCTCCACATCGACCATTATACCAGAGGTAGAGGTTGGTATTGCCTCTAAAATGGCCCATAGCACTTATGCCCTAGACCCGTACGAGTTAGTCAGAAAAGGATAAGGGGGGGGGGGGGGTACCCTGGTATATCACAAATTCGAAAATGAACTATTGCCGGCTGGCCAAACGAAGAGATTCTCCACGTGGGCAATGATACCAGAGGAAGAGGTACTTATTGCCTTTAAAATGGCCCATAGCACTTATACCCTAGACCCGTACGAGTTTGTCAGTAGAGGGTTCAAAGGGGGATATGGAATCTAAGATACAACGAATTCGAACTGAACTATTGCCGGCTGGCCAAACTAAGAGATTCTCCACATCGACCATAATACCAGAGGTAGAGGTTGGTATTGCCTCTAAAATGGTCCAGAGCACTTATGCCCTAGACCCGTACGAGTTAGTCAGAAAAGGATAGGGGGGGTACCCTGGTATATCACAAATTCGAAAATGAACTATTGCCGGCTGGCCAAACAAAGAGATTCTCCACGTGGGCAATGATACCAGAGGAAGAGGTACTTATTGCCTTTAAAATGGCCCATAGCACTTATACCCTAGACCCGTACGAGTTTGTCAGTAGAGGGTTCAAAGGGGGATATGGAATCTAAGATACAACGAATTCGAACTGAACTATTGCCGGCTGGCCAAACTAAGAGATTCTCCACATCGACCATAATACCAGAGGTAGAGGTTGGTATTGCCTCTAAAATGGTCCAGAGCACTTATGCCCTAGACCCGTACGAGTTAGTCAGAAAAGGATAGGGGGGGTACCCTGGTATATCACAAATTCGAAAATGAACTATTGCCGGCTGGCCAAACGAAGAGATTCTCCACGTGGGCAATGATACCAGAGGAAGAGGTACTTATTGCCTTTAAAATGGCCCATAGCACTTATACCCTAAACCCGTACGAGTTTGTCAGTAGAGGGTTCAAAGGGGGGATATGGAATCAAAGATACAACGAATTCGAACTGAACTATTGCCGGCTGGCCAAACTAAGAGATTCTCCACATCGACCATTATACCAGAGGTAGAGGTTGGTATTGCCTCTAAAATGGCCCATAGCACTTATGCCTTAGACCCGTACGAGTTAGTCAGAAAAGGATAAGGGGGGGTACCCTGGTATATCACAAATTCGAAAATGAACTATTGCCGGCTGGCCAAACGAAGAGATTCTCCACGTGGGCAATGATACCAGAGGAAGAGGTACTTATTGCCTTTAAAATGGCCCATAGCACTTATACCCTAGACCCGTACGAGTTTGTCAGTAGAGGGTTCAAAGGGGGGATATGGAATCCAAGATACAACGAATTCGAACTGAACTATTGCCGGCTGGCCAAACTAAGAGATTCTCCACATCGACCATTATACCAGAGGTAGAGGTTGGTATTGCCTCTAAAATGGCCCATAGCACTAATGCCCTAGACCCGTACGAGTTAGTCAGAAAAGGATAAGGAGGGGGGTACCCTGGTATATCACAAATTCGAAAATGAACTATTGCTGGATGGCCAAACGAAGAGATTCTCCACGTGGGCAATGATACCAGAGGAAGAGGTACTTATTGCCTTTAAAATGGCCCATAGCACTTATACCCTAGACCCGTACGAGTTTGTCAGTAGAGGGTTCAAAGGGGGGATATGGAATCCAAGATACAACGAATTCGAACTGAACTATTGCCGGCTGGCCAAACTAAGAGAAACTCCACATCGACCAATATACCAGAGGTAGAGGTTGGTATTGCCTCTAAAATGGCCCATAGCACTTATGCCCTAGACCCGTACGAGTTAGTCAGAAAACGATAAGGGGGGGTACCCTGGTTGTCACAAATTCGAAAATGAACTATTGCCGGCCGGCCAAACGAAGAGATTCCTAACGTGGGCAATGATACCAGAGGAAGAGGTACTTATTGTCTTTAAAATGGCCCATAGCACTTATACCCTAGACCCGTACGAGTTTGTCAGTAGAGGTTTAAAAGGGGGGATATGGTATCCCTGTATACAACGAATTCGAACTGAACTATTGCCGGCTGGCCAAACTAAGAGATTCTCCACATCGACCATTATACCAGAGTTAGAGGTGGCTATTGCCTCTATAATGACCCATAGCACTTATGCCCTAGACCCATACGAGTTAGTCAGGAAAGGATAAGGGGGGTGCCCTGGTATATCTCCAATTCGAAAATGAACTATTGCCGGCTGGCCAAACGAAGAGATTCTCTTCGTGGGTAATGATACCAGAGGAAGAGGTACTTATTGCCTTTAAAATTGTCAAAAGCACTTATGCCCTAGACCCGTACGATTTTGTCAGCAAGGGGTTAAAAGGGGGAGGTGATACCTCTGTTTACAACGAAGTCGAAATAAACTATTGGCGGCTAGCCAAACTGAGAGATTCTCCACGTGGACCTTTATACGAGAGAGAGAGGTGGACCTAGCCTTTAAAATGGTCTATAGCACTTATGCCCTCGACTCGTCCGATTTTGTCAGCAAGGGGTTAAAAGGGGGAGGTGATACCTATGTTTACAACGAAGTCGAAATAAACTATTGCCGGCTAGCCACACTAAGGGATTCTCCACGTGGGCCATAATACCAGTGGTAGAGGTGGGCATTGCCTCTAAAATGGCCCATAACACTTATGCCCTAGATCCGTATGAATTAGTCAGCAAAGGGTAAAGGGGTACCCTCGAATATCACAAAGTCGAAATGAACTGTTGCCGGCTGGCCAAACTAAGAGATTCTCCACGTGGACCATTATACCAGAGATAGAAGTGGACCCAGCCTTTAAAATGGCATATAGCACTTATACCCTAGACCCGTACGATTTTGTTAGCAAGGGGTTAAAAGGGGGAGGTGGTTCCTCTGTTTACAGCGAAGTCGAAATAAACTATTGCCGGCTGGCCAAACTAAGGGATTCTCCATGTGGGCCATTATACCAGTGGTAGAGGTGGGCATTGCCTCTAAAATGGCCCATGACACTTATACCCTAGATCCGTACAAATTTGACAGCAGACGGTTTAAAGGGGGATATGGTATCCCGGTGTACAACGAAGTCGAAATGAAATATTGTCAGCTGACTGACTAAGATATTCTAAACGTGGACCATTTTAGCAGAGGTAGAGGTAGTCATTGCCTTTAAGATGGGCCATAGCACTAACCCTGATGGCGTTGTCCATTATATCAGATGTAGAGAATAATATTGCCCCGAAAATTACGCATGGTTTTTATGTCCTAGACTCGTACCTGTTGGACAGCAAAGGAAAAGTAGGACTCTTGTATATCACAAAGACCAAAATAAGAGATTCTCCTTGTGGACTATTAAAAAGATTAACGTAGTTGTTTTCTCTAAAAAGGCCCATATATCGTATATCATAGATCCGTACGTATTGGTAGGAAAAGGGTAAGGGAAGTACTCTTGTATATCAAAATATTCAAACATACTTTTACTTGCTGGCCATTTTAAAGGCAATTATTACCTTAACCTCTGTATCATGGTCCATGATGAGAATCTTTTAGTTTGACAAGTCGTCAATAGTTCAATTTGACTTTGAGATATATAAAGGTACCTACCTTTCTCTTTGCTGACTAAGTCGTACGGGTCAAGGGAATAAGTAATATGGGTCATTTTAGAGGCAATGCCTACTTCTTCCTCTGATATAATGACCCACGTGGAGAATTTCTTAGTTTGGCCATCCGGCAATAGTTTGTTTCGACTTCGTGATGAATCGGAGTACCACATCCCCCTTTTTACTCTCTACTGACAAACTCGTACAGGTCTAGGGCATAAGTACTATATGGGCCATTACACAACTACTACATCTACCTCTGGTGTCATGACCCATGTGGAAAATGTCTTGGTTTGGCTAGCTGGCAATAGTTCATGTCGACTTTGAGATATATAAAGGTACCAACCTTATCCTTTCCTGGCTAAGTCGTACGAGTCTAGGGCATTAATGATTTGGGTCATGTTAGAGGCAATAGATACCTCTCCCTCTGATATAATGGCTCGTGTGGAAAATCTCTTCGTTTGGCCAACCAGTAATAGTTTATTTCGACTTCGTGTTAAACCGGGTTACTACCCTTTTAACCTACAGCTGACAAACTCGTACGGGTCTAGGCTATCGTTTAGTGGATAAATCGGGCAACTATATGGCTAACAATAACAAATCTCTCTATTCAAGCTCTAATGTCAACATGTCACACTTAGGTGACATTACAATGAATGGCGGCAGCGAGAACGTTACGTTTGTGATTTTGCTCCCAACATGCTTGGGCCGCACATGAATTACCTCACAATAAATGAAAGTGATCACAACTTTAATTATTAAAGTTCTAATAAAATAAATTAAAACTTGAAAGTTTATATGTGAAATATTTAGCAGCCCACTTTTTATATTCATTTTAATGTTCATATGCTAATCACACATTATCATTTTACTTTTCACAATTTACATTTAACACATGGTAGTCCAAGTTTTTATTTTCGTCTTTGCCTCACTCTGAGCTGCTCTATTTTCAAGTTCCAAAGAATTCAGTTCTTACAGATAAAGTTTGATAATTGGTCTAGATATCAAACCAGTTTTTGTTCGATTATGACTGATCGTGTAAGTCCATCTTTGCCGTAAAATAATTTGTCAATGATCTAATTTACTCTTGATACATAGTCCTGAATCTGAACTACATCTCCGACTTTAATGTTCTATGTGTTTCGATCTGTGTATCGGTAATGTTCCCTAAGCGAATTTATGTATTCCTGCTTCCATCTTTTTATGTATTTTTTACGAGTTTTAATGAAAGAAACTTCGATTGTCTAGCCAGTTACTGATTCATGCGTAGTGTCTTTGGTTCCTGGTTGTAAACTACAGTCTTCAAGTCCGTTATACGGTAGCGTCCTGGTCCGTTTTCAATGTAATAAATGTGACGGACTAAGGGGTTCGTCGTCCGTTTGATCCGATGAAACGTATGTTAGTGGGCGATCACTGAGTAAACTTTCTACTTCAGTAATTATCGTGTTGAGTGTTTTATTGTCCATAAGTGCTCGTCCTTATACTTTTTTAATGCAGTTTTTCGTTATTCATCTCAATCTCTCCCACCATCCGCCGAACAAAATTGTTCCATAAGAATTAAGCTTCTCGGTTCCATATGATGATTTTGATAAATGTTTCTTATGCTCCCGCATCATACAAATCATTTACAAATACTCAACGTGATGCATGAAAGAAGTCTAACAAAGATCTTTGTTGATCAAAGCTCGAAATATTATTGTCGACATAAAAGTCTTTCTTTAAAATTGTTGTCAAGTCTGTGGAATTGCAGTCAAATGTTTACGTATAACAGCATTTAGGATAAACGGAGAGAAAGTTGCTCCAAATTATACTGACTTGAATCTGTTTGCGGTTAGTTGACTATTTGGGTCATCCGGGTTACTAGGTTAAAAGAATCTGGTAACATCACGATCCTCTTCATCCAACCCATATTAAGAAAGGCTTTTTTCTATATCTGACGACACGGCGTATTTGTGCATTCTAAATAGGAGAAAAATTCCGGTTAAATCATTAAAGTGTGGCCAAAGATCCATCAAACAATCATTTAATCTTAGACTAACAGGTGAAGGTTTGCAGCTGCAGTCAAATACAATTCTGATGGGCGTGGTTGACGACTTTTACAGTATGATGGTGCGGTATGGAATGAACATTTGTTTTGGTTGATCGTTCATCAACTCCCTCGATAAATCCACGTTTTTCTTGTTCATTTATAATTTTTCCGTTGTTCTATAAAAATGTAAGTTCACGACTAAGACGCTTATTGACATTATCTGTTCTCCGTTGTGCAACACTTCTGTTGTCTAGTAAGGTGTGGTGTTCCTCCTTACAAGGTAACTTAGCAATATATCTTTCTGTTTCCATATGGTAACCTCTACTATTTGATTCATATACATCTTGGAATGGTCTGTTTTCAGATTTGTTGTCAGTATTATTTATACTAGCAGCTTCAACTTCTCAAAATTTCTCCAATATATGCTCTTCAAATTTGTGACCTACTAATATGTTCATCATTGACGTAAGTGTGTGATCTGGATTTGCAGGTATTCAATTGATTGTGCCGGACAGAAGGTTACGTATTTCCGACTTGACGGTAGTAGGTCCTGCTCCTCATACTATTCTATCATCGACAATTGACCAGTAATAATCGATTTAGATAGAATTCAATAGAGAAACTTCAACCATTGGGTCATGTGAGAGCGGATGGGCTAATTTCAAGCCAAACAAATACTTTAAATTTGTAATATTATGTACATAAGTTTTCATTGGTACAGCTATTTCTGGTACAATCAAAACGTTGATAGGTAATTTTCCGTTGTCTGTAAGTAAGTAAATGGTACCATTATTTTGATGTCGAACTGTTTTGCCCTCACTTGTGTCACAAAATCCTGACAGGTTTATGGTCTCCTGTCTGGTAATTGTCAAATCAAGCTCTGTAGCTAATTTTTCTGTGATGAAGGACATCTGTGCGCCCTTGTCAAATAATGTGTTTGTGTTAGTACATTGAATGCCCGAACTTACTTGCGCTACGGCAGTTTTTATTCTGTGTCTGTGAGTGAAGAACTGTGCCCGTTTTCTTCGCGTTGTGTTGTGTTTTCTTAATTGTGTTAATATTTACATAAGTGTTACTCTGTTTTTCATCTTTTTCAACCGCGTCTTTGCATAAACTAGTATGGTGTCATATTTTACATTTCCTGCAACTTTGGTGTGATTTGCAATCATCTATATTGGGAGGTCAAAGACAGTTAAAACATAAACTATCCCGTTTAACAATAGAAATAATTGCTGTGTGCTCAATTATCTTAGTGCAGTTAACGGGGACATGTGATTCGTTACAAAAGTACACATGGTTTTACGTTTATTTGTCTGTTGATTTATTTTGTACGTACCTTTGCATTGGTGTGAAATGCTGCTGTAGCGGTATACGTTTCCGTATGATCATGCAGAGGAATTGCCTTCCTCCATTATGTAGAGTTCGTGAGATAGTATTTGTAGTAGTTCATTTAATTGCCAACTATTTGATTCATGGTGTCTTGTTAGATTTATGCGTACGTCCCCCGGTAACTTTTTCAATATGACAGGGACCAATAATGGGCCATATGTATTCTCTGTCTGACCAACGGATTCTAAACCATGTACATATGTTTCAATTTTCTCGTAAAAAATAACGTCAGCTCTTATATGAAGGTATGTAAAATAATGCATTCATGTACTTTTGTGTGATGTTGTGAACTTGTGGCATTTGTGTTTAGCGTTGATGTTTGTACTTAGATACAATTTGGCTATTTAACGTATTTTTGTTTCTAAATTAAATAAATACTCATCAGAGTCAACGATTTCTGTTTCGAAAGTTCATCGGAATCAACAAGTTCTGTTCCGCTCTCCCCTTTTTCGTCTAATTTCTGGAATATTCTGAAAACGGCGCTTCTATGTCCTGCTAGTATCGATTTCAGCTTCAAATTCATCCTGGTCACTTGACACCAATATCGTTAAGTGGATACATCGGGCAACTATATAGCTAACAATAACAAAAGCGAATAGAATGTATGTATATCTATTCGGACTCTAATGTCAACACGTCACACTTAGGTAACATAACAATGATTAACAGGAGCGAAAATTTGATCAATTACTCCTTAACAAATTGTTTAAGTATCGGTACCCAATACGATTGTAGTACGTAAGTAAGCGTAGCACTGAGTCCAAAATGAAGTGAACGCTCGTGTGCGTCTGTCACTATCAGTTTGGTAAGTAAATGATTCGCAGGTAATAAATACGGAAATTTGGTATTCTCTGAAATCGTTGCGGTGTGAATCCTTCCATTGCATCTCACAAAACCACCGTCATCTATGAAGAGTCCTACTTATCTAGGATATTTCCTTGTGTTTTATCTCAGATGTTTGGTATATCGGTATATTGGTAGTTGGATATGAACCACTGAACGTAAACAGTTACTCGAATCACTTTCCTGAAAGTTCCATATTTCGAATTGTCTATAACGTTACTGATACCATAGTGATCAGTATGAACTTCATTGTTTAGAAATACCTCGTCTTCGTTTTCTTCTGTAATTGTCAATACCTTTAACTAACTCGGTCTTTTTTTAATGACACTATCGATGTATTGATCGACGTCAATTCCTCGTGTTAAGAGATCGGTTGGGTTGCATTCTTTCGGGCAATATCTCCATTAATGTTGATTTTGTAGATTTTGTTATTTCTCGCACTCGATTCACAATAAATCGTTTAAACGGTTTCGATGATTTTAACCAGTGCAATACTATACAACTATCCGACCAAAAAAACCACGTTTTTACATTCAAAGGTCGATTTTACATGAAAAGCTAGTCTAGTTCCAATAACGGCGGCCATAAGTTCTAGTTGCGGTTATGTTAGGTTTTTCACTTGCGCTAATCTGCTTTTTGCAATCACTAACGTAGTTTCGGTTCCGTTGTTCAGATATGCAGTCGCAAAATACGTGTAGTTCAAGGTATTCCGAAGATTAGATGAAGCAAAGGAGAATACAAATTTCGATGAAGTAAAAGTCATTGCAACACTCGGACAACTTGTGCAAAAACAAACATTTTTTAGGACTTGAATGAACAAATTATAAAGTTAACGGAATGTTACGATGTGGTAAATTAGATTATTTGATTCAGATGAATGTTCGGTTAATATGGTAACGAAGATTCAACACGTACCTAAATTCATACAAAATGTCCAAAACCCTGCAGTCCCGTCATATTGAATCAAATACTTAAGTACTAGAACGCACACTTTAAATCCAGAAACTATACCATTTGTTTCAACGCACAACATAGCTAACCCACACAACACACAGTCGTTTGAAAACCAGTTTGCCCAAGCTAGTCTCACAATCAACACGCAACAAAGTACATTTTCTGCAGCTATTAATCAGAGTCACGGCCTACAAAACTTACGCTTCCAACTTTCAAAGGCACCATTTTAGAATGGCAAACCTTCTGGAACTCATATGAGTCGGCCTCACATCTGAACCTGTCACTTACAAATATACAAAAGTGTAACTGCTTGAAAGCTCATGAGCTAGAACACGAAGCACTAGGTTTAGAAATTCCTTCGCCTATAAATCAGTTTACAAGCTTACAAAGTTTTTACGATCAAATTGAAGGTAGTCAGGGTCTAGAAACTTTTGGTCAGACACATGAAACATACGGCACGCTACTTGTTCCCATTATTGTGAACAAATTACCCGTGGAAGTCAGAAAATATCTCGCGCGAGAACATAGAATAAAAATATTTATCGGCATTTGGAGGTGCAGAGAAAAACGCGAGACACATAGAAAAGTCAACAATCTATCTGAAAACCGTTGCAGGACACGTCTTGTCAATCAAAGTACAGATGATCGGCATGCCTCTACAGAATTACATACGTAACATTGATACACAGAACGGTTATTTTCGTGGTTTAAAGTTAGCGCACACGGTGAAAAAGCATTATTCATTCGAGATATCGTTGCTGGTAGGTGCATATTACTACGGGGACATTGTTAACGATTATATAGTACGTGGAAACGATGCGACCGCCGTGAAATCCAAGATCGGATATATGCTTTCGGTACTTACATACGGTACGAAAACAAACACGTCGAAGACTAGTATGTTTAATGTTCTAATATCACACAAAGTTGAAGAATACAATCTAGAGAGATTTTGGAATTTAGATTCAATAGGAATAAAAAGCAGGGAGGTAGACGAAGACGACAAGGCATATATTAAAGTCTATCAGGACAGATCAATTGAGTTCTGAGAAACTAAATATTTCGCTAGGTTACCTTGGAAACATGATGAATTGCCTATAAATTAAGCAGTCACGAACAGAACGACTGAAAACGTCCTTCAAAGACTTACTAAAAACTCAGATATGTTAAAGAAGTACGGAAACATTATACAAGAACAGGAACGAAGAGGATTCAAAGAAAAGGTAGATGAAACAGCTGAACTTAAGAAAAATATCACTACATTCCTAATCATCCTGTACAGAAGGAATCAAGCACTATGCCTATCAGAATTGTTTACGACTGCAGTTGTCGACAGTCGCATAATTCGCCAAGTTTAAATGACTGCCTTTTGGATACACCGCAGAAGCTAAACGACCTGAAAAAAATTCTGATGAGATTTACAGACAATTCTGTCGCCATAACAACGGATATTTAAAAAAGCCTTTTTACATGAAGGATTACAAAAAAGGGTGATCGAGACGATACACGTTTCTGGTGGCTAAGTAACCCATCCGACCCAACAAGTTATTTACAGACTTAGAAGTTCAAATCCGTTCTGTTCGGAGCGACTTGTTCGCCGTTTATACCAAACGCCACGATATTTAACATTTACAACGTAATAACACTATAACAGCTACATTGATGGAAAGAGATTTGTATGTGGACAACATTCTGTTAAGTTACAGAACGAGGGTGTGCTGACTATAAGGAAGGGAGAACAATGATGGAGGAAACTGGATTCTATCTACGATCCTGGACGTCAAACAGTGTGGATATACGTAAGCTAGCTAAGACAGAAAAAGTACTATATGCGGACAAAACACAAAAGTACTTGGTATGTTATGGAATAGCTGATTCGATGATCTGATGTACCAGAAATTAATACGGCAGCTTTGTGAAAAATTGTGCAAATCCTGCTACAAGAATAAAATTTGGCATAGACCTTCCTCAGCTATTACTCTTTTATTTCAGATAAGGAGGCATTTGAAAAAAAATGTCTCACTTCCGGTAAAATTTCAAAATGGCCGACATCATACTTAAATCATCCAAATATCAGAGGCTAGTGTGTGAAAAGCGGTTTTTATCATGCTGCTATAATAATATTTGGTACAAACCTTTGTTATGTACTACTTTTGGATATATTATATAGATGAGATGTCTTTAAAACCCTACTTTCGGTAAAATCCAACATGGCGGACATTGTACTAAAATAAGCTTATTTTTTAGGGAGGGTGAGTGAAACGTGTTTTGACGTATTGCTACTACCATTAAATTGTTCAGGAACCTTTCTTTGATGCTGCTAATGGATATAATAAATAAGAGATATGTCTTTAAAATCATTACTTCCGGTTATATTCAAACTGGCGGACATAAAATATCATTATTTTATTTTGATATTCAACTTTATTTCAAAATGTAAAGAAACTGGTTTTTTTTGTGCTGGTCAGTAAACATTTGGATTTGGCTTTAAGTTATCCTCTAAACCACTTATTCTATTCTATAGATAATGATTAAATACAAAATTAACACTTCCGGTAAATAAAACCAATTTTGCGTAAATTTTAAAGATGAGTCCTCAGTCCATATCTTCGATGTAGAGTTTTGGATAGATTGATGAAAATAAAATAAAATCACTTTAGTACTAAAACATCTTTAAAATTACGGATTAATGGCCGCAAATATTCACAATCGGAGAGCTGATTTTCCTCATTTATAAAGACAGCGGTATTGTTTCTTACATCAATAATGTACAAGCTCCTGATAAGATGAAGAGGCCTCACAAAGAGTTGTCCAAAAGGGTTACAATGGTTCATATTTTTCCTTTCGCCATACATAAGCGTCTGGAATAGTAAGCATAGAAACCAATCCCAAGCTTGTTACTCATCCACACCCGCTATGGTATATTGCACGTTTTACATGCTGAAAAAAACTGGACCGAGTCGTTTAAATAGCCTCATAAGCGTCTGGACTAGTTAGCATAGGAAAAAAATAAGCTTGTTACTCATCCAAACCCGCCATGGTATATTGCACGTTTTACATGCTGAAAAACACTAGACCGAGTCGTTCAAATAGCATCAATAAGTCTTTCCACTTCCAAAAACATGTTTTCCTGCTTCATAAACCCCATCTGATAAGTTTGTTCGATCTTACTACAAAACCACGTATCATTTTATCAATGACATTATCAAATCCATATCTGGTGATGTTGGCTGATCAATCATCATTCTAAATCATAAAGTCACATCTTCAAACGCCATCCATGTCAACAACGAAAATCCCTTTCAAGTAAAAGTGCATTTGAAAGGTCATGGATAGATTATATCTAAAGCTTTTCCCACTTCTAAATGCAAGCCAAAGTTCGTCTGCCCCTTTGTCACGAAATAACGAAACAGCAATGACAGCAGCATCAGAATCGACTGTTCAAGTCATGACTCAGTTAAGTCTGTGTATCACTGCATCAGACACATGTATATTGATTCTATAGTATAAGCCTCTTCATTTTAACATGGGGCTAAACTTGAAACACCATCATGTGGTGAATAACACAGAACATCCTGAGCATTTGTTGCTACAACTTACTCTCCCTCAAAATCTATTGAGCAAGCTCCTGAGAATAAAAACTAAAAAGTTCTTTCTTAATGTCGTCATCTCTCAGAAAACTTTACCAATTTTGAGATTTGTTTTGACTCTGGATTCGTCTATGTATTCCCTTACCCCTAAATGTAGCTCTTTTTTCTTGTGGCAGCCTTCAAACTACCGGTATTTTCTATGTACGCATTCATCCACTGTTTACAGTTTCAAGTTGTTTCATAACGAGTATGCTGATAGGGCATTATGCCCTTACCTTAAAAAAAACATGAAACTATTATGATGAAGTCTTAAATGCATATGACAGTTGTAGCAACACATGTTCAGGATATTCTATCTTTACCACCACGCGATGCATTTCAAGTTAAACACCATATTCATATTAAAAGGCTAACACTAGAATCATGGTGCATGTGTCTGATGCAGTGAAACACGAACTTAAACAAGTCATTATTCGAACAGTCGTTTCTGATGATGCTGTCATTACTGTTTCGCTATTCCGTGAGATAGGGGTAGACAAACTATGGATTGTGTTTAGGAGGAGGAAAAGCTTTGGATAAATATATATCAATGACCTTCCAAATGCACTATCGATGAGTGATCACACACAAATATTGTGATCCATATATTTTCCGGTTGTGATACGGTTCTCTGTTTTCTTGAAAAAGGAAAAAAAAGACTGCTTGGGAGACATTGCATTTGCAGATGTGACTTCCACATAAAGAATAATAATTGATCCGCCTCAATTACCGGTGTTTACTGTAAGATATCACAAACTTATCATATGGGGTTAGCATGGTTAACAAAGCAAGAAATATCTATTTACGCAAAAGGGTAGGCTAAATGAGGCTATCAACTTAGTCTAGTCTTTTCCAGCATGCAAAACGTACAATATACTAAGACACGTGTCAAGGGGACGAGCCTGAAATTGGCTCTTATGCTACCAAGTCCAGGCGCTAATGGATGACGACGGGACAAAGAGGATCACTTTAAAAAAAACTCTTTCTGAGGCCTCATCATGTTGTCAGAAGCTTGCACATTGTGGATGTAAGAAAGGTGCCGCGGTTGTTGTTAATGTGGAAAATCAAGTCTCCCGTGCCCTGCGTCGTGTGCATGTGGTGGTAACTGGGAATACACATATTTTTTTGGCCAAATAGTAGTAGTTTTTAAAATGTTTTAGTACTTAAGTGATTTTCTTTGTTTCAATCAATCTATCCAAAACTCTACATCGAAGATCTAGATTGAGTACTCATCTTTGACCTTTACGCCATATTGTTTTTTTACCGGAAGTGTTAACTTTGTATTCAAATATCAACTACAGAATATGATTAGTGGTTTAGAGGATAAATTAAAGCATATGGCTAATGACCACCACAAAAAAAACCCACTTTCTTCACATTTTGAAAAGAAGTTAAATATCAAAATAAAAAAATGATATATTTATGTCCGCCATTTTGAATATTACCGGAAAAAAGGGTTTTTAAGACATATGTCTTATACATTGTATCCCTTAGAAGCATCAAAGAAAGGTTCCTGCACAATTTAATAATAGTAACAATACATATTGGATTCTACCGGAAGTAGGGTTTTTAAAGACATCTAATCTATATAATATATCCAAAAGTAGTACATAAAAAAGGTTTGTATCTTTTAGTTTTGCCAGTCGGCAATAGTTCAATTCGACTTAGTGATATACCAGGGTAAACCCCTTTCTCTTTGCTGACTGACTCGTACGGTTCTAGGGCATAAGTGCAATATGCCATTTTAGAGTCAATGCCCACCTCTACCTCTGGTATAATGGCCTACGTGGAGAATCCGTTGTAAACCAGGATACCATATCCCCCTTTTAACCCTATGCTGACAAACTCGCACGGGTCTAGGGTATAAGTGCTATATACCATTTTAAAGGCAATAAGTACCTCTACCTCCGGTATCATTGCCCACGTAGAGAATCTCTTAGTTTGTCCAGCCGGCAATAGTTCATTTCGAATTTGTGATATACCAGGGTACCCACCTTACCCTTTCCTGACTAACTCGTACGGGTCTAGCGGATAAGTGATATGGACCATTTTAGAGGAAATACCAACCTCTACCTCTGGTATAATGGTCGATGTGGAGAATCTCTTAGTTTTGCCAGCCGGCAATAGTTCAGTTCGAATTCGTTGTATACGGGGATACCATATCCCCCCCTTTTAACCCTCTACTGACAAACCCGTACGGGTCTAGGGTATAAGTGCTATAGGCCATTTTAAAGGCATTAAGTACCTCTTCCTCTGGATCATTGCCCACGTGGAGAATCTCTTCGTTTGGCCATCCGGCAATAGTTCATTTTCTAATTTGTTATATACCAGGGTACCCCCCTTATCCTTTCCTGACTAACTCGTACGGGTCTAGGGCATAAGTGCTATAGGCTAATTTAGAGGCAATACCAACCTCTACCTCTGGTATAATGGTCGATGTGGAGACTCTCTTAGTTTTGCCAGCCGGCAATAGTTCAGTTCGAATTCGTTGAATACCGGGATACCATATCCCCCCTTTTAACCCTCTACTGACAAACTCGTACGGGTCTAGGGCATAAGTGCTCTGAGCCATTTTAGAGGCAATACCAACCTCTACCTATGGTATCATTGCCCACGTGGAGAATCTCTTCGTGTGTGCAGCCGGCAATAGTTCATTTTCGAATTTGTGATATACCAGGGTACCCCCCCTCCCTTTATCCTTTCCTGACTAACTCGTACGGGTCTAAGGCATAAGTGCTATAGGCCATTTTAGAGGCAATATCAACCTCTACCTTTGGTATAATGGTCGATGTGGAGAATCTCTTAGTTTTGCCAGCCGGCAATAGTTCAGTTCGAATTCGTTGTATACAGGGATACCATATCCCCCCTTTTAACCCTCTACTGACAAACTAGTATGGGTCTAGGGCATAATTTCTATGAGCCATTTTAGAGGCAAAACCAACCTCTACCTCTGGTATCATTGCCCAGGTGAAGAATCTATTCGTTTGGCCAGCCGGCAATAGTTCATTTTCGAATTTGTGATAAACCAGGGTACCCCCCTCCCTTTATCCTTTCCTGACTAACTCGTACGGGTCTAAGGCATAAGTGCTATAGGCCATTTTAGAGGCAATATCAACCTCTACCTCTGGTATAATGGTCGATGTGGAGAATTTTAGTTTTGCCAGCCGGCAATAGTTCAGTTCGAATTCGTTGTATACCGGGATACCATATCCCCCTTTTAACCCTCTACTGACAAACTAGTATGGGTCTAGGGCATAATTTCTATGAGCCATTTTAGAGGCAAAACAAACCTCTACCTCTAGTATCATTGCCCACGTGGAGAATCTATTCGTTTGGCCAGCCGGCAATAGTTCATTTTCGAATTTGTGATATACCAGGGTACCCCCCCTTTTATCCTTTCCTGACTAACTCGTACAGGTCTATGGCATAAGTGCTATGGGTCATTTTAGAGGCAATACCAACCTCTACCTCTGGTATAATGGTCGGTGTGGAGAATATCTTAGTTTGGCCAGCCGGCAATAGTTCAGTTCGAATTCGTTGTATACTGGGATACCATATCCCCCCTTTTAACCCTCTACTGACAAACTCGTACGGGTCTAGGGTATAAATGCTATGGGCCATTTTAAAGGCAATAAGTACTTCTTGCTCTGGTATCATTGCCCACGTGGAGAATCTCTTCGTTTGGCCAGCCGGCAATAGTTCATTTTCGAATTTGTGATATACCAGGGTATCCCCCCTTATCCTTTTCTGACTAACTCGTACGGGTCTAGGGCATAAGTGCTATGTGCCATTTTAGAGGCAATACCAACCTCTACCTCTGGTATAATGGTCGGTGTGGAGAATCTCTTAGTTTGGCCAGCCGGCAATAGTTTCAGTTCGAATTCGTTGTATCTTGGATTTCATATCCCCCCTTTGAACCCTCTACTGACAAACTCGTACGGGTTTAGGGTATAAGTGCTATGGGCCATTTTAAAGGCAATTAGTACCTCTTCCTCTGGTATCATTGCCCACGTGGAGAATCTCTTCGTTTGGCCAGCCGGCAATAGTTCATTTTCGAATTTGTGATATACCAGGGTACCCCCCTTATCCTTTTCTGACTAACTCGTACGGGTCTATTGCATAAGTGCTATGGGCCATTTTAGAGGCAATACCAACCTCTACCTCTGGTATAATGGTCGGTGTGGAGAATCTCTTAGTTTGGCCAGCCGGCAATAGTTCAGTTCGAATTCGTTGTATCTTGGATTCCATATCCCCCCTTTGAACCCTCTACTGACAAACTCGTACGGGTCTAGGGTATAAGTGCTATGGGCCATTTTAAAGGCAATAAGTACCTCTTCCGCTGGTATCATTGCCCACTGGAGAATTCTTCGTTTGGCCAGCCGGCAATAGTTCATTTTCGAATTTGTGATATACCAGGGTACCCCCTTATCCTTTTCTGACTAACTCGTATGGGTCTAGGGCATAAGTGATATGGGCCATTTTAGAGGCAATACCAACCTCTACCTCTGGTATAATGGTCGGTGTGGAGAATCTCTTAGTTTGGCCAGCCGGCAATAGTTCAGTTCGAATTCGTTGTATCTTGGATTCCATATCCCCCTTTGAACCCTCTACTGACAAACTCGTACGGGTCTAGGGTATAAGTGCTATGGGCCATTTTAAAGGCAATAAGTACTTCTTCCTCTGGTATCATTGTCCACGTGGAGAATCTCTTCGTTTGGCCAGCCGGCAATAGTTCATTTTCGAATTTGTGATATACCAGACCCCCCCCCCCCCCCCCCCCCCCACTTTATCCTTTTCTGACTAATTCGTACGGGTCTAGGGCATAAGTGCTATGGGCCATTTTAGAGGCAATACCAACCTCTACCTCTGGTTTAATGGTCGGTGTGGAGAATCTCTTATTTGGCCAGCCGGCAATAGTTCAGTTCGAATTCGTTGTATCTTGGATTCCATATCCCCCTTTGAACCCTCTACTGACAAACTCGTACGGGTCTAGGTATAAGTGCTATGGGCCATTTTAAAGGCAATAAGTACCTCTTCCCTAGTATCATTGCCCACGTGGAGAATCTCTTCGTTTGGCCAGCCGGCAATAGTTCATTTTCGAATTTGTGATATACCAGGGTACCCCCCTTATCCTTTTCTGACTATTCGTACGGGTCTAGGGCATAAGTGCATATGGGCCATTTTAGAGGCAATACCAACCTCTACCTCTGGTATAATGGTCGGTGTGGAGAATCTCTTAGTTTGGCCAGCCGGCAATAGTTCAGTTCGAATTCGTTGTATCTTGGATTCCATATCCCCCCTTTGAACCCTCTACTGACAAACTCGTACGGGTCTAGGGTATAAGTGCTATGGGCCATTGTTAAAGGCAATAAGTTCTTCTTCTTCTGGTATCATTGCACACGTGGAGAATCTCTTCGTTTGGCCAGCCGGCAATAGTTCATTTTCGAATTTGTGATATACCAGGGTACCCCCCTTATCCTTTTCTGACTGACTCGTACGGGTCTAGGGCATAAGTGCTATGGCCATTTTAGAGGCAATTACCAACCTCTACCTCTGGTATAATGGTCGGTGTGGAGAATCTCTTAGTTTGGCCAGCCGGCCAATAGTTCAGTTCGAATTCGTTGTATCTTGGATTCCATATCCCCCCTTTGAACCCTCTATGACAAACTCGTACGGGTCTAGGGTATTAGTGCTATGGCCCATTTAAAAGGCAATAAGTACCTCTTCCGCTGGTATCATTGCCCACGTGGAGAATCTCTTCGTTTGGCCAGCCGGCAATAGTTCATTTTCGAATTTGTGATATACCAGGGTACCCCCCCCCCCCCCCCCCCCTTATCATCTTTTCTGACTAACTCGTACGGGTCTAGGGCATAAGTGTATGGGCCATTTTAGAGGCAATACCAACCTCTACCTCTGGTATAATGGTCGGTGTGGAGAATCTCTTAGTTTGGCCAGCCGGCAATAGTTCAGTTCGAATTCGTTGTATCTTGGATTCCATATCCCCCCTTTGAACCCTCTACTGACAAACTCGTACGGGTCTAGGATATAAGTGCTATGGGCCATTTTAAAGGCAATAAGACTTCTTCTTCTGGTATCATTGCACACGTGGAGAATCTCTTAGTTGCCAGCGGCAATGTTCAGTTCGAATTCGTTGTATCTGGATTCCATATCCCCCTTTGAACCCTCTATGACAAACTCGTACGAGTCTAGGGTATAAGTGCTATGGCCATTTTAAAGGCAATAAGTACCTCTTCCGCTGGTATCATTGCCACTCGGAGAATCTCTTCGTTGGCACCCGGCAATAGTTCATTCGAATTTGTGTATACCAGGGTACCCCCCCCCCCCTTTATCCTTTTCTGACTAACTCGTATGGGTCTAGGGCATAACTGTATGGGCCATTTTAGAGGCAATACCAACCTCTACCTCTGGTATAATGGTCGGTGTGGAGAATCTCTTAGTTTGGCCAGCCGGCAATAGTTCAGTTCGAATTCGTTGTATCTTGGATTCCATATCCCCCCTTTGAACCCTCTACTGACAAACTCGTACGGGTCTAGGGTATAAGTGCTATGGGACCATTTTAAAGGCAATAAGTACCTCTTCCTCTGGTATCATTGTCCACGTGGAGAATCTCTTCGTTTGGCCAGCCGGCATAGTTCATTTTCGAATTTGTGATATACCAGGGTACCCCCCCCCCCCCTTTATCCTTTTCTGACTAATTCGTATGGGTCTAGGGCATAAGTGCTATGGGCCATTTTAGAGGCAATACCAACCTCTACCTCTGGTTTAATGGTCGGTGTGGAGAATCTCTTAGTTTGGCCAGCCGGCAATAGTTCAGTTCGAATTCGTTGTATCTTGGATTCCATATCCCCCCTTTGAACCCTCTACTGACAAACTCGTACGGGTCTAGGGTATAAGTGCTATGGGCCATTTTAAAGGCAATAAGTACCTCTTTCTCTGGTATCGTTGCCCACGTGGAGAATCTCTTCGTTTGGCCAGCCGGCAATAGTTCATTTTCGAATTTGTGATATACCAGGGTACCCCTTATCCTCTCCTGACTAACTCGTACGGGTCTAGGGCATAAGTGCTATGGGCCATTTTAGAGGCAATAATATGAATTGTTAATAATGACTCAGATTGGTCTCCATAATTTTGAAGAATCATATATGTCATTGAAATAGTAATTGACAGTTCTTATTTTTCTGTTATTTTTTATTTCTGCAATTAACTATGTTTCTATTTTTCTGATGTGTTTAAATAGAAAATACTGTCGTAATATTATATGTTTTAGTTTCATGATTGGACTATATTTGTAGACAACGAACAAATGACCATCAATTCTCTGTCTTTCCTAAATTTCTATATTTAATCATTTTTTTAAATTGATTGTAGCTTACATTGATTTAATTATCACAAAATTTTAATAAGAACTGTTCTTTACTTTATTTGTTTGTTGTAATGTCCCGTTTAATTTCTATATTTAATCATATTTTTTTAAAACTTGTTATTGCTTTAGTTTACATTAGAATGAAATTCATAACAGTGTAGCTATGGCCATTCATTGACTAGGGAAAATTAGGTGAACGTTCGTCTGTAATGCCCACTACTCACGACGTACTTATCATAGAAATTTAAACTGTGAGGTCACCAAAGGTTCTAAACGCCTAAATAAAATAATTAAAAATACTAATCAGGAATAACCTTTGTAATTTGAAAATAAATAAAAATGGCCTTCAACACGGAGTCTTGGCTCACACCGAACAGCAAGCTATAAAGGTTGAATACTTAAAATTCTTTACTTGATTTTTTGTTATGGTTTGACCATCAATTTTCCTAATATGATATCGCACGTTCTTTCAGATTTTTTTTTTACTTAATTGGCTTTAAAAGTTACAATGCATGATGTCGTCTGTTTATGTAGTTCGTATGTGTTTTTCGTTTCTCGTTGGTTTTCCCGTTTGAATGGTTTTACACTAGTAGTTTTGGGGCCCTCTATAACTTGCTGTTCGGTGTGAGCCAAGGCTCCGTGTTGCAGGTCATACCTTGACCTATAATGGTTTACTTTTATGAATTATTACTTGGGAGGAGAGTTGTCTCATTGGCACTCATACCACATCTTCCTATATCTATCTATATCTATACATTTTTTTTTCAACAAAAGAATACATCACAAGAATATAAGTTTTGTAAGAAACGTGAGAAATTGTGTTGGACTTGAAGATAAGGCAAAGTGACAAATATCTGAAAGAATGAATCGTTTTATGGTATTAAACAAAGAAATCAAATGATTTTTTAATTATCCAGAACTCTTCACAAACAAAACCCACATGTATACGCAATGAATAAATAGTAGGCCATTCTTAAATGATCACACCGTAGAAGTAGTTGTGCTCTTAATCAATGAGATATTTTGTGAATTAACCCCATCAACTTAATAGTTTTTTTTTCAGAATGGATAAACCTATTTTTTTTATTATTATTAAATAATATCATCTCTGAACATTATTATTCTTATAAATGACACGGTTGTATGTGATGATTATAATAAATATTTAATATTTAAAACAAATTCCTTTCAAGCTTTGTAAAAAGAAAGTTTCATTTTATGTATCGGAATGTGTAACAAGTGAATATTTCAATTCCCACTGGAGGGCCTCTGACAGACTGGGTGAGCATAAAATCATAGCCGTTGACAAACAAGTTACAACCTACAAACGTTTTACTGTCGACCACACTGTTATGCAATTAATTCTATTTCTCTAAATCACAGAATGTTAAAAGACCATTTCTTTGTTTTATATTTATGGAGGCATTTACATTGTTTTTATTACATTTACAATGTTGTTTAAAGACGCAGACCTTGAAGAAGACCCAAAGTTGATTCAATAAACGCGGACCTCGAAGAAGACACCCATTGACATGCCTATTTGAAGTAATATCAAATATAAATAGGAACGTTATTTAATTATAATTATCGTTCATAGTTTCTAACAACACTTCTTCGAACGCAAGTCATCTCATGAATATTATTGACGGCTCATGAATATTATTGAAGGCTGGCCTCATGAATATTAACGCCGGCTGCTATCGACGACTAGATCCACACTAGTTAAAAAGGTGTACGAGTTCAGTGGTAATGGACGTCACACAGAACTCCGAAACATATGAATGAACAAAAATTAAAAAAAACAACATAAAAGACTACCAAAGGCCAGATTCGGCGGGCGTTTAACATGTTTCATGAGATCTCAAACCTCCCCTTTACCAAATTAAATGTAGAATAAACACAAACAGAGCAATGCGCACAGTAAAACTCATTTTAAAGAAGTGCGAGTCAGATGTCAGAACAGGTAACAAACGAAACTAAGCAAAATGTCAATGATACATTTTGATTGGATGGAGAGTTTGCACTCATACCACATCTTCGATCGTATTTATATAAAGTTTTACCTGAGTTGAATATATAAACAGTTAGAAATAGAATTTTATTATTATCTCAGCAAAAGACCACCCATGTTGGATATACTTAACAGCTGTCCGAGTATAGGAGATTCTAGTGTTTATTGCAATGCTCCTGATTGTTCAATTGTTTAAACTCAAGAATAGAAAATGGCTGCATATTATGATAATATTTTCCTGTTTTGTATCAGGTAGCTGAAATTATATTTCTACTGACTCAATTTCGTAATTGTAACAATGAATATGAAACGTTGAAGTGTCCATCGGCAATCCTCGGCCGGTGAAACCGCTACTCTCCAAACTTATTGTCTATAAGGACACATTAACTGTTCTTTTGGTATGGTACATGAGACTTATTAATGTACTTTAGAAGACATTTACTTTTCTATGTGGTATGGTATATGAGAATTGGTTGCATTTATTAGGAGACATCTATTGTTGCTTGTGGTATATGAGACTTGTTAGTGTTCTTTAGAAGACATCTACTGTTTTATTGGTAAGGTATATGAGACTCGCTAGTGTTCAAGGAGACTTCTACTGTTCTGACAATTATAGGTATAAATAATTATGTTTGCTAAACAGACTACACACATTGTAATTTGTATATTTATTCAGTACTCAATGTAATTAGTCTAAAAGGGTTGTAGCTACAGTTTGTACAGAATTTGGCTCAAATTAACTTAGTAATACATAGTATCAAAAGTACAATGTGTTTTGTTTTATATAAAAACTACATACTATAGACCTTTTATTTTAATTAACATACAACGATATCCTATGTAAAAGTAAAAAAAAGTTTTTTTTTGCATCATTTGTTTGAGCATGTAAGTGAAGGATGGCGTCGAAAGTTGGACCAGATCGTTTGCTTTTTACACGACCATTTTGATATGCTGCATCCCTATTGATCATACATGGTAGAATCACGAGGTCAGATTTTAAATTTCATTTACTGCATCACGTTCCGAAAAGTGAAGCTAAGAAACCGTTATTGTATGCAGTCATTAACAGCCTTAATATGATTCACAAATATCCTGTTAGTATACCTACATCTGTAACAATACGATAAACCAGAACCTTAAGATTTAAACAATTACTCCCAACAGAATTCGAGGATCAGTTTGGGATCGATCATACTGAGAAAAAGGTACAATAATATTTTTACAGACAACCAGTTCTATTCATCTTTCATGTTTTATTTTTGTTTTCTTGGTTTGATATTCAGCTTGGATCTGTTGACCGGGCTATGCACACTTCCTTTCACCATGGTCGGACTCTTAGTTTAAGTGTCATTCTGATGGAAAGCTAGCACCTGAGGGTATCAAAAGTTCAGATGTCAGTACCTTGGAACTTCCATTTTTATAAAAATGTCTTTCTTAAATTCATCGTTTATGAATGCAGAATTTATTTCGATAATCAGGTGCCAACTTCATTCCTCCAGCCTGAGTTGATCGGAGATGAACGTAACTATTGCATAGTGTGCCTTATGATAATACAACTATCATTCTCCTCTATTCTTACATGAGCGTTTGCGATAAAAGTAAACGATCCCATGTAATGTTGTCATGCGCGATGCCCAACTAAGTGAATAATTTAACTTGCTACAAACGTGGACGATTTTTTAAAAATATTATTTGATCATCAATATGAAAAATCTGGCAAAGGAACCAGTTTGAAATCACAGAAATAATGTCTAATGTGATAAAATAATAAGACAGATTCAATGTTGTATTATCATGATTGTGCGACTGTCATTCAAGTGACCGGTGTCAATGCAACTAGGTATAACCCAAAGCATTCTGTACTAAGTCAGGAATATGACCGTTGTTATCCGTTCGTTGGTGTGTTTGAACTTTTTACGTTTGATTACCATGATTACGGACTTTCCATTTAAATTCTATTTTGACTTCGGTATTTTTTGTGATTTTACTTTTTATTACTTGCACCTGATTAAAATGATATAAGGATCAACATCATGTAATTCCTCTTAAACATTCAAGTGTTAAGAAATTTGAATTATATAAATTCAGCTTTTTCAACGATATATAATTGTTGCCAACATGGTAAACATCAAATTAAATAAAAATTCACAAGTTATACATGTTATAATACCTACATTATTATCCATTGATATATTTCATGAACATGTATTATTGATAGATTAAACAATAAATATATATATATATATTATGCAATAATTTAATGTTCACATGACTTTTTTAGTTGCTTTTTAAATAATTTGACTTCACCAGCTGTTCACCTTGAATCGTTGCCTTTATGTTCTATATATAGGATTTAAACTTTAACCTTTTAATTACTTCCTAGTACTACCTGCATGACATGTATGCATAACCGAAATACACAGATCTATGTAGACAGAGGCAGCAGGTAAATAAAATCATTCGAAAGAAATTTTAACGGTCACATGGTTTAAGGAATACAACAATACACATTTTTAAAAATAATATCACCAAGTTCAGTTTAAACACGTCTAGATATCGATTGATTATGTGATGTTTAAGTTCGTAAAACGTAGTTGAAATAGCAGTGTTTACACTACAAAATTTAATGTGTACAGACATACTGATCTTAATCTTATTAATAAGCTTTGAATTTTTCAAATATTTTGGCTTCCAGCATTACTGAAAAAGACATTTGTTGTCGAAATGTGCATATGTTGCAGAAAAATTGGCACCAATTAATGTTATGTGACATGGCAGGACCTAGACATACATAAAAGTTATATGTAGTCTATGTTTAAGAAAATTAAAAGCTTACCTAATTTCGATGTACTTTTTTTTCAAATTTTTAATCTGCAGATGATAGCAGTATATTTTAAAAACAAACCATATGATTTTTATTTCATTTGGTCCACTCAGCTACACAGTTTAAATCACCTCTTTGTTTGCACATGTCTGATATTATAATTTCTCTAATTCTTACACGATTTATCCTTTTCCTGACATGTTGATAATTTTTATTTAATCAACGTGTGATTTGTTTGATCTCAGTCCTACAATCGTTGGTCGAAATTTGATTATGACGTCGAATTTTCTAGCTTTCCTCTATTGTGACGACATTCAAAAGGCGATCTTGCCTGATGACGTCATAAAGAAAGAGCACATCTTTTTCATGTTTTTGCAGATCATTTGAAAAAAGGAATAAGTTTTCCTGCAATATGGCTGCATATATATGTTTAAATCATAAGAGAAACAGATTCTACTACCAAATCTCGTGTAATACGATATTTATTCACTCTCGAAAGTTAAATTTGAATTTAAAATTTAAACTGTCTCGAATTGATAAATATCGTATCACACCCGATGCAGTGGTAGAATCTATATTTAATCAATTCTACACACACCAATATGTATATGATGGTAGCTTCTCATACCCCGTCCCACCTTAGTTTATTTTTGCCTCTACTGCAGGAATGAAATAAAATGTTAATGTTAATTTAATTATACATCAATGTTACAGTCCCTGTTTTCCCATCTAAAACTTTAGTTAATGTCTGTCTTCAATATACTATAGATATTTTGATAACTATTGGATAAAATGGAAATCAAATGTCACTGTAGATGATACAATTTCTTTTATTCACACGAATATCTGAAATAAAAGACATGTTTCTTTCACTCAATAAAGAAATTTTGATAGTTGAGTCTTAACGCTGTCTATGTTTACTCTTTAATTACAAAGGCATTTTTTTCCACAAGAAAGAAAAAAAGAACAACAATAAACTATGGATGCTCTCTATGAATTTAGTTGGTAGTCTTAAGGTTGATGAGGGTTTAATTTAATCAATAGAAATTTTTGATAATTTTTCAAAAGTTATAGTTTTTATCATGCTTTTTTTCAAAAAATATATAATAAAAAGTATGAGTCATCGTACTTTTTTCATGTTACAGGTTTGAGAAAAGTTGTAAGATTTTGTATAGATTATGCATGGAAAACCCAAATTTGGGTGATAGAAAGAAATCTACACCATATAAATTGTATAATTTAAGGTAAAATATGAGAATATAGCTCTAATAAGATGCTTTCAGATAAAAAAAAAAAAACCTTAGGGGATTACGGGACAAAAAAGAATCTGTTTTTTTTTATAAAAGAGGGACGAAAGATACCAAAGGGACAGTCAAACTCATAAATCTAAAACAAACTGACAACGCCATGGCTAAAAATGAAAAAGACAAACAGAAAAACAATAGTACACATGACACAACACAGAAAACTAAAGAATAAACAACACGAACCCCACCAAAAACTAGGGGTGATCTCAGGTGCTCCGGAAGGGTAAGCAGATCCTGCTCCACATGTGGCACCCGTCGTGTTGTTTATAAATGATAATCGTAAAAATGATAAAACACATAATTTTCTATATCAATATGAACAGTCTTACACATTAATAACCTACAACTCCTGAAATATGCACATTTCATTAAAGGTCTAGACTAATTGTGATCTGTTCCTCCAAAATCCAAGATGGATGGAAACACCCGAGCTACCTTATACTCTTTTTTAAAAATTCTGTTAAAATATTTTTAATAAGATAACAATTAAGGTGGCTCGTGGGTACAAAAATTCAGCAAAAATTAAACCTTTATTTTTTCATTACAAATTTTATTTATTACACTATTAGTTATTACTTTATGATATGGTACAAAAATCAACCCAAAAAAAACTATTCGGTTTGGCCCCAGATGACTTTTAAAATGTTTATATCATTGAAAAATCTCCAAGTTATCTCCCTTTGGTGCAAAAATGCCATTTTTTGGCATTAGATTTGAAATATCTTTTTTAACTCATCGGTGACCTATATTTTTTATTATTGTTTTCAAATAAGCTGTACATAAACTAAATAATTGTAAAATTTAAGCGATTTCTGTAATTAGGTTATTTTTTTTATTTCGATATAACCTCTACTTCTCCTATTAGCTGAACACAAAAAAGGACATCAACAAAAATGTATGCTTCTTTCGAAGGCAGATTGTGAGCTTAACTGAACGGTGACCCCATTTTTCTATTTCATTTTTCTTTTAGGTATATGATAAAGATCATTTATAAAACAATATAGCGAAATCCTATATTAGAAAAAAAAAAAGATTTATACCTAGGAGCCCCCTTAATATCCAAATACAGGACTGCATGGAACAGGTACCGAAATGTCTTGGTACCTTATAACATATAAAGAAATGGTGTACAAATATTCCACAAAATCAATCAAACCATTTCATAAAAAAAGAAATTTTTATTTCAGAATGATGCAAAGTTTCTTTTTTGCCTGCCTGCTTAGATAAAAAGTATGAATCAATATATAATAATAAGATGAGAGGTTTTAAATTTTTTATATGTAATGTAATTTTTTGTTCTATATTTCTTTTCAAGTTACAGGTAATATGGCTTCTTCATTTTGTGGAATTTGTGAAGCACGCCATAAAACACAGGCCGCTAGCTTCTGGTGTTCTGAGTGTGATGAAGGTTTATGTATCGTATGCCATGATCATCATAGTATTTCAAAATCATCGAGGCTTCATAAAGTCATCCCGATTGAAAACTACAATAAACTACCCCTAAAGATAGCCAATATCGTCAATAATTGTCCCGACCATGAGATGAACTACACAAATTATTGCCCACACCATGAGAAGCTCTGTTGTCCTGCCTGTATTTCTAACAACCATAAAAGCTGCACTGGTCTTCAGCTACTGCAAGACGTTATTAAAACTGCAAAGACGTCAGCCTTGTTAGATTCTATTGAACTGACTGTGAACGATATTAAAAGTAACATTAAGAATATTATAGAAGACCGTCAACGAAATATTGCCAAAATCCATGACCAACGACAGAGACATCAGGACAAAATCAAACAAATACGAAATGAAATTAATGCTCACCTAGACATGCTGGAGCAAAAAATGCTTAAGGAGATAGATGCTTCAGAAAACAAAGCAAAGACAGAGATAGACCATCTGGTCGATAACTTATTAGGAAAAGCAAAAGTCGCAGATGATTTGGTGCAAAACATTTCCGCAATTAAAATGTATGCATCAGACCTGCAGGCATTTATTGGAAGTAAGTCGATTGAAATCGAAGTAAAAAAAGAGGAAAATTATCTGCTGTCTTTAACAGAGGATAGTAGTCTTAATCAACTTCTGCCGCAATTGAAATTGGATGACAAATTATCAAATATTGATTCAACCATACATTCCTTTGGATCAGTGACTATCGAAAGAAAATCTCCGTTAGTTGTTCTAAAAAGAGAGGACGACAAACAAGCTCAGATTCTGTCAGTTATTCCTCAAATTGTGCCAAAACTGTTCGAAGAGATAACACTCTCTCAAATATCCAAATTATCTTTTCGTAAAGGTGACTTGCTTAAAAGAGACTTTATAATTAGGGGAATTACTACTTTACCTAGTGGAAAAATAGTAGTAGCAGACAGTGGCAATAACAGTTTGATAATATTCAATACCGATTGTTTGTTAGACAAGTCTATACGTATACCATTATCAAATACCGGATATGGACCATTTGATGTCACCTACGTCAAAGATGATTTAGTTGCAGTATCAACATTACGAGCTATACATATTGTTAACATTACTTCAGAAATGATTGAAGAAATTATAGCAACAAATGACGAATGTCGAGGTATTGCATATACTGATGGCACGTTGATATACTGGTTGAAATCAAATGGAATGCAAAAACTTCAGATTTCAAACAGGACTAAAACAACATTTGTTATAGAAAACGACATCAGTGATCGTTATGGAATATCTGCCCGTAGTAATAAAATTTATGCAACTAGATTTAACGATGATATCGTCAGCTGTTATACAATTCATGGCATGAAGTTGTGGGATTTCAAAATTTCATGTGTGTTGAGCAATCCAACAGGAATAGCTGTAGACAATAACTCTAACGTATATGTTGCTTCATACTCTGAAAATTGTGTGATTATTTTGTCGCCTGATGGAAGGAAGTTTAAAACGGTTCTTACTTCCAAAGATGGGTTAAAGCAACCGACAGCCTTGCATTTTGATGAAACCAAAAATAACTTGCTCGTCGCTAATATAAACCAGCCTGTATTTGTGTATCATGTCTCATGAAACCTGTGTTGGTTTTATTGTTTTTTTGTTATGTTTTGTTACTATCAAATAGTTAGTATATAATTTTGTACAAAAGAAATCTCTGTATTACTGAAACATCATTCCCAAGAGTGTTTTCTAGTAGAGATAGCATATGTTGCTTTTCATATTGATTCTCTCACAGGGTCTTTGCATCGGAAATAAACACATTTATTCTTAAACCAGTTGTTGTTATAAAACCAGTTATGTTCTTCTCAAATATTGTATGATGGTACGTGATGGTATGATGCTAAACCCTTAACCTAGGGGATTGAACTTAATACTACTATGATGAAGACATAATCTATCAATCAGTTCAATTGAGGTCGGGAGCTGGTAATAATTATTTGTCAGTTATTGCAAGTAGTCCTTTGTTAATTTATGTATTATTGTCATTTTGCGTTTGTCATTTTGTTCCCTTATGTGAAAGATGTGGGTGATTTATATTTAGAACAAAATTATCATGCAACCGTAACATCTTAAGTGCACCAGATGCGCACAAAGGAAGTAAATCACGACAACGGCATAAGCACACATATCTATTAAGTGTAATTTTGATTTACTAGTTCTTGGTTGAAACAACTCGTTTGGCACTGTTACTCCCTAAAAATATAACTGATCAACAGTTAGAACATCGGTATACTTGCATGTTTTTAACATATTTTTCTTAAATTATCCGTTTATAAATCAAGCATTCAAGATTTTTTTCGATACGAAGATGCGAACTCACTGAAGCAGGCAGTTGAACTTAGACAAACAGGGCTATTCTTTAATGTGCTTTTTTTTTTAGTGATAAAGCTATCTTACTCTTATATTTATACAAACTTAGCTTGAACGTTCGCTTGGAAAGTAAATTAAAAAAAATCCTTTATTTGAAATCACCCCCAGTTTTTGTGGGGTTTGTGTTGCTCAGTCTTTACTTTCTATGTTGTGTGTTACATGCTGGTTGGCTTTCGGTCTGTTATTAGTTGTTGTCATAATTGTCTGTTTATTTTCGACTTTGATGTATTTCGCCATTCTTTTAGTTATGCATTTATGTATGAGGTTCGTTTAGTTGAATATCTTAACGCATAACAAAAGTTGAAGAGATTATAGAACCAAATTGGATAAAAAATATCAAAAATGAGTCAAGGAATCAGTTTAAATAAAGGGATCTAATGCCCAATACAATAATAACTTAAACGCTTATAAATTTGTATACTATACTATTGTTGTTTCTTTTTGCTATTGTCATTATCTTAATTATGTCTTATATTGTACTATGCTCCTTGTGCGTTTGTGAGCCCATTTAATGGTAATAAACGTCTTCTTCTTCTTCTTCTTCTTTCTTCTTCTTCTTCTTCTTCTTCTTCTTCTTCTTCTTCTTCTTCTTCTTCTTCTTCTTCTTCTTCTTCTTCTTCTTCTTCTTCTTCTTCTTCTTCTTCTTCTTCTTCTTCTTCTTCTTCTTCTTCTTCTTCTTCTTCTTCTTCTTCTTCTTCTTCTTCTTCTTCTTCTTCTTCTTCTTCTTCTTCTTCTTCTTCTTCTTCTTCTTCTTCTTCTTCTTCTTCTTCTTCTTCTTCTTCTTCTTTATTGCCTATTAGTTATCATTAAACAAAAATAGTTTAATAGTACAAATTTATGTATTGTATTATTAGACGGTATAATTATTTCATTTGATATTTAATATATATTATAAAAGATTTACCTTTGAAACCTTGTTTAATAATACGTAATGTGCATGTACTATCATGTTATAATCCGGGTACTTGAATTTCGTAATACAAATGGTGTATTTTATAACAGTGTATAACCATAATGCAGCGGTTGGGACTATTGGGATTCTTCATTAGCAAATAAACATATTTTGTTAAAGGTAGGAAATAAAATTATTGTATTCCTGTTTTATCTTTTTGTCACTCAGGTGTGCATATCAGTTCCATTTAAATGTAACACACTTATATCAGCCAAGGTAATTTGTAATAATGACGTAAGTATATAGATAAATATATATATGTGTATGTATTTAAAGGTAAAGGTAAACACATCACATATCTACCACTTTATGACAATACATATCATGCAATGCACGTATCAGGATTGAAACATATATCCTGATTTATGACGAAAATTTTGTGTAGATTGATTGATTGATTGTTAGTTGCTTAACGTCCAGTGGCAAACATTTCATGCATGTTCAGGACGAGAACAAGTTCACAATAATAACAATAGAGAGATCTTGTAATAATAGAGGCCATCCGGGATAATGGTCGGGGAAATTTAGACTGACACTGGAAAATGAGGGGATATTGGATAGGGACAGAATTTTTGCCTCGCAACAGGCCACCTACGGACCAATCAACGAGTTGTTGCAAGGGGTCTTAACGTACAAAGAGCGTTGCACTCTCATTACACGAGGCGTCGGATTTAACATCCCCATTTTGACTGAACGTGGCTGCAAACGTGATACATCCCGCACAGCCAAACGGATGCCCCACTTTGACAAACGTTTTACTACCGGTTTGAAAAAGATCAAGTGATCATATTTCTATTCCTCTGATACCCTTGGGGGTTGTAGAGATTGAGTGTATTTTTTGTCGACAATCGTGTCTACGTATGATCGATAGGATATTTGTCGGAAAAGTAGATTTATCGAGGGTGTCATATGAAAGGCCGTTCTCTGTGATATGTTTCTGGATCCCCTAACTGCTCCACTAAACCTATACTTAAACTTTTTTCATCAATTTTATCAGAATCAAAGCCTGGCTTAAAAATATTTGAGACAATACTTATTATAGATGTGGCGTGGTTCATGTGTGGATACTAAATAATTCCAAAGATTTTTATAAAACTAACAGATAATCTTAAAGAATTTGTCCTTCTTTTTTTCTTATAATAATGAATAGCCCACGTTGATACAAGTATCTTGTCCGAGGAGGGATACAACCCACTTTAGTAAAAAATTACTCTGGTTCTAACAAAAAATCTCTATTACTGACGAATGCTTCATTTTTTTTATTATATTTGTTTGGTTAGAGCGACGTGTTTTTTCAACAAACAATCGACATTTCCATTGCCATTGGAACCAACTGTGTCCCTCTCCTTGTCGACTTGTTTTTTTTTATTCATATGATGCTTACTTTATCTATGATGAGTTTATTTATGCACAAATGTCTTAAGATGAAAGAAAAGAAGTTAGCAGTATTCTTTTCTTTAATTTATGCTACAAAGATGATGTTTTCTCACTTAATAATTCAAAATATGCATGATGACTCTAGATCTGTTGAACGCATCGATCCCATAGAACTGGAGTCTGCCTCATATCTTGACTCGCATCTTAAAGTTGGCAATGACGGTAGGTAACTTATTTACAAAAGAGATGATTTCAGCATTCTGATTATCAATTTTTTATGTAGATACAATCCAGCAGCGCCTGCATCTGCATATGAAGTATAATATCCTATTTGATACAATATTCCAGATATTGCACTTTCTATCATGATTTCCTTGAAGCTATTTAACCACGAGTTCCATGTGTTGATGTTGAAATCACCCCTTTGTGAATTTTACAAACGCCATTGCGAATTGGTTGACAGTTACGGAATAACCTTTTCACATATTACAGTGGATATGTTTCGAATGTCGTTTTTACAATCCCGGCCCCTTTTCCAGAATTGACCTACATAACTGGACTTGTTACCAGGTTTGTACTGACAGATATTACACGTGGACCAGGATCTGTTTACCATTCCGGAGCATCTGAGATCAACCCAATACAAACTACCTAAACATTGTCTTCTGATTTTACCGAATTTCAATTTCTCTAGAACTTCTTCAATGCAAAAACTGGTTAAAAACGTTAAATTTGCAATATTTTCATCAACATCTTTATGTAAAATTGAATTTCATAGACTCTTTAAACTTATTTATAATCTAAAACCAGAAGGATTTTACATTTACAGATGATGACTCTATATGAGAAACAACACAGGTACACTTTACCCTTCTTCTTACACCTAACGTACTTAAATCATTATAATCATGTAGCATGCTTTATGGGGCACTAGCTGTCATATTCATGTTCACCAATTTGACTTAAATTCTCATAGTTGATTTAAAACTATGTAAAATATTTATCCAAATTATAGAATAAGTCTTAAGAAAATAGATCGCGGGCTCGATAATATACAGTTTCGTTTCGTTTCGTTTCGTTTGGTGTGTATTTTAGTCTTTACGCCATCGAATTAATTATCGAGTTGACCTCTGAAGACCCCCAATAGTCATTTAAGCGATATAATTAGTTGTCAAAGGTACCAGAATTATAATTTAATATGCCAGACGCGCGTTTCGACTACATATATATAAGACTCATCAGTGACGCTCAAATCAAAATAGATATAAAGCCAAACAAGTACAAAATTGAAGAGCATTGACGACCCTAGAATTCCAAAAAGTTGTGCTAAATTCGGATAATTATGAATAAAGACATAAATAGAAAGCGCACTCATTCAATTGGATTTTTTCTATGTCTGTATAATTTCATTTTATAGATAAGATTAAATGTTTATGGATAAAGAAAGGCAACAGTAGTAAGCCGCTGTTCAAAATTCATAAATCGATTGAGAAAAAAAACAAATCCGGGTTACAAACTAAAACTGAGGGAAATGCATCAAATATAAGAGAACTACGACCCATTAGAAACACAACATTAAACTACAACACACAGAAACGAACTATGGCCATTTTCCTGACTTGGTACAAGACATTTTAAGAAAAAATGGTGGGTTGAACTGGTTTTGTGACCTGCCAAACCTCCCGCTTTAATGGCAATATTAGATATAAAATCAAAATGACAACATTAAATGACAGGACTACAATACAAATAAATGGGAGAAAATATAGGACAGAGAGACGCACGAATAATAGCTAACAAAAGGTACCAGGTTTAAAACGCTAGACGTGCGTTTTGTCCACACAAGACTAACCTGTGACGCCCAGATGAAATCAGTTTGAAAGCCAAAACAAGTACAAAGTTGAAGAGCACTGGTCGTGTTTACTTTTATGAGAATGATTTAATGTGGACCGAATCAGCCAGTCACTTTAAATGTTGACATTCTTTCCCTTTAAATAACTGAACACGCACATTACATGCGTTAGCCATCTCTTACTAAGGGGTTCAATTGAAAATTAAATGAATATGGATTCAATAAGGTCAAATCATTCACTTGCGGGTGCATAATTCATCCTCAATGTTAATGAGTGTGAATTCGTATTGCTTTAGGACGTGGCACGGTTCTTTTCCATCCCAAATTAATTTTTTGGGTTTTGTTCTTGTCATCAGATTTTGTCAAATGTCGGAACGTTTGTAGTTGTAAATCGTATTTTTTTTCTGTTGTATTACTGTGTTGTGTTTGGGATAACTGCTCATCCAGCTCATTTGGTAGATTTATTTTGGATCAACGAAATTTACACTATATATTTGGTTTGCAGTTTGATCAAAAGAAACACCTACAAAGCTACATAATACAATTAGTTATCTAATTACTACTCCAATTAAATATTAATCAGTATTATAATTTTCACTGTTATTAATATAAGTTAGATAAGTCATACAAATCTAATCTTGAATTTCATCCAAGTTCTTTCTTAATTTTCGGAACACGTTTTAGAAATTTAAATGTGACGTCACTTTGGGCGTTGCATTAATTATGGCTAACCGGGCTGTTAATGTATTCGTTTTTATTTTATAGCTAGTCACCACTTCAGTTTAATAATGTATATCTATTGTATAGTCATTTCATAAAAATTACTGTTTGCAAAACAATGTATTATTCTTGATAATAATGATGTTTTCGTCCCAGGCGGATAAACCTGGCCTCACAACTGTTTGGAACTTTTTGTCCTCCGCGATCTTCAATTGTGTAGTTGGTATGGCTTTCAAACTTTTTTTTACATCTGAGCATAGTTTTGTGTGGACGTACCTACCGCGCGTCTGGCGTATAAAAATAAAAGTATTATTCGTTTGTTTCTCTGTCCAATATTTTCTCCCATTTATCTGTTTATTGATTGTAACCCTGTCGTGTAATAATGTCATTTTAATGTTATTATTAATACTGCCATTAAAGCGGGAGGTTTGGCAGGCCACAAAACCAGGTTCAACCAACCATTTTTTTTTTATAAAATGCCCTGTACCAAGTCAGGAAAATGTTCGTTTCTGTGTGTGTTACGTTTCGGTGTTGTGTCTGTTGTATCGTAGTTCTCTTATATTTGATACGTTTTCCTCAGTTTTAGTTTGTAAACCGGATTTGTTTTTTTCTCTATCGATTGATGAATTTTGAACAGCGGTATACTATGTTGCCTTTATTTAATAAGCATAATTTGACAAAATTGGACCATACTGAATGCTTAAAGAAAATTATTATTTCACTATTTCAGTTTCATAATTGATTGAAGAAAAAAATCATACACTGGATTTTTTTTTTATATATCTCATAGTTTGTGCCCCTTTGAATATATGGAAAGGAAACATTACACTAACACAGATAAAAAGTTAAGATCTTTGTAAGAGAAGACCTTTTATTGTTCACAATCAATCATTTAAAAACTTCTTTTATTAGTATTATGTTTGACTTGTTAATCATGCGTTAATTTAAAATAGTAATTTTTAAAGTCGTATACTACCTGAAAGTTTAAACTGGTTTTAATTTCCATTGCTACATTGTCGAATATAAATATGTAATATCGATTTTTGAATTTAATTATCTGCTATGGACGTTTCAGTATGAACTATAAATAACTAGATATTTTGCATGTTTTGTAGGATTTAAATAATACTGCAGAATGTCTGTATGGCTTTTTATTTTGCATGTAAGTATAATATAAACAATGTTAATGAGCGTATCACTTTGATCTTACTACAGAAATATGAAACCAAATGGTCATTTTATTACGATACATCTATTTGGAAGAAAATCCTAACTTGCATCCAGTTTTTCTAAATGTCAGCACATATCTCTATGAATTCTGAACAATTGGGACTATTGTTTAGTCTATTTTTTTCTTTGTTAAAGTTGTAATTTTTTTGTCAACTATACAAAATAGTCTGTAAAGTACAGTGACATATAGATGTTTAATACGCATACTTCATGTTGGTCATTTGTCAGTAACGGGTCAATAATAGAAATAAAGAGTAATCGACCACGGCGAGAATTGAAAGACGAATTTATATGAATATTAAAAAAAAACCGAAATAATGTACACTAATTCTGGGATAAAATGGAAAGTACTTAATTTAAAGATAAGCTGTTCATTCCACTTTTAAACATATATAACCATGTCAACTTTATCGTCCGTGAAATTAGATTTCAAAATCACAAATACAATTTTAACAATGAAGCATGTTTTGTCTTTAAATAATGAACACAGATTTGGTTTAATATGACTAGCTCATTGAAAGTACAACACAATATTTTAAGACTTTCAATACATTATTATTTATGTTGACGTTAAAGCAACTGGTCAATAAGAAAAACAAATATTCAAAATAAAGACATCAATTTTTCCTAACTAAAATGAATACTTCCTAAATTTGACACTGTAATCTTTACCGGGGGGGGGGGGGTTAAAAAGTTGAAATAATCATTTGTATTCTTTTAAGAAGTATCGAGCATGTTAAATTGCACTGTTTGTGAGTCAATGGTTTGGTTGAATTATATGGCAGTTCTGAGATACGGTTTTTAGTTGAATCTGTCATGTGACTTCCATCACCACGTGACCAAAATGTCGACATCGTCACTTCCAACACATATTGAGCAAACTGTTGAAAAAGTTTTGTTTTATACTTCACAAAATGCACAGGAAATTAAAATCCAAATTTTGATAACCTCTCTATATGTACGGGATTGACAATTACGTTCTTACGGAACATAAATTATTCCTATGCTACCCTAAAGAATGACGATTTTAAAAGTGCTTGAAACTATTAATAGAGCCGGGATACAGGCGCAAATTCTATCTCGTAAATGACGTCATAAAGGCGTGTTAAATTGACGATCTTTTCCGATGAAAGACAGTGACCTATAGTTGTTAATGTCTGTGTCATTTTGGTATCTTGTGGACAGTTGTCTCACTGGCAATCATACCACATCTTCTTTTTTATATGATTCAAGAAAGACGTTTTTCAATGTACTTTGTTATAAGTTCTTTTTTAAATTTATTTATTTTCATATTCAAAGTGGCTTCAAAATAATTTTTACAGCTGTTGAATTCAGCATCGTTGCTGCAAACATTTGATATACGATGTCCCGGTAGTTCACAGTGGCAGCTTAAAGAAAAGGGGTTTTGCAACCAATCTGTACCCGATTATTACTGTCTGTTTGACGCAAATAGAAAAGCTCTAACTGAATTTTGTAGAAATGGATCCGAATTTCTCCGACCAGGTAAGAGTTATCTAAATACATTTTGGGACCTACTGATACAGGTCTTACTTATATTTGTTTCTTTAAAAAATATGTTTATAATAAATGTTTTGACATCTTTGAATCATCATGTCTTATTAATAAAAATACTGATTGAGTATTCAACAAGCAGAGCTCTGCAAATGAAGATATTAACATGACATGCTCCTTTAATATTTACTAGATATACATAGAAGTAATGCACTGGACCAAAATTTACCAGACTCTAGGTGAACATATCATCCTAATCGTGTATCTGAATGGAAAACGTGTTTTAAACCCATAACAAAGTCTTTTGGTGCAATAACGAAGATTATTATTTTATCAACATGTTGATGTAAACCTAAAACCACGTTTGCAATGTTTTTTCCATACTTACATATATATTAAGATATGATATGACGGTTGTTATCCGTTCGTTTTGATATTGCTTTGAAATTGGACTTTTCTGTTTGAAATTTTGATTAAGTTCCGTATTTTTGTGATTTTTACTTTTTAAGCATCTTTGCTAAACAAAAATGTATTTTATTCAAAATGTATATTGGTATGTGTTATTGCTTTTGTCATTTCAGGCTACAAGTTAGTAGTAAGTGGTGCTTTGACTGGAAAACTGTGTAGCGGCGACTTCTTTCAGCCATTTAAATTTTGGACTAATTACAGTAGCGAGTGCGCTTTGACAAAGTCGAACTGTAATGACGAAGGCCAAAACAATTTCAACAACGGAAGTTCAACCACTGACAGATCATGCCGATGTGACCACACAAAAGGATACAGCTTTGTGCATAAACCAGACAACGACTGTTTTTGTTATCCAGCATATGAAGACTGTTCCTGTTATTTCAGGTCTTGTGGGCATGATAACGTATTGACACCAGGTAATCCATGCAGTTTAAGGACCCAGTGTCTATCAATTTCTTTGATGAACAGATCAGATCCGTATAAACCTTTCCTTCACACACATACTAGAGCCCTGTGATATTTCTTTATAGCATTTCTAATAATTGCCGTTTGCTAAGATTTAAATGATAATATAACTTCTCTAATGGATATTTTGATGATGTATTGTAGAACAGTAAAATTGTTTGAGATAAATTCCTTGCTAATAATTTCTTCTGTACTGAAGATGGTACATAACACTTTTACTAAAATTAATTTGGCTCGTTTAATTTTCATAAAATTTTGATAAAGTATTTACTTTGACCCTTTGACAAAAATATAAAAATTTCAAAAAATTTGAACCTACCATTTTATCCGGAAAATTGTTACTGGTTATATAGCAGTTTGGCAAACATTAATTTTGATCATTGAGAAGCTTAATATTTCCTTAATAACACAATGTAATTCAAACGTTTATCTGATTTTACAGAGTTATCTCCCTGTAGTGTTTGGTACCACTTTAAGTTTTTTCACTTGTCACATTTGATAAAAAAAAGCCTTTGAATACAGGAAAGCCTGAAAAAATAAACATTTTGACAGTAAAACAGACATTAACCCACACCACTTGTCTCCGACACCATCAATACAAACTAAACATAAACCTTTGAACCATATAGCTTGTATTTGTACAACCACAAATTGTGGTTAGGTAAAACTAGTTTAACATGAGATAATCCTCTACTTTCACCATGAGATAATCCTCTACTTTTACCAGACAATAGTAAAATATTATAGATACGTAAACATTTTCTTCTGTTCTCAGATTACCAATGTGTTGAAACATCAAATTGGACGGGAAACTATGAATGTGCAAAAACTGACAAAGAAACGACAAGGTAAATAAATATTTCAATTAAAGTAAGAACCGGTTACAGATTTCTATCAAAATAGTCAATTTCAATTGGGAAAATTATGTACCATCATCGAGATGCTAATGCGTCGTTTATGAATTCCTTAACAACGTTTACGTAGTTACATGTTGCAAAAACAATCCACACGACTGATGAAGCTTGATGTGTTAGACACGATGTTGTATTCTTTATAATAGTGTGTCGTGTGCAAATATAAATATGTGTAGTCCAATATAGATATTAACCCAAGCAATGTAAACTAAATACATGTAGTGTGTAATACACAGTCGTCAACAAAACAACAGGTGTGTACATAATATGTTATATTTGTTCAATTTAAAAAAAAAATAGATATGTATTTACCTCGAGATGAACTTAGATTTTCTTTCAACACTGCATAAATGACAAAATACAACAATTTACAAGATTGTTTTTTGAGGATATGTACATATTCAAACGCCGATATCTTTAAAACTGAATATCCCAGAGATGACATTATTCTACATTACTATATTTTGATTCTGCAATTACAAGTAACTAATTCAAAAGGAACTCACTCCCCTTTGAAATAATTTATACAATCAATATTTCCAATTTCGAAATGTTAACAATTCATCCGGTCAAGATCGTGTATTAGCACATGCCTCACTTATAAAGGAAAACTCATACATCCCCGAAACAAAACGGCAAATACTTTCTTTCCATGAGATACCAACAGGAGTTGGAGACATGTTAATCGTGGGAATTTTAAAACGTTCAGAATTTTCAAGATAGTTAACGCCTTTGAATCACTCGTTGTTCTCGAGATAAGAGGTCACACTTGGGCATGGAAGGTTCAATTGAGAGTGCAAAAGGGGAATCTGTCAAAGAGACATCAACTACCAAAGAAAAAAACCCAACTTTGGTGCATTTCCTCTTAGCATTTATTCCGCATGAGTAAAAAAAAATCTTATCCCCGGCTTAGTATATATCTAGGATTTTGATTGGTTAACGCACGTCGTTACAAAACCCATAGCCCCTGGGTGTTGCCAACCCATATCCCTGGACGTTGTTTACCATTATCCCGGGGAACTTCACGCAAGTTTTCCTTAGTTCCATGATTGCTCCTTGAATTGTGAAATATTGAATTCTGTAGATTATCCATGTTTGTAATTAAATATTTAATTCGTTAACGATTTTTGTTTATTTTCTGTGTTGGTCTTCAATGCATTATGTATTATGGTTTTGTTTTCTGTAATTAGTTAACGTCAGTTTGATCATGTAACTCTTTTATATTCATTTTATAAAATTTACTGTTTGCAATAGCATAAATTGTTCTATATAATAAGAGTTGTTCTTATCACAAGCAAAACACCCTAGCTGTATTTGGCACAACCTTTTTCAACTTTTGATCCTCAGAGCTGTACAACTTTGTCCCCCTTTTTTTGACTTTCGAACTTTTATATCTGGGCGTCACTGGTAAGTCTTGTTTGGACGTCTGCGTTTTTTGACGTAATGCATTTTAAACCCGATGCCTTTTGTTATCTTTTATTCATTTGTAATACGTTCTGCTATGTATTTGTATTGTAGTCCTGTATTATTATGTTGTCATTTTAATGTTATATTTAACAATGCCATCAAAGTGCGAGGTTTGGCATGCCACAAAACCAGGTTCCACCCACCATTTTTTTTCTTTAAAAATGTCCTGTACCAAGTCAGGAAAATGGCCATTGTTACATCATAGTTCGTTTCTGTGTGTGTTACATTTTTACGTTGTGTTTCCGTTATGTCGTTTGTTTTCTCCTATTTTTGAGTGTGAATTCACATTACTATAAGACGTGTCACGGTACTTTTCTATCCCAAATTCATGTATTTGGTTTTGATGTTATATTTGTTATTCTCATCGGATGTTGTCTAATGCTTAGTCCGTTGGTGTGTTTGTTACATTTTAATGTTGTGTCGTTGTTTTCCGAAGGTAGTACCCTACACCCCGTAGAAACTATGTAAAATTTTCAAATTTCATTAAAAAAAATTTAGATAATGAAAAAAACATTGTTTTCACGTTACAATTTGTACCCGAATTTCCATTAAACTCGCCCGATTCGGACTAAGACCGGGGATAAATTCGTTATCTACGTTCATATCCGTAGATATATATTTTTTGACACCCTTCATTACCCTGTACACCCTTCGGCTACGCCCTCATGGTGTATTTAGGTACTTAAGGGTGTTAAAATATCCATATCTACGGATACGAACTTATAATATCACCACAACGATAATGATATTTAACTTATATTTCTAATATTAAAATTGTTTAATTGATGATAATTAGATCAGCAATAGTTATATGAAATATGTATTTTATTACATTGATATAGCAAAACACTACACGTAGAAGTGAAGCAGTCTTCTATCATGTTAGATCGTGGCTTTTGGTGTCAACATCTGGACGCAAAGGACACATGTATGTTTTTTTTTATAAAATGTATTGATTGAAGTTTACTATCGAAAAGTTTTTGGCCAAAAGTATACTGTACACATATTATATTTCCAAAAGCATAAATAACATTAGAACAACTATACAAACTACAGAAAACACATATATAATAATATTGCATTCATCACATAAGCGCATTGTAAAAATAAACCGAAGGTTACTTATAGTAACACATTTTAATTGAAATAAACTGATATCGTGCAAATAGCATAGTAACATACATTTATACATCCAGTTTAATAATTTGTTTTCTCTCAAAAATGATTAAGGAATGCCAGACTTTCAACCTGTAAGTAGATTTTAAAAAGGAGTATGGATTTTCTTCTGAAGTCGAAGCTCTCTCTATTATAGGAAATTATAAGGCAACCTATGAAACTGGAGGAAGAAAAGTTTTCATTTTGAAGTATGCTTCTTATGCGATATATAAACTTTCAGTTTTGTTACTGGATCTCGACCATACATGATTTGAACAATTTTTATTTCTTTTTCTGGTTTTTGATATAGTTTTTGCTAATATAATATATTTTGTACCTTATATATGATACTTAGTTCGGTATTTTTGTTATTACACTTTTCAATAATGGTCATTCAGTTGCTTACTTTAACAATTTTAGTGCACTTTGATACGATATTCCCGTGCTTGAATTTCCTATCATGATTTTCTTGATAGAGGGTTGCTGCTCACAAGGAAGTTATTAAACCAGGAGTTCCTAATGATGAAGTTGAAATCATCCCTTCGTAAGTTGGTTGACCGTTATGGAATAACCGTTTCACAAATGATATCGGATATGTTCCTTACGTCGTAACTATAATCCCCTTCCCTTTCATGAATGTGACCTACCGAATTAGACTATTTACCGGATTTGTCATCACATAAGCAACACGACGGGTGCCACATGTGGATCAGGATCTGCTTACCCTTCCGGAGCACCTGAGATCACCCCTAGTTTTTTGGTGGGGTTCGTGTTGTTTATTCTTTAGTTTTCAATTTTGTGTCATGTGTGCTGTTGTTTGTTTGTCATTTTTATTTTTAGCCATGGCGTTGTGAGTTTGTTTTAAATTTATGAGTTTGACTGTCCCTTTGGTATCTTTCGTCCCCTTTGAAGAATCTGTTTTCCTGTTTTGTCATTATTTATGTATTAAATCTCATAAACAAGATATGATTTCTATTTCCAACTTCATGTACTATGCAATAAAATATCAGACCTGAGATTCTACTTAAACGATATGAAATATAGAAGTCCTTTGAGTTGCTTCCCTTTCAGTTTCAAACAAAAGTGTAAAAAAAACTAGCTGTGGTAAATGTTTTAAATAGTGCAGTACAAACATATTGTTTACCCAAACAAAGCTTTATCTTCTTAATGCACCTATGTATACATGATATAATTATTTCAGTTCACAGATCATCCCAGAAAGAAGACGTGAAGATATTTGTGCTTTGTATATGCATCACACTTGTGGTTATTTGTAAGTATTTGATTTTTATATTAAGTATTTTAAACTTAAAATAGAAAAATATAGAATGAATATAAGATTAACATAGTCTTTTTAAAGGTACCAAGATTTAGCTACTATAGATTAACCTTAGGACGCTTCAATTTTAAATAAACTAGATTAAAAGCAAAATCATCGTTGCATCGAAATAGCTTTTTTCTATAACTAAAAAAATACTTACTGGTTTTGTGTAAACCTAAAAGTAGATGCCTGTAACATGTGTAATGCAAACCAAATTTAGACTATCAATCTTTTAAATGATTAAGATATTAAAAATAAACTTGATCAGTGACGCTAGGATCAAAAATGTTAAATATGAAGTTGAAAAGGATTTGAGAGATAATAAATTAAAAAAATGCACTGCATATCATCATCATTATGTACTGAGTTTATTTGCAATCTTTCGAATAGAATGCCTCAAGTTGAAAAAAATATTTTTCCTTTTTCCTTTGAATTTCATTGATCATATTTACATGGTTTATTTGATAATTTATTGAATTTCTTACTGAATCGAATAGGTCAGTAGAGAGCTTGACACGCTGGTGGCTCATATTTATTGCATTTGTAATGACCAATCAAATCTCTTTCGGGGCCGGTAATTTCGAAAGTCGTCTACAAAAATTTGATAGTAGCTTAATATCAAAGTCATCATAATACTATTGTGGATTCATTATTATTCGTAATAAACTAATGCTCGTGGATTTCGTGCCTACTGGAGAACCGCAAATTTAAATTTAAACGAATAACAATTTTCTAAAGGAATATATTCAATCTTTGCTAAAGCCACGAAATATGATATCCACGAAATGCAAGTTTTCTTCAATCCACGAAAATTGGAATCCACGAAAAGAAATGAATTCACAGTATATAAGAAGCATGTCTGTACTTGATATTCAAATAAATTTAAACAATGTGATACTTTTCATATATAAATAAGAAGATATAGTACGATTTCCAGTAGTGATACAATTCTTCACCATAGTAAGCTATAAAAGGCCCAAAATTGTAGAAAAGATAGGTTATATATGAATAAAAAAGCTTATAACTATATTCTTTAAGTATACTGTAATTGATCATTCGTAAACATATTGATATTTTCAGGTTTATCAATAGTTTTATCAGTATTGCAGTTTCCAAAATTGTTTAGTAAGTTATGTTATACAATAGACACATACTCAAAAGAATGGTCAACGATGACGAAAATAATCTTTATTATATATTAGTTTTCTCAAAAGCACAGCAATATCAATAACATTTATTTCCCTATAATATAATATTAAGCAGATGATTCAGAAGCTATTAAACATTGTTTCATTGTATAAGAAACACTGCGACAGTAACAGTAACTTAAATCTGAGTTCACAGCAAATTATATTCAAATAAAGACATACATCAGCTATGTCATATTTCAACCTCATGGGTACTGGCAACGATTAACTGCTTTGTTTTTAAAACAAAGGTAAAATGGCCAACCAAATTGCACCAACCTTTGCATGAAAATGGTACGAAAGTAAGTTAAGAATTATATATAAAAAAATATCAAATAACTACTCGTAATGTGCTCCTTTTTACATTGTCATTTTTCTATGTGATCAAGCAGCTTCTTTTTTTGTAGACATCCATTCAGTCGACACAATCCATGAAAAAGAAAGCTATTTAACAGGCATGTATTAGATATATTTTATAACTACATACAATTTACTATGCAAATATATTTCCAGGTTTTCCCTCCTTCTACTGTCCATCTTTACCTCAGTAATTTTCTATTGGTTTCTTTTTCCTGTCGACTGAATTTTGTTGTAGCTCATCATCAAGACCTTAAAAGTTAAAACAAAATCAAATTTGTCCCTCAAAACATTTATCTGAAGCCAACAAAACAAAGATTGGTTAAGAAGCGTCCGTGGAACTCACGGAAATGAAACATTTCATATATGTAATATTAACATTACGTTCTCGAAATGAAAGATGTTAATATGTCAATAATTGCTATGGCATTTCCGAAGTAAAATGTTATTAATAAGATACAAATGGAATTAACGGTTCGGACAATACATATTCGAAAGATATATCAGTATAAATATGCAAGGTCATCTACTTCATTCACTAAAAGACTTACGTAAACTGGTCCTTTTTTGTCTTGTGTTTACCTTGTGGTTGAAGGGCAATATCGTAAGCGTTATCTGATCAATAATGATGATTTATACAAATATTATTTTGCTTCAGTAAACAGTTTTTATCGAATATATATTAACGTTGTAATCTAACTCTGATATGAAAATTTTCATCTTTCAAATGCAGATACATGTAGGTTCAGGAGGCGTATAAAGGCAAACTATTACGATATCATCACGACAATAGACTACGAAGCTATAACTACATATATGATAAACAAAAACTTTTTAAGCAAAGAGGACCTGCATATTATATCAGGCAAAGGAATAAGGCGAAAGGACAAGAATCAGGAACTTCTTCAAAAACTATGGAGAGGATCCCAGGCTTGGTTTGAACCTTTTATTCAAGCTTTACAAAGCCATGGAAATTCAACACTTGCAAATCAGATCTTGGAAACGCACGGTAAGTTTTTAATCATTGACGTACCAGTATAAACACTCATCAAATATCAAATTTACATTCCTTTGAGAATCGATAGTTCTCCTAAATTTTGTTCTCTCTTAACTGTTGTTTATGCTCCTCAATTACTTTATAACGAATGTCACCTTGCAACAGTTTTCATTCGAGCAACCCCCACCGAGGAATCGAATGTAGACAAACCGGGTCAAATAATGAAATCGAGAGAGCTGACAATCAATGTTTATGTAAAACATATAATGAATTAACATTTTGTTTTATTAAATCGCTTTATAATTTCTTCAAACTTGATTGATGCATAGAATTTTGAATAGAAACAAAAATACCAGGTCAACATTTTCATATTAACACATGACATGGGTAAAATCTCTTTGTTCTGACTGTGGTATAATCTGGATAATGCACAGCAAAGGTGTGCATTAACTACCTCAGATATACTGCACAGTTCAAATCTATTTTACCTGTAGGGGCGGTTCCTGGATTTTGAACGGGGCGTTATTCTATAAAATTGAAAAAAATATAACTGAGTGCATTTAGCGAGACTAAAACAATATTGACGATTTTATGCTAAAACACGATACTTTGTCCAGTCCAAGGGTGAACGACCTATTCGCCTCAAACCCCGAATCCGCCATCTGCTTTAAAATAACGACAAAGTTGAACTCCTACGTCGTTCGGGTTAATTAGGGTCACACGAGCGTGCAGATTAAATCCTATATACCGACTTGCTTGGTCAATAACTATAACTTATTAATTTCTTTTTACTAAATAAACATTTAAATTAGATAGCTTCTTAATAAATTCGATGTTTTGTTTATATTATTTGCAAAAGGGAATCACTACAATGACATAGTTTATGGTTAATACACAACAATTTAAACATAAATAAAGGCACTAGTAGTATACCGGTGTTCAAAGGTCACAAATGGATTAGGAAAAAACCAAATCCCGGTTACAGACTAAAAAACTAATTTAACGAAATAACTGGTTTCGACCAACCATTTGCTGAGAACAGATACTTCACTGTGATGAGATTATTTTTCACTCACCGCTCAAGAAATGTGAAAATAGCACAAACATGAGAGAAACTAGATCTTTGTAATGGTCCACTCATTGTTTTTGATCTTTGTCATATGTATGTCTTTTTGATAAATAATTTGACTCCTCCAATTCAACATGTTCATTAATAGAAATTGTATATTGTAGTTGACAGTTTGGATGATCTCGATGAGGATTTGAGTGACGATGATGATGGGAATAAAAACATCCCACAGTATAACAGAGGTAAATTCAATTTATTGTTTCAACAAGATATAAGCCGTTAGATTTCTCGTTTGAATGGTTTTACATTTGTCATTTCAAGACTTTTAAATCTGACTATTCGATAAACACTTTACTCATTGTTACAGACAAAACGGTCACCTATAGTTGTTAATTTATGTTTCATTTAATCTACTGTGGAGAGATGTGTCATTGAGAATAATATAACATCTTCTTTATATATAGATGGTGATGGATGTAGTGAATTCACATTTTCTGTTAAAACCAAACAGTATTGATACATTAATACACAGGGAGGTCACATATTTGTGACTACATTAAAGCTTCTATTTTCTTCTGATGTAGTATTCAACAAACAACTGTAACCTTATAAGCTAGCTTCTTATATATAGTAAAGAGTATATTTTGACTTTGAAATCCACATTATATTCATTTTTATAACGGCATGTACAAATGTACAAGACCATTTATTGGCGGTCAGGTTATTAATTGACTTGGTCAGATAAGTTGAACATTCGTCTGTAACACCAATTTGCTATATCGCATGTGTTATCTACATTTAAACTATGGTGTCGTCAAAGGTTCTAAACGTCTAAATCAAATTAGACAAATCACTAGCAGAGGTCTAAACCTTGTGTGTTGATTCAAAAGTTGAATAACATTTTAAAGCACGCTTCCGGGTTAGACATTTTGTCGGACTTTGGCTGTTTTCTGCTCCTTGGTTTGGTTGTTGTCTCTTCGACACATTCGTCATTTTCATTTTCAATTTTATCAAACTTTTCTTTTTCTTCTCCTGCACCTCAATGTACTTTACTGTTTTAATCTATTTAAATCCCCATTGGAAGGCCTCTGACAGACTGAATGAGCGTAACATCACTGTTATCGATAGCTGATGAAAAACAAGCTTAAGGTAAATGATTTAGTATTGATACGAACAAAAGCATTACGATTTTCTATGCTATTTTGGAAATTATTCTATTATCAAAGGTCGAGACAGTTGGTTGGAATGGGTTTTTTAGTCGCCATGCCTATCTGTTAAATAGAACAATCTTTTTCCACACCAGGACAGTTAAGGTTTTTAAGTAGGCAGCTATTTTCCGGGTAGGTAGGGTTGGGACAAAAACAGATTAATTTGTTTGGCCTTGTTTGAAAAGACAAGAGGCACGTTTTAAGACTTCACATTTATGGATATTCCAGTTTCGTAAATCCATTTTGTTTCAATATACAGATCCTGGCTCCATAAGAGCACAGACATTCCCTTGAACTCTTAAAGAAGCAAGACGGGGTCAATCGGCAGTGTCAGTGTTTCATGGTATTGCATGCATCGTTGAAGATTGTGCAATATGTCAAAATATCTTTTTAAAGGCTATTGCTTAACTGCAGTTATTATTTGACCTATTGCATTTGGAGATAGAAATGTTCATAACTTCAACGAGAACCAGAAAGATATGCGCGGTAAAGGAGAACGAAAATTACCTAACGAGTGTACCATGCAATTCAAAGAAATAATAAGATTATAGAACCATATTAAACATGTTAAAAAACATTGGAAAAGTCCTTATTTACGATATTTTTCACTGACAAAACTCTTTACATTACTTCATATTATTCCTATAAATTGCTTATCTGGATAATCAACCAAAGAGGATAAATATGAATGTAAACATATATTTACTATCCTGTTTATATAATTTAAAACACATAATCATATAACATGAAATAATTTCAATTTCTATGATTTAGAGCTTAACACAAGGTACATAAAGGATTGGCTTGAAGAAGACAAACGTTTTATTCCAACAACAGCTTCAACAAAAGTAGAAGACATGATTAACGAAAGGAATTGCGTTCTTGTAGTTGGAGGCTCAGGAGAGGGCAAAACTTCACTGATACGACATATTGCCGTCAAATTATGGCAAGAGGAAGATTACGACATAGTGCCCATAGTAATGGTACCTCTTATCATCAGTTAGTTTTACAATGCTGACAGAAAGCAAGTCTTTGTAGTAGATGATTTTTGTGGAAGGGACAGAATTTACGAAACTTCCCTTGATTTATGGGTTTTACCACATTATACAAATCGTTTTGCCGATATCATTGAATCGGTTACCCGTTTAGACCAAAAGGACATTCCTAAAAAGAGCATAAAGATATTAATAGCTTGCAATAGTAATGTTTATAATGAGCCTCTATTTAACAGCCTTGAATTTTATAAAGGGTACTCCGTCCTCCTGTCAAATTGGCCTATAGCAGATATAGAGAGACAGCGCATAAGAAAAAATCAGTTATTGCCTGATCACATGGAAGGCAGTGTCAAAGATCTTCAATTAAAAGGATTCAGTTTCCCATTGCTCTGCAAACTTTCGCATGGCAAATTATCAGATCAGATACGAACATTTTTTGAGAACCCTTTTGAATGCATAAGACAAGATATTAAGAATATTAAAGAACAACATGATGTCCAGTTCTATGTGATATGTCTTTTGGCTTTATTTGACAACAGTTTTAATGTTGATCGGCTGTTTACTAAAAATCTGACGGAGACGGAGAAAAATTCTATTGAAGATATTTCCACTCATTTCAATATAAATCTAGAAGATGAATTACATAAAGAGCGTATCAGGAAAAGTCTAGAAATTTTGGAAAAGACTTATCTCTTTAAAAGCGATCGAACATATAGAATTGTGGATGACAAGATATATGATATTGCTGCAGTAATTTGTGGAGAATTCTTATTTCGTCACTTTGTTTATTACGCAAGTAGTAAATTTCTTGCCGAGAGATATAAACTTGAAACAAGTCAAAGTGAATCACATGAAATGAAAAGTTTCATTTGTATTAAACAGGGAAAGGAGAATTTTTATTTTGATAGGTTGATACGTGATTTAGAAAATGGCGACAGTTACAGTTTTTTGCACAATAAACAACTGAAATGCAGTATTTATCTAGACAAATTTATGAAGCATTGCAGAAAAGAGTCTACAAGGTTACGGACTATCCTTGTAAAGTTAAAGGACAAGGAAAATAACAATTCATCTCAAAAAGATAAAAGTGTCTCCCCTATTGAATTTAAGGATCTTGAGGACAATTCGTGTTATACTAATCTTAAACTTAACCCGACTATTGAGATAGCCCGGATAGGTATACCTTTAATTGAATCTGTAATAGAGGGATGTGAGGAAATAGTTAATTTTTTAATTGAAATGGGAAGTGACGTTAATGTGATTCACACCTTCGGTAGATCAGCTCTTTACGTATCAGCAGTTTTGAACTATAAGAACATATTACAATTGCTGATAACAAACGAAGCCAAAATATCTTTGTGCGATCACAAAGGTAGATCGGCTTTATATATTGCTTGCAAAATGGGACATGACGAAATTGTTGACAAACTACTAGAAACAACTGAGTGTGAAGTCGAACAATGTGACGACACTCAAAGTACTCCCCTTCACGCGGCATCCATGATGGGTCATGATCATGTTGTTAAAATGTTATTGCGTAAAAAGCATAAGATAGATCCATTGGATAACCAAGATCGAACACCACTATTTCTGGCATCTGAATGCGGTCATACCGAAGTTGTTAGTACATTGATACATGCAGGTTCAAATTTATCTGCAAAAAATAAACACGGATTGACTCCGTTGTATGCAGCATGCAATAATAATAAAAAAGCAGTAGCAGAGTTATTATTGAAAAGAGGAGCAAGCATATCGGAAGTCGACCGTAACGGACGATCTCCACTACTTATCGCCTCAAACAATGGAAGTGATGAAGTAGTAAAATTATTATTAGATGAAAACATTAAGGCCGACATTGGAAAATGTGATAATCAAGGTTGCTCAGCACTGTACCTTGCATGTGACGGGGGACATGAAACTACAGTCAATCTATTACTTGAAAATGGCTGTTTAGTCAATAAGTGCAATGTAAATGGCACGACACCCTTGCACGTTGCATGTGTGAAAGGAAATGTTAATATGGTAAATACTTTGCTAAGTCATAAAGCTTCTGTAGAGGCTGTAAACCATGACCGTCAAACTGCTTTACATTTAAACTGCGACAAAGGAAACATTCTCACACTTAAGCTGTTGTTAGAACACAAAAACATTATCAATATTAATGATAAACACGGTGATTCTCCTTTGCATGTTGCTTGCAAACGTGGGAATAAAAAAATAGTAGAACTTATTATAGAAAGCGGAGCGAACATTGATCATTGCAATTATAAAGAAAAACAACCCTTGCATATTGCATGTTGCGAAGGTCATTATGAAATAGTTAACGTGCTTTTAAAAAGACATGCTCAAATTAATCGTAAGGATATTGATGGTGCAACACCATTATTTCTCGCATGCAAAATGGGTCAGACACAGATAACTCGCCTTTTATTGGAAGGTAAAGCTGATGTTCGAATATGCGACCTCGAACATTTGTCACCGTTACACGTCGCCTGTAATCATAATCATTATGATATAGTACAGGCGCTACTCGACAAAGCGCCTGATATCATTTCAGACAAAGATAACCAAGGAAAAACAGCTCTTGATTTTGCACTAAAAATAAACAATAGTTCCAAAATTGTGGAGTTATTGAAGGAAAAAACTCTTCTAAACAAATTGGACAACAATTGATCGCAATGTTGTTGTCGGTTACATGAACTATTTAGAATAGATTGTTGATCTTTGATTTATAACTAGTTTACTAGAATAAAAAACAATACACGCAAAATAAATCTGACAAAGACACGAACACAGTTTTTGAAATAACAACACTACAGATCTCCAATGAAATTTCAAATCGAAAAGTCCCTTATCAAATTGTCAATTAATACACGTAAAACGAATGAAAAACAACTGTCATATTTCTGAGGTGGTACAAGCATTTCCTACTGTAGAAATTTATGGATAAAACATCTGATTCGTATGAAAGTCGCATAAAATTCCATAACATTTGGTTAGCAAAGCAAACAAACAGAAAATGTATAAAGTCAAACAAAAGGGTGCAACATTCATTATTATACCTTTCATATGTTATCACGTGACATATAATAATTCAGTTAATCTTATAATTGCAAGGAAGGACGAACTACTCTAAAAACATCCACCAGTTTTTTTTTACTTGTACACGAGTTATCTCCCATGAAAACGACGTCAACGGCGTAAATAAATACAACGGTAACAATTACGTTACAGGGAGCCCATGGCGAGACGAGAAAATAAGGCTTTGGACATGCATGCGCATCTAGTGACGAGTATATCTCTGATAAACGGCTATTGCAAGAGCCATCAATATTTTACAAAAAGATTTTACATTTGTTTTACAGATGTCAACTTGTGTTTGATAAATTAGTAAGCGTTTTTCCAATGCTTCAAAAAGCCCTTCTACTGTAAGTTCGGTTTATTTCAACAATTGTGGCCCTAAGAAGCCACTAATATTCAAAATTGACATCCCTAACTAAGGTTGACTCTGTCTGTGAAATATAGATGACTCTGAAAACTCATTTACAAGAGTTATCCTCGGCATTGGATGAATTCCAAAGTCATTCTTGATCGTGTTTCTTCGTAACTTGGTGGAATTCAAACCTAACCGTTGCCATTTTTTTTTGGTTTATCTGACGTTAAGTGATATCATATTTAAAAAGGAGTCAACTCGTGATCATTAAGGCTAGATAAGGAAGGGTTATTATCCGGAGAATAATAGACTTCAATTTGTCGGGGTTATTCACCGTTCTTTCTATTTTTTGAAAACAATATTGAAATTATACTATGACACGTGATTCCGTATAACATGTTTAAGCATGGATGTAATATTTAAAAGGAATAACAACGACTAATTAGCATGTATTAACAGCCTGCAGAGCTCTATACTAAAGTCATATGATTTTATCCAATTATAGTCTCAGCGACAAGACCCCTTTGGTTACTATCTGTGATACCGCGGTTGTAAAATGGCATCTGGAATTTCTTAGCAGTCACGTGATTTTTATCGAGTCCGGTAATTATAAAACACCTCTGTGAAATCCGAGGTTTATAAATAAGAAGGTGGCGCTGTAACATATAAAACCTCTACCTTCAGAAAGAAGTCGTATGATGTAAAAAAACATGAAAAACGGACGAGAATTGTTCAAACTACAACAGTTTAGCATGGAAAATTGTATTCAAACAAGCATTTTTTTTGCTTTTGACTTTTTGTTTTTTAAAACTGTTCTAAAAGTATTTTCCGGTTAAAAGCGGATCCCTAGTAAAACGGTTAAATACCGATGAATCGATCAGGTTTCACCTGATGTGTAACAAAATAATGTAGACAAATCTAGACATAGATTTTATTACTGTTGAAATGGTCAAAGTTTCGAAATCGAAATTTAAAAAAAAATATTTACTTTCGAGTATTCTAAATTTATGTATATGTCATAAATGTCATTGATTACATTTTTGAAACTGGACAACTATTATGGGGATAATATGTTTGTAAAAACATGTTTTAAAAAAAAAGACTTGTATTACCATAACAAGCTACAGCAAAAATTAAAACAAACCGACAAAACTGAGCTTGACGCTATCTGTCTTTAAAATACGACAAATTCATTTTTACACAAATGAGTTTATGTATAAAGAACTTTTAATTAAAGGATAGAACCGCTTAGAATTGTGAATATTTTTATTGACTAATACACGAGAGACTTAGATTATTCGTATTTAATAATTGGGGATCCAAACGTATTTTTTGTACAATCACCTTGAAGTCTTAACTTACGGAAATGTCTTTTTAACTGTCTCTAAATATTGATAAATTAAATGACCCAGCCTTGTTCTCCAGTTTCATATGTGGTAGCTGTTAGTTTAAACCAGAACTAGGAAAATTGAACGAATGACTCTATTCGACAGCGTACATCAACGGAATGTAAACGAATTGACTATTCGTGTTATTCGCATTATATATGCAACAAATTGTCTGTTCGTAATTCTCCGTGAACACAAAAATGACCGAAAAGTGTTAGTGATTTGATCGATCACTTGCGGAGAATCAACTTCCATGCTAGATATTAAACCAATTAACGAGTTATCGAAAAATGGCGGTAACGCAGATGAAACCTTTCAAGTGACGACGATGTTATTCCTTTCAATATTACTTCCATGGTATAAGCAAATTAAATATTTACTTTATAATATAAGGTTATACATAATAATGTGTTATAATCTTAATCCCTCTAAAGCAAACATGTATGTAAACAAAGCAAAACAAAATGTAATATGGACTTAGCAAGATAGTTGACAGTCAATATATATATTCATTGTAGTGTGGACATTATTATTTCATATACATTACCATGTAAGGTTAAAATCAATTAAAACAGAGGTTCTACGGTTTAAAAAATGCAAACACTGTAAAACCACATACTTCAAACCTCACTCATTTTCTCAAGAGGCTAATGTTTAAATTAAGACGCCGGAACCATATATATGGTTCTTTCGTCTGTCTTCAGTTCATGAGGATATCGTGATTGAACCCAATCAGAAGAAGTTTGGATTGTTTATTTGAAAGACGATTATCAATATTTATTATACATTTTGTAAATGTCAAAAATAAATGATCTAGCTTCTAATTGCATTGTATAAAGGGTAGAAAATCGAAGTTTTATAGAATTTGTTTCAGAGATTAATCGAGATTTCTAAGTTTTTTTTTAAGGACTTTAAATGGAGCAAAAGAGTAAAACATTTAAAAGGACACTTCGGAATAAGGAAGTGCCTAAAAATTGCAAAAATCAAAAGCTCAAATACATCAAACAATTTGATAACAACTGTCAATTCCTGAATTGGTCATGCTATAAATGTAAAAATGAGAAATGATATATTAAACTGGTTTTATAGCTATTTAAACCTCTCACTTGTATGACATTCACATCAAATTTCATTTAATTGACAACGATATGTGAATAAAACAAACAAATATATAATATAAAATGTCACAAATTAAAAGATGTGAAAATGTTATCTTTATGGTCACAATCGTTTGAAACTTAATCCACATGTTAATTATCAAGTGCACTGGCTAATCTACAATTTTCAGATACAATTTAACAATAGGAAAAAATAACTGGGTATATTTAGAGTAATTTTGTATAAATCATACTCTCAAGGTTAACAATTAAAAAAAATGAGGAAATATATGAAACAATGGAAAAAAATAAAAAAAAAATCGACACACAATTAAAAAAACATTGTATGATACTTATATCATTTCCTATCATATTCATTTGTTTATTGCACATTACAATTGTTTGCGAAGATGTAACAATTGTTTTGCTAGTACTTGAAACTACATGTCAGCGTTGTTGATTCAATTCACAATATCGTAATGTTTGACGTTCTTGTATTTTCTTTGACTTGGAATGTGTGTTTCTCAGCAGGTATTTGCAGCAAACAATACAGGTATTTAGATAAATAATAAAACAAGTTAAATTGACACAAGTTGACAAAGTCATATATTCGGTTTTTAAGTACATTTTGTATCAATAAAACCTTGCAGTAACGACCTGATTTATAAATGAAGTCAATCTACTAAATTGCCAAAAAATAATTGAAAATTATCTGTCAATTTTCTGATGCAATAAATGCTTAAAATAACTCTCGTTTAACATATATACCGCCTCAGTGGTCTCGTAGTAGCGTGCTCGTCCATCTCGAATGTGGAGAGGTAGTTGGTTCGGACCCTACTAGCCTGTTTTTACCCGAGACTTGATGATTGATATTTCTGCATCTTCGTTTGTAATGAGTGAGAAATGATGCTCGGAATAGTTGTCTAGATTGGGTGACACGTCACCTTGCGTACTGTTACATTGGGAACTAGCAACGTCAATATGCCGACTCAGCAAGTTCGTTTAGTACAAAGCAGGGTTTTTTTGTCATGAAATATGAATTTCATATATACGTCATGTTAAGGTGGATTGGGGTCTAAATTAGAAATGAAGAATTTGTTGCATACTTTGCCAAAAACGTAGATTATGATATATGTTCAAAATATATAAAATGATAGTCACTGGCATTTTCTAAAGTAACTGGTTGTGACAAATGACTCATTTGTATGAAATATACAGTAAAATACTTCATTATATGATTAGAAGCTAAACTAAATGATAGATTTGTAAAATGGAATACGAGAGATATCTTTTAGAAAATATCAATATCAAAAGAAAAGATAGGGTTCCCGTGCGTTTTTTCCCGGCTTTAATACAAAATAACAAATCTCCCTGAAGATTCCTTCAGAAATGTACTACTAGTATTTAAGAGTTACAATCTAATAATTAGTTAAATTCACATTAGTTATCTGCATTCCTGCATCAAAGTTTGATTGACTTGATTGAAAATATGGTCCTTAGAAATATCTTTTTTATACAATCCAAGAAGCCGAAAGACACCCATACCGTTTTACACAGCTATCCTCAAACATAACCGAAGATTACAAAGTACTCATAACATGTGTATGATGTCATCTTAGTATACCCGAAAAAACCCCAGCGATGTGAACATACCAGTAATTTTTAAGGCATTAAAATGATTATGTAAAAAAAGTGACAGACGATTCCCAAAAACAACACAAAAAACAAAAGCAATGAGATTGTTATTTAAAATTCAATCTTCATAAACTTAACATATTTTTCAAAAGTAAATCATACGTTTTTGAAATTTATTCCCTAAACATAAATTAATGAAACTTAATTGTAGGGAACAATCGCAAGATAGAACATTTTACTATCAAAAGTTATTCTGCTGTGACAATTACGAGGATCATAATGGTCGATGTGAACGTATGTATTTAATAAATAATGTATTTCAAGAGTCTTTTGTTTCTTTGTTCCTTATTTTTGTAATTCTTGTCGCTTTGGTGAATAAAGTCGATTCCATCTGATTTGCATAGCTTGTTCTTTTATTGTGATGTTAAACCATGATATAGTAGGGAATAGGGATTTGATTGGTGTTTGTCTATCACAAACACTTTTATTCTGCCATATTCTGTATGCGCCTGTCCAAAGCCAGGAGTCAATTAGTGGTTGACGGTTGTTGTTGTGTGTCAATGTCTATTTCATCTATTGTTCAGCATAAATTAAGATAATGCTTTTTTTCATTAAAAAGATTTCATACGCGATACATTTCATATCTTTATAATCACGATATAGCAATTTCCAACTTTAGAAAGACATTTTGACATCTAAAGTTTCTGAATGTCCTTTTGGTGTTGTCTAGTATATTTTACTTTGCTTTTACAAGAATTGGCTTTCCATTTGCGGCCACAAAACCTATCATTTACACAAAAAAAAACCAACATTTGAGCTAATAATGAAGATAAATAGTATAGATAATACATCAATATTGAAAAGAGACTGATTATATTGATATTTCATAATTTTGATCTCATGATACAGCATATTCATAATAAAATAACATTCAGCAATAAGCCAAAGTAAAAGCATTAAAAACTAATTTTTTTTATAGGTTAAATTTGCACTTTTGGTTAAGACCTTGGTTGATTGCATCATTTATTATGTTTTGTTTTACTGTACTATTTATCATGTACATCTGCACGAGTTGTCTCAATTTTCATTCCATTAGATATCCAAAGTGCAAGGTTTCTAAAGTCTCTTTCACTGGTTGTCTCTGGATAAGTTATTGCCATTTTTTTTTATATCAAACATGAACACTATAGATGTATACATGTAGATTTCTGATAACACAGTGTAATCAATATTTTCTTTAACATTTACAATTATTACTTAGAAATTAATTTTGGCCAGTGTCGTCATCGGCATTGTTTTATTTTAGATTTTTTGCCACTTTCATAAGAAGATGTAATTTTAGTTTGTCGCTTGATTACCCGCGGCCTATGTATACGTTTGACGTCAAGTATCCATAATTAAAGTGAAAAACATATATTTTTTGTATCTGAAACTTAGAATTGTTTTGCATCATATCTACTTTTTCGGTATTTTGACCTTTTATCTAGTATAACACTTTCTGTTCGTTGTATGTTGTTTTGTCTTTGTTTGTTATTGTTTAGCATTTGGGTTCTTTGTTGTTTTTGTCTTGTAATTTCGATAAAAAATAATAAATAACTCAGTTATGTTTTATTAGTCATTGACCTAAATTAAAAAAAAAACATGCTTCTTCCTGATGATAAAAATACAACTACTTAAGGGCATCGCCGAATGGAGATGCTTGACTAACCTTAACAGCCAGCCCCTCGTTTTTATTACACAGTAGTGTAAATATTTCAGAATGTTGAACATTACTTTAAAATTTTGCTTGAAGCTCAAGACTGATTATGTAAATGTTGAACACCTAGTTATACTTGTTTTAATGAAAAAAGATGTAAACAATTTTCTAAAGCGAAAAGATATCAATTTAGGATAGTGTCACCCTTCATATTCGTATGGCATGAATATTACAGACACAAGTACTGGACCCTTACTATGCCGTTAAGCCTACATTCAAGCTATATGTACTGCTTTATGATGTCAATGTCAATATTCAAGTACCTTTTTTAAAGTTAGATTTGAAAACTATCTCTTATTGTTGACGTTATAAGCGGTTGAGTTAATAACCACAAATCTACTCTGACAAAGGATTGAATCGGTGTTGCAGTGAAATGGTTAAAGTTCAGTAAATATTTGTAAATCTAAAACTAATATATTTATTTTTCATATCTACTGCTTATTAAGAACTTTTACTTTTTCAGAATAAATATTGTTAATTTGTTTTTTAGTTTTCGATACAAAAAATACGAATGCTATATTGAATTAAACATTGACCTGGATTAAACAATTACTTCCTTTGTGATTCCAAAAATACAAAAAAAAGTTGAGTATTTCTTCCGATTAGAATGCACTGTTAACCTTTTTAGTTTTTTACGCATTCCAATTTAAATTTGGGTTAACGCTTTTCAATTTTTTAGTTCTATCTTATGTGGTTTAAGGAGCACTGGTGGTATACTCCTTGTCTGTATAAGTAAATGAACATTTTGCGTCAATGAAACAATATCTCAACATTTCAACGACAAAAATATCTAAAACACATCTTGGTTTCAAATTACAAACTTCTACAGAGACATGTGGTATACAATATGCGCAGCTTAATATTTTTAAATTCAATTTAACAGAGACCATTTTGTTTTTGTATTGTTTTACAAACATGATAATACATCGACACTTAATTTTAACCTATACATAATTGACGTCACAGACAACAGTACGGTGATATAGCACAAGAGTTAAAGAGGGTGTTGTTTGATTTAATCTACATTTCATCCCTAGTTTACAAGAAATATAAAAAAAAATTGGTATACCTTTATTATACATATGTGTTCATTAAGTATCGTAAAACGGTAATGTTCGTATCTCATTTAGCGTGTCCTATCGGATTCACCTCAACTGCTAAATCGCCATGTGTACCATGTCCAAGAAACACTTTTGGAATGAAATGTGCAGAATACTGTCACTGCAAATTAGATCAAAGGTAAACTAAGATGCAGATATACAAATATGACTATATAAATTATATATACCGATAAAAAAAACGTAGTTATATCGGAAATGTTTTAGATAATTCAATCATGATATCTATGATGAGTTTAGTTAGAATATCAATCTATGTTTAAAGGCACCAAATAAACGCATGCATTTCACTTTTCTCGTATATATGAATTATAATTTAAAGTCGTATGAAAGTTCAAATTAAAAAAAATATGATGCATATGTTTTACATAACTAAATGACTAGATTTAGTTTAAAACTTATGTACATATTATACTTGTTTCTGAAGAAAATTTTATAATTTGTCCAAATTTAAAAGAAATTTACTTTTTTCAATTGTTTGTTACCTGTAAACTATTTGCCGATATGTTTTTTTTGTATACAGTGAATTCAGCGTGTCCCTTTTCGTAAAAATCCGGTGCATGATTACAATATGGATCTGTCATTGTACATGTTATACACGTGCTCAATATACATGCTTCAGTTTGTTGATTTTCGACAAAGCTGACAATCGGTAAACTACGTCTTCAAATCACAACAATTTATTAGCTGCTATATTTTCACATCATAACAGACTGAGAGAAAAAAAATATTTACGATTATACGATATGGATGCGTATTAAAAAGCTAAAATTAGGCACATAAGACTAAGTTTATGATATATTCATGCATTAGTTCAAGAATTGGATAAACATTATTTTTCACCAGTCACTCGTTGAATATGACTTTAAAACTGAAAACAGTTGAATCATATATATATATATATACAAAAAACCCCAGATAATACTACAGAAAACATTACAAAAGTTACAGAAACAAATGAAAAGCTCTACAGAGTAAGATCAATAAAATCCAAGTGGAAAGGATGTTACTAGTAGGGTAAGAGTTTCTGTGATACAAGAGGCATGGATTGTTTGAGTCTGTTCAGTCTACAACATACAAATGCCATCGCATATAATGTATCTTATCATTATTCGTTCGCTTAAGGAAATTTTGTAATAAAGCGCTTTTAAAATTCAAATTAAACTTTAAATTAAACTATAACTCTTTCGCTAGTATTATACCTTCCAGATTTTCATTTCATTCATATTCATTTCGGTTTAAAAGAAACAAACCAAATAAGTGATTTCACTGTCTTTCATATGTCTATTGTATAGAGATAATTGACAAACCTTTAATTTAGATGTGACAACGAATTTGGATGTGTCAAAGTGGAGCAAACAACATTGATAACAACTAACGATACTGCACATACTGAAGAATGTAAGCAATATAAATCTAAATATTTTCAATCATTTATGTGGTTCTAAGTTTGACTGCTTCTTTGGTATATTTCGCTCCTCTTTGATTATCAATTCACATCTCCTCCTCCACCTATACATAGTGTTTATTTCTGATACAAGGCATATTCAGCAGTAATTGTACATGGTTTCGTACAACACTTTCAAAGTTCTCAAAATCAAAATATGAAGATGTGTTATGATTGCCAATGAGACAACTTTCCATATGTTTGTCATCTTTACCGTGAACTAGTATTTTTACTGACAGGAAAGGTATTGTCTTTAAATGCTCCCCCTCTAGGATTCAATTGTCATTAAACTTTTACAAATCAATTTTGCTGTGCTGCATTTGTTTTTTCAATCTTGATTAAAAAAGGCAGATGAAAACGTTATGCCCGGTTTAAATTTTTTCAAAGTTGCTAATGTAAACATTTCATGAAATTTTGTGAATAACTTGTATATAAATCATCTATTTAGTGTGTCTGTATAAATCTTAGGTCAAAAGAAAACTTTTTAAAATTGATTAATTTTCTTTATATTATTATACAGATATGGTAAACAATTTGACACAGACAACATTATCATACCAGGAGAGCACAACAAACGCACAACGTCCCTCTATAGCACAGTTGAAGAACCAAAACCACAAAGACATTTTGAATGTAACCAACAAATACATTCCTACAGGTTAACATTCATTTTAATTAATTGATTATTCACTTTTCATGTTTATTTGTGTTCAAATTTAAACACAATTTACATAAAAGTCATCAGAAAACTCCTTCGGTACATTCATTTATTATTTAGAATAATTATATTACTGGTAATTTGAGTATAATAAAAAAACGTTCAAGATTTGAAATTATGTAAGCATTATTAAGAAAAAAAAACGTACAAAGGACAACGCTCAGACGATGTAATTCGAAAACTTGTCTGCGTGCAATGAAAGAAATAATCGAACATTCGTCTAATTACGACAAAACACTTGACATCTTACGGAATGTCTAGGAATCAACTGAAAAAAGTGTTTATAAAGTATTTTCGAAGCTTTAAAGCCGATTGCAATGAGTGTGTAGGTTAATGTAATATGTTTTGTTAGCTTGCTTGCTAGCTGAACCGTGAAGTCATTATTAGATAAATATACTACTAGTATCCTCCGTTCGAAGTATTTAGTTCTACAAACAGATAGATTCTAAGAACTAATCTACTCTTAAAGGTGGGTAGTTTACCTAACCTAATAATGATTTCACGGTTCAGCTATCAAGCAAGCTAACCCAAGATGTAACGTTTACCTATACACTCACTGCAATCGGCTGCAAATCGTCTTTAAATGTTGTAAAGAAATATAAGAGGTAGGAGCAAATGCTGTGATGAACTGATATTATCTAATATGAATAAAACCATTTTAACTATAAAGATAGTCAATCGTAATATTAATTTATCGTAGAACAAGTAGAAAAATCCGTCCTTTCGACACAAATCTAAACTTAAATAGTTCTATGCATACGGGCTCATACATTTTTAGTTACGATGGATGTAAGCTGATCTATCTTCAAAATAACAACAACATACAGACATCTCAAATTCAACAGAAAGCAGGTTTCTATAAAATAATTGTAAAGCTTTAATTGAAATATTTTATGTGCATGTAACTCCGGAGCACCTGAGATCACCCCTAGTTTTTGGTCGGGGTCATGTTGCTTATTCTTTAGTTTTCTATGTTGTGTCATGTGTACTATTGTTTGTCTGTTTGTCGTTTTCATTTTTAGCCATGGCGTTGTCAGTTTATTTTCGATTTATGAGTTTGACTGTCCCATTGGTATCTTTCGTTCATCTTTTATAATATAAAATCAGGTTTCGTAAAGCACCACCCAAGTCACTGTCTTAAATTCATATTAATTAATTGATTATTCACTTTTCATGTTTATTTGTGTTCAAATTTAAACACAATTTACATAAAAGTCATCAGAAAACTCCTTCGGTACATTCATTTATTATTTAGAATAATTATATTACTGGTAATTTGAGTATAATAAAAAAACGTTCAAGATTTGAAATTATGTTTCGATCATTTAAAGTTAACAATACAATTCATAATGGAAATGGGGAATGCGTCAAAAAAACAACAACCCGACCAAAGTGCAGAACAGCATCTAAGCATATGAAATGAAGATTCATATTTTGAATAAAAGATTGACCCATCACGATTAAAATGAAAAGAATTAGTAAACTAGTTTATTAAGGTGGTACCCAACACCTTAACTAAAATTAATTTAGCTCGTTTAATTTTCTTAAAATTTTGTCAAAGTATTTACTTTGACCCTTTGACAAAAATATAAATAACAAAAAATTTGAACCAATCGTTTAATCAGAAAAATTACACTGGTTATATAGCAGTTTGACAAACACTTATTTTGATGATTAAAAAGCTTAATATTCCCTTAACAACACAACGTAATTAAAAGGTTTTGTTGATTTTACAGAGTTATCTTCCTGTAGTGTTAGGTACCACCTTAAGCCACCATTTTTGCAGACATTTGTAGAAATTTACTTTTTGATTATATATTAAGTAACTTTGAATTTGATATAGACAATTTCCACCGTAATAGCTACTTAAAGCAGAAGACGAAAACAATGCTTAAATTATGAAACAAAGTAAAGGAAAGTATTTGTTGCACGACTATAGTTTATTGACTGCGTGGACAGGTATAGTTTTATTTTTATGTCTTATTTTTTTTTAATAGAAATTGGTGAACACAAAACAGTCGTAGTCATAGTTGGAACTACTTCGTTTTTTATCTTTGTTTTCATATGCGTCTTGGTTGTGTATTGCATACGTAGAAAACTTCGACCTCGAAAAATCTTCCATGTCATACCAAACAATTCAGTCGGTCAACAAGATAATAACGGACACAGAAACTCGCCTCATAATGAAATTGAAGACGATATCAACGCTTATGCAGAAATTGACGAAGAGAGAATGTGTCCCGGCACTCCACGCTCTCGTACAGATCAAACTAGTGGCGACTCGAATTCAAGTTCTTCGAGCAAAGACTCTAAGGAAAGTGTAAACGATGGGTATATAAATCCTTATCAGGCGTTAATAACCGGCTCTAAAATGAAACTAAACAGTGAAGAAGTATTTGAACATGAAGACAAAGAAGAAGACGAACAACAAAGGAAATATTCAAAACTGGGAGATAATGTAATCTCTGAAAATGTAGAAAAAACAAACAACAATCAAGAAAAAGTGATTTACTTGGAGTTAGAAGACACAAATAATGCAGAGATTAAGCCAGTGGTGGAATCTGAGAGTGGCGATAAGAACGAGGATGCCATTATACGTCAAGTTGAAAGGACCTTCAAGCGATTAAACACAATGTAAAGATGTTTTGATATTTTATTTAATTTTTTGAAGGAATTATCTTTTATTGTACATGCTATTTCAAATATGTAAATAGAATACCATAACTTATGTTTTGTTTTGCATATTTGAGTTAAATAAACCATTTGCTACCAGTATATTGATATCAAAATAAACAGATGTGCACTTGGTATCCAAATATGGGGATGTGAATCTTTTGAAGTGGAGGTGTACCAAATAAACAACAATACGATTTTCCCTACCCTTTGCTTTGAAAACATTTTGTTCAAATAATTGATTATATATCTATAACACTAAACACCATGTGGAATGGACCTTCAAACAGAAACGGTTAAACACAATGTATTAAGTTGCGGGATTTTTTCGCTGTGTTGAAGATCCATTGGCTGCCTTCGTTGTTTATTGCTTTTTGGTCTGGTTGTTGTCTCTTTAACACATTACTTATTTCCATTTTCAATTTTTTTTTACTGAAATATTATTTACATAATTGAAAAGAAACCTTGCAACTTAATAATGGGAGGGATAAATCCTACTTTGTAAAGGATCACTCTGATTCGAACAAAAAATTCTCTGAAACTGAAATTATCAAGATGCTTGATTTCTTGATTGACAATATATTTGTTACGTTCGGAGGACGTGTTTTTCAACAGACTGTCGGCATTCCAATGGGAACAAACTGTGCCCCTCTACTTGCCGACTTGTTTCTTTATTATTATGAGGCTGACTTCATGCAGGAACTTCTTAGGAAGAAAGATAAGAAGTTAGCACTATCCTTTAACTCTACGTTTCGCTATATAGATGATGTTCTTTCACTAAATAATTCAAAATTTGTTGACTATGTGGAACGCATCTATCCAATCGAGCTAGAGATAAAGGATACTACAGATACAGTTAAGTCGGCCTCATATCTTGACTTACATCTAGAAATTGACAATAAGGGTCGGTTGAAAACAAAACTTTACGACAAAAGAGATAATTTCAGCTTTCCAATTGTGAACTTTCCATTTCTAAGTAGCAACATTCCAGCAGTACCTGCATACGGGGGTATATACCTCCCAATTGATACGATATTCCCGTGCTTGCATTTCCTATCATGATTTTCTTGATAGAGGGTTGCTGCTCACAAGGAAGTTATTAAACCAAGAGTTCCAAATGGTGAAGTTGAAATCATCCCTTCGTAAATTTTACGGACGCCATCACGAGTTGGTTGACCGTTATGGAATAACCGTATCACAAATGATATCGGATATGTTCCTTACGTCGTAACTACAATCCCCTTCCCTTTCCTGAATGTGACCTACCGAATTAGACTATTTACCGGATTTGTTATCACATAAGCAACACGACGGGTGCCGCATGTGGAGCAGGATCTGCTTACCCTTACGGAGCACCTGAGATCACCCCTAGTTTTTGGTAGGGTTTGTGTTGTTTATTCTTTAGTTTTCTATGTTGTGTCATGTGTACTATTGTTTTTCTGTTTGTCTTTTTCATTTTTAACCATGGCGTTGTCAGTTTGTTTTAGATTTATGAGTTTGACTGTCCCTTTGGTATCTTTCGTCACTCTTTTATTACCACTTGGTCGATGTCTCTGCTGGTGGACATTTTGTCCCCGAGGACATCATCCGCCCAGTAGCAAAACTACAATTGCATGAACTTACGAAGATCAAACAGGAAACTAGCTCGGACGTCGCCCAGTATAAAAAGGTCCGAAACAGACGTCACCATGGACACGGTGTCGTCTGATATGGCAGGTGTCCCCTCATCACCAGACATGACAGATATCTCAAACACGACTCATTCAGATCATCGTCCTAGTGACAATAGCAATATTACACATATACAGCCATGTTCAGTTCTCCTTAAAGACATTTTGGTTTTTGATGACACAGTACAACACTGTCGCATTTCAAAATGTGAGACCAAAGGCTGCAAAACGTGTGCTATTTTAATTACAGATGCTGAATTCACTAGCAATCTGACCAAGAAGTCATATTTTACCAGAAGTTACGATGATCTGAATTGTAAATCGATAACTGTCGTCTACGGATTAGAGTGCAACCTTTGCGGATTGGTATACGTCGGTGAAACGAAAGGAAGGCTAAACAAACGTATGTGCGGTCATAGATCAGACATTAACCTCAATGCTAACGACATTCTATACCAGCATTTCAATCAGCCCGATCATTCCATCGTTTCTATGACAGTTCGCATTATCGAAAAGATATACCATAGCTCTAACAATCCTAATCTTTCAACGACTCTCCGTAGACAAAAAAAAAGACTACTGGATTAGACTATTGGGAACTGCAACACCATATGGCTGCAATGACAAAATTGATGGAATAGGTATTCTATCTAGTCCTTCGTGTAACTCGATGAATGTGATGAATATTTTCAACTCGACTCCTCGACGTAGACGCAGTCATGGTCATCGTCATTATACATCACCTTCTCTGCATGATGTCTCTATTAATGACTTGCTGCCATTTATACAAAAGCCGTTAGGTATTCATCACATTCGCACGAAACTTTATTCATTACCTCTTTCAAAACTTCATTCTCTGTTCAATTTATGTTTCGAATCCACTGTTACAAACCCTCATTCAAACCTATACAAAATTACAGCTATAATTTCGGATATTGCAAGTCACAGACTTTTCAAGCCAGTCCGCATTGGCAAAGATGAAAAAGAGAAAAGATCTTTCCTTAGTCTTTCCTTTGCCAACAAAGGTATCGATGGCGTCAACTTAGGCAATATCCTTCATCATAAATTAGTTCAATCGAAAATACCTCCTTATTTCAAAGACCAGTCTGTACCAATCATTTCTTATACCTATACCAACCTATTGCAACTAAAATTTTCAATTACAAACACGTTTTGCAGGATCTCGATATTGACGACTTCAAGTCTAAACCTCCCGATTGCACTTGTGCTAGTTCCCAATTCACATATAATCCCGCTGGCCACGTTATTACCGGTGACCTCAACATTGTTAATAACACTTCTCTACGAAATGTGTTATCGAAAGGTCCGAAATATCGTGAGCCTAAATCCATCAATTGGAAATTCAACTTTAAAATTTTGATGGATTCAGTTGAGGATTATGCCAGGCAATGGGCTAAGCGCGAGAAGGAAGACGTAGACACTCTTTCCGAATGGATTAAGGCAGTGAGGTCGTTGATACAAATCAGAATTAAAAAACTGAATGGGTCTATCAATGCCCATGCTACGTCAATCTTTAAAGACCCAAATGTTGCAAGACACCTATCCTACCTCCATGACAAATATGTTGTTGTCCCCGCAGATAAAGCCCCAAACAACATCGTTTTTGTATGTAAAACTCATTACATTAACTGCTTGATAAACGAATTAGGTATTGACAATTCACTTGGAAACTCAACATATACACTCACGACACTTACCAAAGAGGAAATCCTGGATAATCATAGGTCTGTTCTGTGTTCCTTTGGAATTTCAACCAAAGATGAAGAACTGGATCTGCCATCACTGTATTGGATACCTAAACTACATAAGTATCCTTACAAACAACGGTATATTGCTGGGTCTTCCAAGTGCTCCACGAAACCTCTTTCTAAATTATTAACATCTATTTTATCAGCAATCAAAGACGGGCTTCAAAGTTATTGTGAAACTGCCTATTCTAGAGGGGGCGTGAATCAGATGTGGATACTTAAAAATTCCAAAGATCTTTTAGAGTACATACAATCTAACTCTCTTTCATCTTGTAACAGTATTAAAACATTTCACTTTTCTACTCTGTACACTAGTATTCCACATTCCAAACTAAAAGACAAATTAAAAGAGTTGGTATTGCTTTGCTTCGTAAAAAAGAATGGCCAACGTAGATACAAGTATCTTGTCTTAGGGAGGGATAAATCCTACTTTGTAAAGGATCACTCTGATTCGAACAAAAAATTCTCTGAAACTGATTTTATCAAGATGCTTGATTTCTTGATTGACAACATATTTGTTACGTTCGGAGGACGTGTTTTTCAACAGACTGTCGGCATTCCAATGGGAACAAACTGTGCCCCTCTACTTGCCGACTTGTTTCTTTATTATTATGAGGCTGACTTCATGCAGGAACTTCTTAGGAAGAAAGATAAGAAGTTAGCACTATCCTTTAACTTTACGTTTCGCTATATAGATGATGTTCTTACACTAAATAATTCAAAATTTGGTGACTATGTGGAACGAATCTATCCAATCGAGCTAGAGATAAAGGATACTACAGATACAGTTAAGTCGGCCTCATATCTTGACTTACATCTAGAAATTTACAATGAGGGTCGGTTGAAAACAAAACTTTACGACAAAAGAGATGATTTCAGCTTTCCAATTGTGAACATTCCATTTCTAAGTAGCAACATTCCAGCAGCACCTGCATACGGGGTATATATCTCCCAATTGATACGATATTCCCGTGCTTGCATTTCCTATCATGATTTTCTTGATAGAGGGTTGATGCTCACAAGGAAGCTATTAAACCAAGAGTTCCAAATGGTGAAGTTGAATCATCCCTTCGTAAATTTTACGGACGCCATCACGAGTTGGTTGACCGTTATGGAATAACCGTATCACAAATGATATCGGATATGTTCCTTACGTCGTAACTACAATCCCCTTCCCTTTCCTGAATGTGACCTACCGAATTAGACTATTTACCGGATTTGTTATCACATAAGCAACTCGACGGGTGCCGCATGTGGAGCAGGATCTGCTTACCCTTCCGGAGCACCTGAGATCACCCCTAGTTTTTGGTGGGGTTCGTGTTGTTTATTCTTTAGTTTTCTATGTTGTGTCATGTGTACTATTGTTTTTCTGTTTGTCTTTTTCATTTTTAACCATGGCGTTGTCAGTTTGTTTTAGATTTATGAGTTTGACTGTCCCTTTGGTATCTTTCGTCACTCTTTTAATACAACTGGAATTGGTAGAGATTGAAATAACTCATAAAATAATAATCCTTTATTAATTGATTGTTATGTTTTCATTTACAGCATAAGAAAGCTTGTGTTAAGCTGTATAAGAAACTATAAACATGATCAAGGGCACATAATTATGTAACAAACACATATATAATTACTGTTTTTGAGTCTAGAAAACAACGATATTAAAAAACAACATCATTAGATATGGCTTAGATAAATAATCAACAGCAAATTGCATTTATTTATTTTTTTATTTTTGTAATATCATTAATAAATTTTGTTAAATAACTGATTGGCCTTCCAAAAAGACAAAACTACGTATTCTTTTATTGATTTTGTGAAAAAAACATTTAAGGGAGTTGTCGTACTTAGCTTAACCCCATTTGAAACATAAAGTGTCCCAAAAAAGGATGTAAGTGTCCGAAAAAAAAGAAAAACGCACACAACAGTATAACTCATGATGATAAAATATTGAGTCGTTCTGTCTAATTGGTTCCCGCGAAAAACACATACAAATACCATCAAGATCTCTTAGATCGGAAAATGCCATGCAGCTTATACAACCTCGTGTACGCACCAAAATCTATGGAGAAAGACGTTTTGACAAAGCTACTGCGAGCCTCTGGAACAATCTTCCTAGCCGTCTAAGACATGAACACTCAATCGAACTTTTTAGACTCGCTTTCAGTGATTTCATGTAAATTTTTATACTGACAATGACTTTTTAACTTCGTTCTTTTCGTTGTAGTATAATATGCCTTTTAATTATGATAATTATTTTTTTAACTTTTCTGTTCCTTTTTTTTCATATATGTGTTTCAAAATTTTATTTCATTCTTATTGAATTGATTTTTTTAATGTTTAACACCTTCTTTTTTTAACTGCATTGGTTGTTTTATGTTAAGCGCTTAGAGTAATTTTTAATTAGATAATGCGTTATATAAATATTGTAAATAATAATAATAGTGTTGTCAAATCGTACACTTTTGCCTAACCGGTTACTCGGATAATCGTTCGACCGATTAACCGGTTAACCGGTAGTTTGAGTTGGTGCTTCCAACCCTTATCAATAGTACCCTACACATGGATATAAGATGTGTAAAAAATGAAATAAAAAAAACTACTTGATGTCGTGGAATTGAATATGTTTGAAAATGATTATTCTTTCCTTTTCACTTGTTGTCTCCGAAAATGATGTGAAGTGTTTCATTTTGAGTGATTAATTATAAAAAAGAAGATGTGGTATGATTGCCAATGAGACAATTCTCCACCAGAAATCAACAACTATTGATAGGTCACCGTAAGGCCTGTTTCTTTACTTTGTTTGCATGTTACTCTTACTATCACGTATGCAATGAGCACATTTACATTGCTTTGCATTTCACAATTTTTGAGTTAGCATTTCGTTTAAAGTAAGACTAAGCCTTGCACGACGGAGGTTGCACAATATTAGATCAGAAACGAAATAATGAAGTAAATCGTAAAATTAAATCGCATTACTGATTTAGAGTTACTGTTAAAAAAACAAGTATACTAATTATGTTTCTTTCAGATCCTGCCCCGAGCTGAGAGACAAATTCTAATTAATTTTTTATGTTGATGGGATTAACAATAGCAATCAATTTACAGTAAAATTAAATACCACGACGACATTTTTTAAGTAAAACCTAACCTTTTAATAATTTCAATACAAATTTATATAAAATCTATCAAAATTGAAAAAAGTCCGGTTAACCGGTTAGCGTTTTTGGTATTCGGTATTCGGTCGTTCGACCGAGTAACCGGTTAACCGGTTAACCGTTGACAACACTAAATAATAATAATATGTAATAATTTGTTTGATTTGAACAAAAGAAAACTCTGTATTACAGAAAAATTGTTATGCAGGAGTTTCAATATCAATATAGTTACGATACTTTTGTCAGAGCATCAGGGATGGCATAGTTTGGTACAAATATTGATTGACCCATAGGGTCTTTGGATCGGGAATAAACTCATTTCATTTTAAAACTAATTGTTGGCATGATACGGGTACTGATTTTTGTTATGATAGTATGCTTATAAGCCCTTAAAAGGGAAATGTGCTTGATTTCCATATGATGAAGCAATATTCTTTCAATCAGCTCAATTGGGGTCTTGGGCTGGCATTTCAGTAACTGCTAGTGATCCTTTGTTGACGTATGTATCATTGTCATTTTGTTTGTGTTTTTTGTTACCTATTCTGAAATCAGACTCGGACTTCTTTCTAAAAGAGGGACGAAAGATACCAAAGGGACAGTCAAACTCATAAATCTAAAACAAACTGACAACGCCATGGCTAAAAATGAAAAAAAACAAACAGAAAAACAATAGTACACATGACACAACATAGAAAACTAGAGAATAAACAACACGAAGTGACTGAGTAATACTGTGCGTATTGCTGTGTTGCGCACCCTCTGGCCTTTGTAAGTTTTGTATGTTTTTTTAATTATAGATAATTTTATAGTTTGTTATGACGTCTATATTCAACGACGTAGTAAACATTTTTTTTCAGGAATCTGCTGAGGCCCACTTCTGGGTGAGAGATTTTCTCGCTGCTTTGAAGACCCATTAGTGACCATTGGCTGTTATCTGCTATATGGTCGGGTGGTTGTCTTTTTGACAATTTCCCCATTTCCATTCTATTATTGACATTGTATGAATAGTTAGACATAAAGATAGCTTCCCACTTTTACAGTACCCAAACCTGTAGTCATGTTCTGTCTGAAATAAGTACACATACAATCAAAGCGCTTAACATTATAATACAGTTACACTCTATAAAAAAACAGTTAAGCAAAACATTTATAAACAATAACTTACATATATCATAGAACATTAAACACAGGTGGAAAATACCATAGTGAAATAAAATTCAAAAGCCAAGAAGAAACCCGCAAATAGTATGGCCAAAATAAAACAAAACGAAAACGATGAAATGACAAACTTTAGTCTAAAAAATATTAGTTAATAAACTAAAGATTTTGTTCTTGAGGTTTCTGCATAGTTTTTAAGTTCGTCCAACACAATCCCTTGAAACGTCGCCAAAAAAAACGTGAAAAAAAGCACGGAACAAAAGACCTTTAAAAACCCACAGAAACAACTTCTACATCCCTTAGTTGCTCTTGGTAATGTGCTTGAATCTTGGCGACCAGTGCATCATGACATAATTGTTCATTATAATATTTATCGGTAACATCATTAACACTTCGCTTGAACAATCAGTAGTGCCTTCAACATTTAAAGAGGCGCTAGTAAGACCTTTGTTAAAAAAACCTGGACTTGATAAGGAATTGTTTCGGAATTATAGACCAGTCTCTAATCTTCCTTTCATCTCAAAATTGTCGGAAAAAGTAGTGGATAAACGTCTTGATCAGCATCTTGACAACTACAGGCTTCGTGATCCTTTACAATCAGCGTATAGGCCACATCATTCAACTGAGACAGCCCTGCTTCGTGTTAACCATGATATCGTGGAAGCACTAGATGGACAATTATCAATGGTGTTGGTATTACTTGATCTTTCAGCAGCATTCGATGTGATCGATCATTCAATATTGTTTCAACGGCTCGAACATTCGTACGGGATAACTGGAAAAGCATTAAATTGGATTCGTTCTTATCTTACCAACAGGAACCAGCGAGTCGTTATAGGGTCGGATAGATCAAACGCCAGTCATCTGCCATTCGGAGTTCCGCAAGGTTCAGTTCTCGGACCAAAACTGTATTGTCTTTTTTCGAGACCAATTGGAAATATATGCCGTCGTCATGGTTTCAAATTTCACTGCTATGCAGATGACACACAGGTCTACATGACAATCAAACCGCTCGATGACTGGAACAACTACGTTAAAAAACTTGAATTGTGTTTGGAAGAAATTGGCATTTGGATGTCAAACAATCTGTTGAAACTAAACCAGGATAAAACGGAACTGATCGTCTTTTCATCGAAACATCAGTCGAAGAACATGCCTGTTTTCCAACTTAAAGTAGGTGAAAATGTCATCAATAGTGTCACATCGGTACGTAATCTTGGTGTTTATTTTGACAGCCGTCTTACCATGGAAAAACAAGTTGCGTCTATCGTAAAATCGTGTAATTACCATCTGTGCAACATTGGACGAATCCGACATTTCATCTCTACGGATGCTTGTAAAACTCTGGTTAATTCCCTTGTAACTTCCAGACTTGACTACTCTTCGGCGTTAACAAGTGTCAAATTGAAAGGTTACAGAGAGTTCAGAACACTGGAGCCCGTCTTGTTACGAAAACTAGGAAAAGAGAACACATTACACCTATTCTCGCTGGACTGCACTGGCTCCCTGTTGAATTCCGGCCAAAGTTCAAAATCCTTGTCTATACGTACACGGCACTGCAAGGAACTGCCCCGGACTATATACAGGAACTTTTACATCTCCAAACAACAACTAGGGCACTACGATCAGAGGGCAGCCTTAGACTCGAACTGCCACATGTCCGAACAAAAACGTACGGTGAAAACAATTTAATCATGCTGCCGCTACCCTATGGAACAATCTACCTGTACAAATTCGTCACTCTAAATCTGTTCAGTGTTTTAAAAAACAATTGAAGACATATTTTTACAGACTTGCGTTTAATAAGCTGTTATATTAATTCTTATTCCTTTTATTTGAAAATGTGCTGTGATTTTTGTTTTTTTGATTTCTTCGTACAATTTTTATTCTAGCAAAAGTTTTCATGACCATTTCAATTATTTATTATAATCTTTCTGCTAAATTTTTAATATATTTTCGCTTTCTATGTTTTAATTATTTTTTTTTGGTACTTATTATTGATTTTAATTCTATTATTTTTCTATCAATATAATTATTTATGTTCATATATCTTTCATATATACGTTTTTAGTTCTTTTAAACATAACATTTTTTATTTCATTTTGTTTTGTGGTTAACTTAATATATTTTTGTCATGTATATATATATGTAAAGCGCCTTAGAGTGATTTTATTGTTATATAGGGCGCTATAGAAATTTTTACTATTTATTTATTTTATTTATTTAATATCAAAGTCTTTTAGCAGCATATACTATACATTGACAATCCAGCAGCACCTGCATACGGGGTATATATCTCCAAATTGATACGATATTCCCGTGCTTGCATTTCCTATCATGATTTTCTTGATAGATGGTTGCTGCTCACAAGGAAGCTATTAAACCAAGAGTTCCAAATGGTGAAGTTGAAATCATCCCTTCGTAAATTTTACGGACGCCATCACGAGTTGGTTGACCGTTATGGAATAACCGTTTCACAAATGATATCGGATATGTTCCTTAAGTCGTAAATACAATTCCCTTCCCTTTCATGAATGTGACCTACCGAATTAGACTATTTACCGGATTAAAATTTGGTAATCACATAAGCAACACGACGGGTGCCACATGTGGAGCAGGATCTGCTTACCCTTCCGGAGCACCTGAGATCACCCCTAATTTTTGGTGGGGTTCGTGTTGTTTATTCTTTAGTTTTCTACGTTGTGTCATGTTTACTATTGTCTTTCTGTTTGTCTTTTTCATTTTTAGCCATGGCGTTGTCAGTTTGTTTTAGATTTATGAGTTTGACTGTCCCTTTGGTATCTTTCATCCCTCTTTGACAAAGTGTTAAAAAAAATATACTATTATGACCAAACGAAATTTTGGGTCCTAATTTCTCTTCAACTTCGTACTTTAAAATTTGTTTATCCTTTAAAATTTTGATTCGAGCGTCAATGGTGATAATTTTGTGGACATATCCCGTACACAATTTTAATAGATATAGGAATATGTGTTATGAGTGCATTCCAAGGAGACAACTCTCCATCCAAAAAAAACAAGTTATAAAAATAAACCATTATAGGTCAATATACGGCGTTCAACACGGTGCCTTGGCCTGGTAGCTTTATGGTATCTTTGATTATTTTTAATTGAAGATTACAGAGTATGATAGTATATGTAGTGATTGGTTTACGTTTTTGGCAATAATGACTATAAAAAAGTAAAATCACAAAAATACTTAACTCAAAGGAAAATCAATTCGGAAAGTCTATAATCACATGGCAAAATCAAATAACAAATGGCATCAAAAACGAATGGACAAGAACTGTCATATTCCTGACTTGGTACAGGCATTTTCATATGTAGAAAATGGTGGATTGAAAATGTATACTATCATTTGAAAATTTATTAGCATTCAGCTTTCACTGTTCCAACTTATATTATATTTACACTACACAAATTATTGTACAAATTTGTGCAATTTTCTCTAGCGAAGTAGAAGTTCATGACACAATCAAGTAATATTTTGTAGAAAAGGAGGAGCAAAAGATTCCCAAAGCATTTTCTAACTGGTATGTCGAAAATAAACAGACAACGCTACGATTAAAACAGAAAAAAGGCAAATAGACAGACAATGGTACATAAAACACAGCATCAAAATCTAAAGACTGAGCAACACGAACTCCACAAAAACTGGGGGTGATTTAAGATGATTCGCATGAATGATCATGAAGCTTACAAATATTGACTTTTTTTAATACACAATACCAGGAAATGAACAAAGGTCGTTCTCACATAATTTGTTTTATAAATAACGTTGATACCTAAGCTTCAAGGATTTACACTGCAAATTCCGGAAGTTATCTCCTTTTTCACAAATTTCAAAGTGCATTGTATAGAATGACAAATGTCTAAATACTGACATGATCCATTGACAAAAGTGATCGACACAATTTATAGCTTATTTTTACAGCTAAAATTATACATTTGAAGTCTCTGTCAACACATATCATTAGTCAATCATGCTACCTCATACTGCTACACATATGGTTTAGTCTCAGCATTGACTACTATGATGGTCTTTCCTGGGTTTGAAAATAGTACAACATTTGTCAATCAATCTATGAAAATCAAGAAACACCAGCATTCCAAATATTGTCGACAGCATTACTATTCCGAAATATCCAATACTAGCCGAGGATGGTCGAGAGTCTTTAGCAGATGTAAGTTTTCTAGTGTGAGACGACATTTTTCGTTTATCTACCTTCATATTGTTTACTATTTCCTGAATACTCTCCTCCAATGATAATGTGGTTGTTACATTCTGACAAGTACAAGTACAATAAGGATAAATGCCTGAAAATATACGAGGCATTTCAAAAATTAAAACTGTAAAAAAATATATACTGTGAAGCTACGTGTATTGTATCTGATCTAATATTACGTACAACATATAGCTTTAAAACTTTTTTTTATGATATAATGTAGGCCCTCAATTTGTTTTGTAATACAACAATTGCGAGTTGTTTTTCGTGAATGAGTTACATCGGTTGACTCGGGTTCAATCGTCTTAAACAAATTCATCAAAGAAGGTTCTTACTTTAACGTTAAGGCATGAGCATTGTGACATATAACATTTACGGGAAAGTCATCTATTAAACGAGAACTAAGTAAGACTTAGACCTTACACATTGTACAATTGCAGCTTATTGGAGATACCTTATTGTGCTTTCTTGTTACGTACACAGATATAGGAAGATGTGGTATGAGTGCCAATGAGACAACTCTCCATCCAAATAATAATTTATAAAGTAAACCATATAATAGGTCAATGTACGGCCTTCAGCACGGAGCTTTAGCTCCCACCGAACAACAAGCTGTAAAGGGCCCACAAATTACTTGTGCAAACCATTCAAACAGGAAAACTAACGGTCTAATCTATATAAAAAATGACAAACGAGAAACATGTATACATTGCATAAACAAACGACTACTACTGTACACCAGATACATGTTTGTTATTCACTGTTATTATAGTGATTTAAATTATAACACAATGTTGACTGTTGTACCCCTATTTTTGACATTTTACCTGTTATCATGTCTGTTTGTTTTGTTCATACGTCGTTGTCATTATAGTGGAATTTGATGCGATTGTCATACAAGTTGGGGGTTTAGTTAGCTATAAAACCAAGTTCAATAGACGTGTTTGGAAAGACGATAGTACTGCTGGCGCTCGTGTTGGATGGAAAGTGAATACAAAATGACTTGGGGACCATCTCTAAAAGTACAAATACTTAATATTTTGTAACCTTTATTGGCGTGTTTGATACTTCTGAACTAATTTTTTTTAAGAACCACAAAATGTTTTATAAATTCATTTTGAGGTAAATGTATATCAATCATGTGAATAATCTATTTTTTTATATATATTTATGTATATCCTAATCCAGGGTCTTTGATTAGATGATAACTTTTCAAATGATTTTGATTTTAGAAATAAAAAGTTTGCAAGACATTAAAAAAAAGTTAGCCTTAGCTGACATTGTTTCTCGTAGATTGAGGTTCAAATGGTATTTATTATCTCGACAACAAAATGTAGGAGGATTCTTGTAACGGTACAGTTTTCCGTTCTTCCGTCCGTCTTTCCACCTCTACATCCTTGATAAAAGAGGGATGAAAGATACCAGAGAGGCATTGAAACTCATAAATCGAAAATAACAACGTCATAGTTAAAAGAAAAAGACAAACAGACAAAAAATAGTACACAAACACCACATCGATTTAAGACTAAGCAATCAGAACCCCACCATAACTGGGGATGATCTCAGATGCTCCGAAAGGGTAAGTAAATACTTCTCGACATTTGGCACCCGTCGTGTTGCTCATGTTAGCAAAACTCGGTAATAAGACTAATTCGGTAGGTCACATCCGTGAAAAGGGAACGGGATTGGGAACATATCCGCTATTACAGTGTATCTAAAAGGGCCAACTAACTCATGATGGCGTCCGTAAAATTTACGAAGGAATTACTTCAACTTTACCATTTGGAACTCTTGCTTTTTATAGCTTCCTTGTAATAACACTCTAGACTCAACATCGTTTTAGGATTTTGACCAAACTTAGTAATACTTAGTCCTGATGAACATCGTGTATCCTGTTTTAAGGTTCAAGGTCGCAGGTGGACATTCAATTTATTTGATATCATTGTTAACACTCTAGACTCATCATCGTTCGATATATATTGACCTCACTTGGCATATACCTAACCCCGTATGAATATCTAGAACCAAATTAATTTTGCAGTTCATAGGTCAATTGACCACTAATTGTTTCACAATAAAATAAACATAATTTAAGAACGAGAACGCCGAGGAAAAAAGAAATGTTATTTTATTTTTATTTCGGAGTCTCGTGTGTATCTTAATCACGCAATGAAAAGTTTATAGACATTCAGCATAGTTTGGACTTTATGGAGCAATCATTTGACCGAACTTACCCTAATAATTGAATTGTGTGCTGGAAACAAATGCTTCCTAACTATAAAATTGTTATGTTTAAGGTAAATAGACTCAAAGTCCAAAATATGCATTTATAAAATAAAGTATCAAGCATATATCTTGTGTAACAGGGTTCTTGTGATTTCCAAAGTAAATTGTTCAAATCTTATTTTTTTTCTTCAAAATCGTGCCCAAATGAGAGTCAAAAAGTAGTTTGTTTTCATTCGGGAGATAGGACGGGACACAACTATTGTTCCTTTTTTTGTAAGAATGTGTTGATTCTAAAAATAAAATAAAACATGTCCCCCTTTTTCCACAAAAGGTAAGGATTTGCCTCATTGTTTTTATTTTACTTTTCGCATTCCGTAATCAAATGATTAAAACTACATGTATTGGTTATTAAAATCTTCAGTATACCACGTAGTTGATAAAAAGTTCTCAATTAGAAATTAGTTTTGGGTCTTTGAAAATGCTCGATTACGACCTGAATACTATAAATAACGTATTAGAGTGGTCATACAGGTAATAAAAAAAAACGATAGAGTATTTATACTTTTGGAAATGACCTTCGAATCATATTGTATTCATCTTCCGTCCAACACGAGCGCCAGAAGTACTATCGACTTTCCTCACACTTCTAATCCACATTTTTCTACATTAGAAATGCGTATACCAAGTTAGGAATATGACAGTTGTTATTCATTCGTTTAATGTGTTTAAGCTTTTGATTTTGCCATTCGAGTAGGGACTTTTTGTCCTGAATTTTACTCGGAGTTCAGTATTTATGGGATTTTACTTTTTAACTATAAACACTGTTTAAGGCATAGATTACCTAAGTCGTATTTGGGATAACTTTTTGGTATTTTGGGTCCTCAATGCTCTTCCACTTGGTCCTTCTTTGGATAAATTACTCTTTTGATCGGGCGTCACTGATGCGTCTGGTGTATTGAACTATAAGCCTGATATCTTTGATAACTATTTAAACGAAATGTCCACCTCTGTTTTAACAAGCTATTGTTGATCGTCAGGTAATTTTTAGCTGTTTTGAGTGAAAAATAAACTCATCATAGGTACCAGGACTAAAATTTGTATAAAAGCCAGACGCGCGTTTTGTCTACAAAAGACTCATCAGTGACGCTCGAATCCAAAAAAGTGAAAAAAAAAAAAAAAATTTAAAAAATTTAAAAAAAGCCAAATAAAGTACGAAGAAGATATACTCTCTTTAACGTATTATTAATTTATTTTTTTCGTTTTTAATGAGCTTGATTGTGTATTTCTTGACTGAAGAAATTTCAATTATCTTATCGTTATAAATTGAAAAGGTAGCATTTGTCAAAAACCTTTTAATACTAGTACTTAAATAAATAATATGGCCTTTCCTTAATCTTTTACAGTACTACAAATAGAATGATTGAATCTTAAATCCTAATTGGTACCTCCGCCAGGTCTTGTTTGATTGCCATTGCTTGTTCCAATTTCTGTTGTTGTCTGTGTTGTTTTTTCTCCTGTTGTCACTGTTGTTCTGTATTCTGATGTCGTATCATCTTTTATTGTTGTAATTCGGTCTAGTGTCATCTCAACTTCTGTCGTTGTGTGTACCCTAGTGGTGTAATCTTCTGTCGTTGTGTGTATTTCAGCGGTTTGGTCTTCTGTCGTTGTTTGCACTAAGGTGGTGGGGTGTGGTGTGGTAGGGAAACATGCTGAACAATGACTACGTACGTGTACTGAAAATTTGATTGTGATTTTTTATTGAAATATACAGTATGTCAGTTAACATGTTAATTTGGCGTGTCATTCAATTTCCGTAAACAACCCGAGCTCACACCAGATTGTGTAAAGGTTTCGTTTTCCAAGTCTTTAGTTTTCTATCATGTGTTTTATAGAGTGTTGATTAACTTTGGTTGGGTTTTGTTTCTATTGCCATGGAGTTACCAGTTTGTCTTTGACTCACATGTTTTGTACCACTCCATTTTTTTTATGAATCTAAAATAAAAAGAAGAAGACGCAACCAATAAAAGAGGGACGAAAGATACAAGAGGGATAGTCAAACTCATAAATCGAAAATATACTGACAACGCCATGGCTAAAAATGAAAGGACAAACAGACAAACAATAGTACATATACTCAACAACAATAAAGATGAATAAAAAGAAAAGGAGGATTTAAAAGAAATAATAGAAATTAATTACATCGAGGTCTGGATGGGTTTTACAGAGAAAAGAATAATTGGTAAAAAGTGCAGACCAAATGGCCAAACAGATGATAATTATGGAAAAAAGTGTCCATAAAATAAAGAAAAGAGAATAATGGGATGATAACAAATAATGATTAGAGAATAATGAGCCAAATTCACAAGGAATAGAGAAAATACTGCGAATGCATCAAAAAATATTTAGATGTAACTCTTATGGATAAACTGGGCTGTTATATATGTGACTGTTTTGAATTAAGGAGATCAGATATGAATATTGACACTAAGTCAAGCAAATAATTTGAGAATGAATGCATATCATGTAATTTTATTCTTTTATTCACAATATATGTGGTTTTTGGCTCTGATTCTGACCAATAGTAATATACTAAATACTTATATAGATTTACATGTGATTATGTTGTTTTTACCAACTATTTATATCAATTGTGTCTGATTTTTTTGCCCTTTATGAGCCCTGTAATTTGTGAAATAATTTTTTTCTATTTTTTTTTCTATTCTATTCTATTCTATTCTATTCTATTCTATTCTATTCTATTCTATTCTATTCTATTCTATTCTATTCTATTCTATTCTATTCTATTCTATTCTATTCTATTCTATTCTATTCTATTCTATTCTATTCTATTCTATTCTATTCTATTCTATTCTATTCTATTCTATTCTATTCTATTCTATTCTATTCTATTCTATTCTATATATTATAATTCTAATTCTATTCTATTCTATAATTACTTGTTAAGTTACAGTTGCGGATGTAGTTATAATGCTTTTCGGAATATTGTTGGTTGATAATGTTGTAGTAAGGATCATCAGTGGTGTCATAGGTAAGACATGCATTTGGATTGGACGTCACACGGTAAACGAATCCCCAGCAAACATGACCATTTGCTATTATCAATTCGCAAGTGTTAATACAGTCTGGCACAGTTGCTGGTGAGATATAAAAACTACCGGAAAAACTCCCAGAACGCCATGTAGTAAAAGTGTAGTAAATACCAGTAGTACAAATACCTGTAAAAGATTTAATACAAAATAAGTGAAATCGAGCTCAGTTGTCAGTGTTCCGGTATTAAATGATTTACGGGGCTTTTATTTGATTTCGTGTGGGGGAGGGGGCCCTTACAGCATACATGTATGTTTATTAATTTTTTTTGTGCATATGTTTAGGAATAAAATTGAGAATGGAAATGGGGAATGTGTCAAAGAGACAACAACCCGACCATAGAAAAACAACAGCAGAAGCTCACCAACAGGTCTTCAATGTAGCGAGAAATTCCCGCACCCGGAGGCGTTCTTCAGCTGGCCCCTAAACAAATAATACTAGTTCAGTGATAATGAACGCCATACTAATTTCCAAACTGTACACAAGAAACTAAAATTAAAATAATACAAGACTAACAAAGGCCAGAGGCTCCTGACTTGGGACAGGCGCAAAAATGCGGCGGGGTTAAACATGTTTATGAGATCTTAACCCTCCCCCTATACCTCTAGCCAATGTAGAAAAGGACGCATGAGACACAAAGACTCCGTGGGGGCAAATATGACAGATGGATTTTGTTTGACTTTTGGGGTCCTTTTGGATAATATATAGCACTTGATATATTCAAGTACTTGAACATAATTTGTCTTTACATTGTTGGTTTTTACATATCCTGTTGAAGGTGAATCTATAAAACTTTTCGACGCACCACACTTATAAAGTGCTTTATATATTAAATGAATAAAATACGTAAAATAAAACCAACATTGCTTCAATAATGCACAAATTTTTAACCTATAATTTATAATTCTTATATTATATATACAATGTATATATATATTACAGATCTAACATTGTTGGGTTGATATATATATATATTCTTAAATAGAATAATACTTTTGTCTTCTTCGCACATAAATGATTTCTTCTCGGTATCACAATCTGCCAAATTCCATTCCAGTCCCGTATTCTCTACAACGATATAAGTACATAGATACCCAGCACCTTCCGTTTTTGATGGGGACCAATTCTCATAACTTGGCGGAGATCCGTCATCTGACCATATGCGATTAGTATTATCACTGGGGTTTGGAGCATACAGTCCTATCCAGATGTGCATTCCCCTGAAACAAACCAAAATCAAGCTAGATAATGGAACGACCATTCGCTTCAAAAGGAGGAGGGAGTTGTTTTTTTTTTCTTCTAAAAATACATTCTGATTCCAAAGTTGATGGATAAAAATATTCTGGTCAGGCAACCCAAGAAAATATTCTGAATCCAGAGTTTCCCCATAGTTTTTATGTTAAATATTGAAGAAATAAATTGATTGATAGCGTTGAAAAATTATCCTGTATCCGACTCAGACAAAAAACCATAACCACCGACCCACCCCATTTTAAAGTTAAATGGTTGCTTCCTAAACGAGTATCCTGTCAGGAGCCTCGGCCACTTTACTCAGAACTCGGAGTTCAAACTTTGTAATCGATGCACCAAATCCATTGATATGAGTAATACACTTGTATCTTTTAAAACAAAATGTTACAAATTTTTCATAAATTGTGCAAATTAATATGCTTTTTCATTATTATTTAAATACAATTGTATATTGTGTATAATATAACTTTATAATACTCTATGTACTTATAAATATGTTATTATTATTTTGAGGACTCTCAGGAAGATTAGTTTTAACTAATGGGATCATCCTCTTGAAATAAAGATTATTTATTTATATATTTATTTATTTATTTATTGTTTTGATTGGCAGATGTCTGATTCTGAGTATGATACATTTGTAATCCAGCGTAAATATGTTATGACCGCAAGGCCCCAGTGTTGAGACTTGTTATGAATATTGAGTAGTTTAATTGAAGAATCGTAAAAAAACCACTAATATCAGAAAGTAATATATTTAAATGCAGATCATTCATTGCAGTAATGTCAGATGATAAAATGTAAACTTAAATGTATCGGAAGTAAAGAGGAGCACTCTATTTTAAAATCTTATTCTCACAATGTATTTCATTTCATCGATATAAATGATAACTAATTTGTATATATATTTTTGATAATCTCATTTTCAATAAAGGCCCAAGTATCAGGCCTGGACTGAATATTCAATAGCAATGATCGATATTGATTCAAGCAATATTCATTTGTCTTAAAAGTGGGTTGTCGTTGAGATCCGTTCTCGACCAATCATATATGCGTATTCCCTAATATGCAAATCATATAAGACTAATATAATAATAACAATAGTTACAAGTGGGACGATAGATGTTCTTTGAGAAGGTGATTCTTGGCTTCTCTATAAATCTGTACAAGATTTTGTCCTTGACTTTTGCAGACGGTCAAGGCAGTTTCCCACGTCACAGGTGTCGTGTATAGTGTAATATCTCCCGCCATGACCTGATATCCTAAAACAATGAATATATTGTCAAGTCACATTGTTAAAAATATGAATTGGCTTTATATTCTGAAAGCAATGCAAAATCTCCTGCGCCAAGAACTTTCACCCACAACATAAAACTATTAATTATTTAGGGGTCTCTCGATCTGTTATCAAAGGAACTAAATTGTTCATTCACTGTAATCACATGTCAACACTGAGGTTTTGAGAACCCCACACGCAACAGGTGTGTTAAAATTCAATCTTAAGAGACTATACATATAGGATTGTGAGTTTTCCTGGCGAAGGTCGATGATTCTTTCCAGGCACCCTGGCTTCCTCCATAAAAAAAACTAAGCGTCTGCGAAAAAGCTATAAATGTTGTTGAAAGTTAAATTACACACCAACAATCAATCAATCATATTTGTCATTTAAGGAAAGTTGAGGGCGTTTACAAAAATGTTTACATAAGAAAAAAGATGTAGTTTGATTGCCAATGAGACCAACCTTTCAGAAGAGACCAAATGACATATACAATAACAAGTATAGGTCACAGTACGGTCATCAACAATGAGCAGAAATTATCCTGACCGCTATATTGTATTTATTGTAATGATAGATTTTCAAAGAGAGGAAGAATATACCAATTAAAGGGATATTAAAATTCTAAATAGGAAAATAAACAAAAAGAATGCCAGAGCAAAAAACGAAATACGACTAGTAGACAACACCCTAGACTGCAAACTAATGAAAGAGTTACACGAATCCAATCAAAAACCCAGGATGAGTCTGGTGCTCCAACGGGCGATAAGATCCTGTGTCACATGCTCAAACCGTAGTGTTGCTCATGCAAGTACACATTCGTCATGATTTGATTTGACAAATGACATTTTCATTAAAGCACCACAAGTATGTTGATGCTTGTTTCGTCTTTGAAATTTAAACGTTTTTTTCGAGCCGTTGTGTAGTGGTTAGTGCATCGAACTAGTTACTAACACAAAGGTTCCTGGTTCGATTCCAGTTTCTGGGTGAAAATTTAAGGGGCTCAATTTTCGGCTCTCCCTTGTCACCATTTGCGAGTATGGTCTTGAGGAAACGATGATAGTCCATCGGAAGGGGACGATAAATGGCTGACCCGTGTTAAGAGAGAGCCATATCTCTTGCACGTTAGAGACACCCTTTAGACTTCGAAAAAAACAGGCTAATACCGCCACAAGGCAGCACTTGCACCCGCAAAGTGAAAAGGGATTAATATAATTTGCAAAAATTGTTTCCCAATCCACTATAAATAGATATGTTTAAAGTTTTAAACTAACTGTTTTTTTTTTAATTATTTCAAAATGAATTGTGTAAAACTAAGTTGTCTCCACGATCCAATACCAGATCTTTCACAATCCTATAAATAATAATAATAGCTATATTTGACCGCCATGAATTATTGTTATACGATCGTTAATCTCCATACACTGAATAACGACCATGTACTTTATCAATAAAAGAACTGTAAAATTGAGAATGGAAATGGTGAATGTGTCAAATAGACAACAACCCGACCAAAGAGCAGACAACAGCAGAAGGCCACCAATGGGTCTTCGATACAGCAAATTGTGTCTTGACCATGACACATCTATCTTTTGTGTTATTGGTTAGCTCATATTAACTACAAAAGATCTTAATTTGCGATATCATCATTACAAATAAATTAAGAAATAACTTACCGTTTACTAAAATGAGATAGATGATTAAATTCATCAGCATCTAAAAAAAGAAAGAACTTTATAAATATTTTGATACTTATTATAAACAATATATCTGAAATCGACAAGTGCTTTTCTGTTATTTTAGGAAAAATATAAGTACTGATATTGCCTAGTACAAAAAAATATATATACGTTAGAAACAAAATAGAGGCTCCATAGGCCTTCTTTCGCTCATTTTGTAAGTATGTCCAATATATATAAAAAAAAAATGTAAACACTTAAAGGAATATTCAACAATGTACATGTATACACGACATACATTTTGGACATTTAAAAATTATTTATTATCACAAAAGTCAAAGTGACCTCTTTATTATATATGGAACATTTACTTATGCAATATTTTGACCTTATTTCGGACAGTAACCATAGTACTAGGTATTTTCTAAATAAATAGTGACAAAGAAAGCCACGTTGACATAACATCAATTAAATGATTGCTATATAAGTAGAAATTCTGCTTTGAGACGTCAAAGTTTGAATTTTGAAACTTATAGGTAAGTTATGATTTTAAAAGTATTAAGATTTAAAGGAAAATATTTTAAATAAGTTTAACTAGAATAAAGATAATAAATAGTAATAATAAATAAAGTTTTATCAAAATATTTATTGTTTTCTGTTAGGGAAATAATTGAAAATATTTGTTTTACTATATTGTTGTTTGTAACTGTTTTGTATTATCTTTGTTTTTATTTATTTTATTAAAAAGTTTGAATTTTGAAACTTATAGGTGTCAGTCGATCCCGGCCTGCCTCTACATCGGCAACAACGCCCGGCCTGCCTTTACATCGACAACAGCGCCCGGCCTGCCTCTACATCGGCAACAAAGACCCGGCCTGCCTTTACAGCGGCAGCAATATGCCATGCACCATCGTAGGCATTGTCCAAATCTAGTTTCCCCCATCATGTAAAGATTCCAAGACCAACCCTCACAGAGTCATTCTTCTGTTGAGAGTATGGGTCTACAAAGAACAGCTAACTATGCACATCAACAACTACTACATAACATCAACAAGACGAACAACCAACTTCATTTTGTAACAATACATTTTTGCAGCCTTTATATGACATTTGCAATTTGGATTTAAGTTAAGAAATAATTAGCCATATTTTTTTTTCTGTGCTACATATTACATAAATCTGATAGTGATTTCCAATCAAGACATACAGATAGATTTATTGAAAAATTGATATATTTGGTCGTGAATATTGGCCTTCTGACTTCTTATTTCGGAAACAATTTCTTTTTTCGTTGAGTCATCACATGCTTAAATACTTTAGAATATTATACATGTGTGTAATTAGTTTGAATTCAATCATAATTATTATATTTTCAATTCAATTTTTTTATTTAGGTCTTCTCTCTCAACAACTACAATCGATATTTATGAATTATAAAACTATACTGTATAAAATGAGAGCAGTTCTATACAGAATAATAAGATACTATTTTAAAAATGCATAAATGTTAAAAAAAAATGTCAGACGAATTCGCGCAAACGTAACGCGCCGATCCTGTTAACAACTCCAGTTGTTTAATTTCAATATAATAATAAACGAGCCTTTGGCGAGTTTATAATTAATATTTAAAGTAAATAAATACAGTTGATATCAAGCAATATCTAATTTTCCCAGTTTTTAAACATATTTCCTTTACTTCGAACAGAGAAAAATCGTAATTATTACAAAATACCTTTTGCATGTTTTCCACTGCAATATGTAAAAATAACGCTTTTTGTGCAATTAATAATTTTACGTGACTAAGCCATAAGTACAACTAGTTCATTGACGAATGTACATATTAATTATGAACTAAGTGTTACTAATAACCCATATAAATGATACAACTTAACGATTACTTTTTTGTTCTTAAGAAACAAAGTTTAACAAGTAAAATATACATAAGAATAAATGAAGTGTGTTTACACAATTTTGTGATAATTTTCATTGTCTCATCATTGATTTTTGTATTATTCGGTCTCTTATTAGAGAGATTTCATAATTATTATTGGTATATTTAATTGCAAAACTAATTAGAAACCCGCTTATGAAAAACTTTTATTGAATGGATTAACTGTCAACCTCTCTTAGGTTTTAATAAAGTGATAGGTTTATTGTGAACCTTTCATTTGAATTCTGCATTCTGAAGGACATTTTAGCGAAAAACAAAAATACAAGTGGATGTTTTAACGCAGACATTATAGCATCGAACTCATTCTCATTAGGCCATTTTTTTAAATTAGCGAAAATTAACATTTAGTCTTAGATGGTGTTTTTAAATCTTGTTAGTGGCTTTGAACTAGCTGTCAGTAACTGCGAGTAATCTGAGATCAGTATTGAGTGCCCTTTTTGTTGGGATAAACAAGTACCCGTCCACGTCCAATCTGTGTTTTGTTAGATTATTAATATTTGTATCCGTCTGATGAGTTTAGTCTATTTCAACTTATTTTTATATAGCTGGTTCTTTTGTTGTACTGTTACACCACTGTCCAAGGTTAATGGGAGGGTTGGGATCCCGCTAACAATGTTTAACCCCGCCACATTTTGTATGTATGTGACTATCCCAAGTCAGGAGCCTATAATTCAGTAGTTGTCGTTTGTTGATGTGTTACATATTTGTTTTTCGTTCGCTTTGTGTACATAAGTTAGGCCGTTAGTTTTCGATATATTATGTTCGATAAAATTGAAAATCGAAAACCGTATTCATGCTTGCTGAATGTTTAAGTTGTTTGTATTTCCTATTTTGTTGAAAATGGATAAAAAAAACTGTTGATGAAACTAACAGGAAAAAATGTATAATATATGTGATAGTTTCATATTTGAGACAAGCATCAATTTACAAACAACAACGTATATTAGATTTAGAAGTATTGACGAATCTTCATCTCCCACAATACAAGATAATTCAAAAGAGAACGAACACTTTTACGAACAGTATAGCATCAAACTCCCCGGCAGTTCCAACTCTGATCCGCGTACTACTCACACTAATGATGGAGTAAACGGATATAGTTCTGGGACGGATACGATCACTGTGCGGAGTTTGGTATTGCAAGAGCTCATTACATACGTTCACTCGGGAGTTCCAGGGTAAAAAAAAACTCGTATAAGGAAAGCAGTTTTTCGGTGAATTGTCTCTTTTTAAAAAAAAAGTTATTGGAAATAGAAAATGTAGCAACTGTGCTGAGATTGGATATTTTAGAAATAAAAAGTAGAATAAAAAATAATACTGAGCTGACTTATATGTTATAAGTTCATTTTGCTTTGGAACTATCTATACACATGGTTTCCCCATAAAATATCAAAATTATTAGATAAATTAGATAAATGATTGTACATTTGAGTATTCCAATTATCAGGGAAACAAAGACCATTTAAATTACTTAATTTTCTTAAGCAAACATCTTATGAACTGGTGACTATTTGTCTACTCAATTATGTATTCGTAATTTCAATAAATAAATATTTGTCTATATATTTGAGAATTACATGATTCTTTTTATAATTGTATAATGGTTGTAAAAGAGTTCACCGAAGCACATTTTGTATGAAGCGCTGAACGTCTAATATAGAATCATGTATCCAAGACTAAATATCAACCAGGGGTGGTGTTCACGAAGCTTTCTTTTGATTTGGACGTTTCATTAGACCATCTAATGACACGTCTTTGTCCTAAGTCGTGTTCTCGAATATTAGGATACGTTCGAGAACGTCAACAATCAGTACTTAATACAAGAAAATGTGTATCCCAGGGGCCGTGTCAATGAAAGTATCCTAGGATATGTCCTAAGATATGTCTTAGGACATTATTTAGGATGGTCTTAGGATGTGTCTGAGACATGTCTTAGGATGTAAAAAAAAGCTATCCTAGGACAGTCCTAACTGCGATGGTTCTAATACCATCCTAACACATTTAACTTATTAAAAAAAGTATGAAGAGAGATGAATGGCCTATATTTTACTGTATTTCAGTATATACGTAAAGGAATGGAGGATGACTCTTTATAGAAAACAATTAACCCAAAATATAAGTTTTGATGTAATACTCATAGCTACGTTATTATATATGATAACAGATATACTGAATGAATTTCTTACGTCAAAAATAAAAGTAAATAGTAAAAAAACTTGGTTGAATGCGATATTCGTGTTAAAATTTTAGGATATAAACTTGTTTAAAAATTGTCAATAGGTCCACTCGATTTTATTTTACGTATTGAATAAGGATAGTTAAAAAAAGAAGTCACTGAATATTTCCCACCTTAAAATTATTATTGAACTGTATGTTCAAGTGCAAAAATGTTGTACATGTATATGATCATAGTATCTTTTAAGCTTCTAAAAGGGCAGCACCATTTATTTAAGATGAGCGTAATACTGTGACATCGTAAAATATACTTTTTGAACAGTTACTATTGAGTCACATTTCATACAAATATGTATATAGAAAAGTGATTTTAAAAAAGAAAAGCACTTCACCAAATCATGCAAATGACTCTGCAATATCTCAATGTATTGACATGATTGATACATGTGCACCAAGTAAGTTCTAGAAGACTCACCCAAAATATTTTTTCTATTATTAAGGTTATGCCATATTTGTTGTTTTTATATCGTTTTAGATCATCGCAACTTTATCATCTTATTTTAGGACATCTCCGTTAACCTGACTTAGGACTAAGACGCGTCCTAAGACCATTATAAGACACGTCCTAGTCCTAGGACAGCTTCGTTGACACGTCCCCAGGTTTTGTAGTATCAAATTGCGTGATTTTTAGGTGGGTGGGGTGGATGGTTGTGTCAAAAAGGTGTGTATAATTGCGTAGAGATATTCAACTTCGGTTAAAAAGTTTGTTTCTCAATAGTTTCTATATTTCCAAACGGACTTTTTGAGAAAGGTATGTTATGAACCAAAATGTAATAAATTGGAAAATATTACATAGAATGTATTAGATTGAGAAACGGCGAATTGTACACATTATATGCAGAAGATGATAAGGAAAATTGTCAATGCCATATATGTATCGGATCTTGTTAAAGGAAAAAAAACGTTAAAGTGGGTTCGCGTAACTGCTTTTCTGAATCAAAGAGTGTTTACAAGTACATGACCACGTTGGTAGCCATATTAAAAAAAGAACATATAAGATAAAAACAAAATTTATCTGAAGTAAAATTTGCCTGACGGAGGAATATTTATCTTTTTTATACATAATTTATCAACGAATCAACACAGTTTTAAGAATTTTAATGTAAAAAGAAGATATGATATGATTGCCGATGAGACAACTATCCACCAACGACCAAAATGACACCAAAATTTACAATTATAGATCATCGTACGGCCTTCAACAATGAGCAAAACCCATACATCTTAGCCAGCCATACAATTTAACACCAAGTATATTTTTACAATAAATCATGTGGACTCTCTCTATTGTCGGGGCTTTATGTGTACCCCATATTTCGTTTCCATAACTCAATAAAGAATTTATATAAGTATCAAAGAGTTATAACAAAGTGATATAGTTTAAAAACGTACTTTTCACATTTCTTCTTAAAGCAAACATTGCTTTTCTATCTTATTTCGACAATTGCTGTTGTAAAATATTATATTTGCCATTAAAATTCAAAAGTACACCAAGGTAGGTAAAATTATCACCAACTTCAATTTTTTCATTATCCTCAATATGAACTCTATAGCTACCACCTTTCCCAAATACTACAATTTTAGTTTTATTAATACTAGAACACATCCGCGAAATCGCGGGGAAATAGAGCGTATGTAAACTGTAAAAAATATACTGACTGGAGAATTTCAGGAGAGGTATCTAAATTCAAAGATAATTAGGGACTGGGCACATTTTTTTGCCCCCCCCCCCCCGCCTTATTTTCCAAATACCGATTTTTATACCTTCTGTTTTTCTGTACTCTATGAACATGCATATATACTTTAATTACTATACAGAGAATTTTGTTGATTATATGGGGAATCACTGAAGCATGGGAGGACCCCCCACCTTTTTAGGTCAGTCAGCGCCCCCTCCCTTATGAAAAGTTCTGGATACTTCACGGTAAACTAATTGATAGTAAATAGCAAATATTATTCATTTTCGTTTTCCTCCCAAAATAACTCAAACTGAAACACGTTAAGCAAGGATGATACATGCTAGAACTCAAAATGATAGCCGAAAGCAAATTTATATACTTTATGTTCAAAGTACAGACAGTGGCGGATCCAGGGGGAGGGTTCCGGGGGTTGGAACCACCCCTTTTTTTTGGACGATCAATGCATTTGAATGGGGACATATAGTTGGAACCCCCCTCTTTGTCCTGGGTTGGGACCCCCCTTTTTTTAAATGGCTGGATCCGCCCCTGACAGAAAAACACAAACCGTCAGCGCCCCCCTCCCTTATGAAAAGTTCTGGATCCGCCACTGTTAACTAATTGATAGTCATTAAATGGCATTACTATTAATGAAAGCCATTTCACAATCGTTAACATATAAGTATGGAAGATAACACCTTTCCCTGCATCAAGCCCAATTCATTGGTAAAGAAATCAGAATTAAAACCACTAGAAAGTGTTATTTAGACTAAGTGACAAGCAATTTTGATACAAGATGATATTAAAATTTCGTGTATGCATGCATGCAGTCTTAAATAGCAGAAATGTACACATGATTGACAATAAAGTTAATTCGAACAAAATTTGTTCTATAGTCTTTTTTCAATGTGAACTTTTATCTAATTTTTAAATAAAAAAATCAATATTTCTTTCAATTTACTTGACTGAATAAATTTTATTCAAAATTTGTTCTCCAGCCTTTTTCTTTTACAATGTAAAAAAAATTGCTACTTGACCAAATAAATTTGATTAAAAAATTTGTATGAATATTTGTCTTTGTTTTTTTCCAATAAACTTAATTTGTACAAAAGCACTGAAATCGTTAAACTTGTTTGCTTAACCTACTGGTATAGATATATTAAAAATAATAAAAAAAACAAATTGTATATAAAACATGCTGATATGCATATAAATGCTTATCATATTCTTCATAGGTCTATTTGTTTGAGCAATGCATACTTAACTCACTTCGTATTTATTGTTCATAGTTTGTTACATATTGAGAGACTAAAGATGTTTAAAATAGGTAAGTTAAACACAATGGCCTATTAACCGTTATGGAGCTAAATTAAAAACAAATATATGGGCTTTGCTCATTGTCGAAGACCGTATCGTGACCTATAGCTGTTCTGTGTCATTTGGTGGCATTGGCAAACATTCCACTTCTTCTTTTTATATATTTATAGAGAAAGCTATGTTTGTAATTATGTTTTTTTTTAAAAACTGAAGTTTTAGGAATTTAAAATTGAATAAACCTGAAAGGCACATTATGAAATAACAAAAAATAGAATCTGGATGTTAAGGTAAATATTGCTGTGCGTATTGTTGTGCGTTAGTTTTTCTACATTGGCTAGAGGTATAGGGGGAGGTTTGAGATCTCAAAAAACATTGTTTAACCCCGCTCCCAAGTCAGGAGCCTCTGGTCTTTTTTAGTCTGGTATATCACTGTACTAGTATGCATATTTGTTTAGAGGCCAGCTGAAGGACACCTCCGGGTGCGGGAGTTTCTCGCTACATCGAAGACCCATTGGTGACCTTCGGCTGCTGTCTGTTCTATGGTCGGGTTGTTGTCGCTTTGACATATTCCCCATTTCTATTCTCAATTCTATTACTAAAAACAACCCACAAAGTCTTGCATATAAAGTATGTTATAGTTCGGTAAATTTTATTTGTTCTTCATTAACGAGCTAGGAAAATGTGTATGCAAGAAATATGACTAGTGTTGTTTATTGAAAGCCAAGGATATAATTTTATAGTTCTTCTTGTCATGATGGCAGAGGGACGCATTGTTCTTACAATAGAACAACGTTTCGATTCAAAATAGAAATGTGTAATATGAGGCAGAGCACAAACAAGTAGTTAATTTAATGCATCATTGTTGTTTGATTGCATTCAGTAGCAAATATTTCAAGAATTTAGAGTAGAACAAACTAAAAATAATTCAAAAAGGTAAGTTCTGCAGTACCCCCCACCCTTCCCGCCGATAAAGGACAGGAATTTCCACTGTCGCTTGAAGTGAAGGTCACATAAACAATGACAAATAAACCCACATACAGAACGGTCAAAGAGTTATTTTCATGAAGAGAGTGTTTCACTTGTCTAATATGCAGCGTCATACATGTCATATTTAATGTCAGAAATTAAAAATGGAAATTCATACTTTCATCCGTCAAGGCAAAACATATTCCCCATAACTAATCCTTGGGGTCCTCCATATAAGCCGGTGTTCGATTTTGATGCAAAGATAACAGTATCTTCATATTCACAATTCCCTTATGCACAAAAATAACCCACAAAGTCTTTCAAAGTATTGCATAATTAGTATGTAATAGTTCGGTAAATTTTCGTTTGTTCTTCAATAAGGCAGCAACCATTTGATTTTCTGGGGGGGGGCTATGGTTTTTTTTGGAAAAAAAAGTTTGTTTCCAGTTTTTGGAGAAAAAAATAATTTGTTTTTGATTCTGAGAAAAAAAAATTGTTTGTTTCACTCTCAGCTGCCACTATATGTAATGCTAAAATTGAAAGAAAAAAATTGTTTTCGACTTGTCGCGAAAAAAATAGATTGTTTTTCGCCGCAAGCGAAAAAAAAGTTTGTACAGAAAAAAAAACCATAGCCCCCCCCCCCCAGAAAATCAAATGGTTGCTGCCTAACGAGCTGGGAACATTTGTATGCCAGAAGTAGGTGCTGTTTATTGAAAGCCAAGGATATAATGTTCTAGTTCTTCTTGTCGTGATGACAGAAAGACACATTGTTCTTACAAAATGACTTTGGCTTTACTTTTAATGACCATTTTGGTTTATAGCATTCCACAAGCTATAAGCGTTTTAATAAGTGTTGGATTTTCAAATATTTTGCCCTCGATCATCAGCGAAGAAACATTGTTTGTGGAAATGCGCATCTGATGCCAACAAACTGATATCGTTTTTGGTACTCTTCAACAGAAGACGCCCTCACTTCGTATATCGAACTCAGCTTGATTAATGCCCTGTTAAACCAAAATATGCCAGTCAATATTATCATACTAGTATGACTTTGAATCTGTTTTAATCACATAAGAAAAATAGATATTCATATTTCAGCTTTTTGAGAAGCCCAATGTTGATATTTTAGTATTCCATCAAAAAAAATATTGACAAATTGAAAGCTAAATGTGTGACGATCTATATTTCAACAAATGTTGTAGAAATATTTAAACCACGATTCTATGTGATTTCAATAAAAGCTAGGAACATTGTATAACATAAACTGTCATTTAAACATCTTTTTAAATAACATACGATTGTTTCGTTCGGTACTTGTTTGAAATTTAGGTATCAAGTAAGATTCATTTTGAATTTGAAAATTCTAAGAATACAAGCTGCAAAATTAAGAAATTATCGAAAATGATACTGCTCTGATTTTCATAGACTGGTTCTCTGTCCTTTATCTGTTTGGCTTTGACTGACAACAAAGGTATCTGTGATACCCGTATGTTGCAAGGGAGAGGACCAGCCTATGTTTTTCAATACTTTGAATAGGTCAGATTTTTTAAAATTTAATTTTACAGAGAAGTCTCTACAGAAATTTTCTAAATTGCATGATTTTTTTTTATTGAGGATGCTTGAATCCTACAGCCATTTAAGAATATGTCTGAATTTCGAAATTGCCTTAAAGTTTATTGTTCTATTCCGTGAAGTTTTGAAATCGTTTGTAACTGTTATATATATGAATAACTTGTTTACCGTCTGTTGCAGTGATGAAGATACTCGCAGTGCTGATTATAAAAGAAATGACAGGTAGGCTAAATGAAACCCTGGATGTTTTGTCAGACTCTTAAGGCATGCAAATGATGTCAAATAACAATAACATTAGACGTTCAAGCTTTGCAGCTTGTTCTAAAAAATAAAAAAAATCCCTTTTAATTAGTCATTTGAAAATATCATCTCATTTTTCTCGCTACTTGAAAATGCAGAATATCAAAAAACCAATAAATTTAAGTGATGATATCAATGCGCTACCCCATTCCTGATCCTAAAGTATTATTCGAAATTTTACTGCCTGTACCCAAAAAATAACATAATGTCATGGATTGAATTTCATAACATTATAATGATTACGTTTGTATGATGTACATTTAGAAAAAAATATAATTGATAATGCTCAAAATTCTAAAATATTGACTTTCAAGCCAAATTATCTTTAAATTGATTGATGTATGGCGTCCAAAGCACATTATTTGATTTACCTTCAAAAGGAACACACAAAAATCGAATATTTAAAAGCCAAAGATGCGTAAGAACGGAAAAAATTGAAGAGCTATGTTTCCAAAAAAATAGACCAAACTATGATAGCCAAATTTCATATATGGTAAAACTCGAGGGAATAGAAACCCTAGTTTCTTAATAAATAATGCTTGAATTTAAAATCGAACAATTTTAGAAGGAGTTGTTATAAATCATGTCAGCACTTCTGAGATGCCGATACGTACCCGTGGGAACTGATAGTCTACCAAAAGCGTTCACGATACAGGTCACTTTATAAATTCAATGGGTATCAAGCACTTTCTGGATTTATCTTCATAAAAAACGCCAAATATTTGAACGCCTAGAATGTATAAAAACCGAAACCGTTGAAGAGTAGTAATCATTCATTAATGATTTGATGACAAAGTATACCTCAATCAACCATGTTAACAAGACAAATATATTCCTTTAAGTAAAGTCTTACTTGCAGCGTCGTTAAGTATAAAATTTTAACTGTCACAATGTATCAGTTCTATATAAGATAAATTCACATTAAACTATAAAGAAACACAATTATTTCTGCATATTTCTTTTCTTCTATTTTACAGAACATTCTCTCCTTGTTTTAGCGTCTAGAACATTATATACAGTTCCATTAACATGGAATGATGCTAACCAGTACTGTAAAAGTATAGGGCAATATTTAGTGACAATTGATCGGCAGACGAAGCAGCAACTTTTACATGAAGCTTTATTAGACATGTAAATATATTTAGTTTGTCAATACAGACAACGGTTTTCAATTTTAGGCCGATGTTCCTGTTTGTTACTTTTATGATATTTTCTTAGTCAAACCTTCAAAATTGACTTTTAGAAATAATCTAAACAGGTTAAAGGTGAATTATTTCTTTATCGGATGTGTCCTATAGTTGTTGTCCATTCGTTTAATGTGTTTGAGGTTTTGATTTTGCCTTTTGAGTACAGAATTTCTTTTTTCGAAATTTCCTCAGAGTTCAGAATTTTTGTGAATACACTTTATACCCTATTATTAGTCATATTACTGACTGTACAAAGTCAGGAAAATGACAGTTGTTGCCAATTCGTTGGAGGTGTTTTAGCTTTCGATTTGCCATTTGATTAGGACATTTTTGTTTTGAAGTTCATCAGAGTTCAGTATATGTGTGATTTTAAATTCTACCCTATTATTACAATTTGATTTGGGATAAACCTGCAAGCTAGTCGATTCATGTAAAACATTTTATTACATCTGGCTAGGACTCACATGTAAATTCGCCTACTCTTGAGAGTTAATACTTGTCATACGTTTATATACAAAGCGATCTGGTTTTACGTGTACTAGAAAACAACCTAAGGACACAAATAACATAAAAACATCTGCATCAGTGTCTTTACAATTTGCATTGCACTTAATTGTCCAGCTTTTACAAATACTGCAAATGGTTTCTTTGATCTTCCACCAACCCAATTTGTATCCCGGCTACAATTTGTTTTTGGTAATTGGAATGTTATGATCTTGGAAAGTGAGACTGTATTTCAAACATTCGAACCATCTGAAAATTGTGCAGCCAACAAGCAACCAACATAATTTGAAAAAAAAAAAATGCAGAAAAAGAACGGCTCTACATATTTATCATAAATTTCAATATGCCATAACTATTAGCAATTTTGTCATCAAGGTTTTATAAGTTACCATTTCTGTGTTGAATTTATAAAACGACCATACAATTGATATTCATGTCAACACCGAAGTGCTGACTACTAGACTGGTGATACCCTCGGGGACGAAACGTTTTCTCATCATAGATATGCGTTTTTGGATAAACTCATCAATTAAGTGTCCAGTTATGGTTATTGAATCGGTAAAATATGTAAACACTAAATGTGTATTTACAAAATAAATCAATGAGACACAACCGTTTATTTTTTAGTAAAGCGGAGTTTTGAAAGCATGTAAAAATTGTCAAATTAAAGAATTTGTGGATATGAAAGTAAAACTATGATGCAAGCAGTTTCAAAATATATGCATAAGTCGTCATTCTATAACGTACGTTTTGAAATACTTTTATCTTATTATCAACAGAATAAGACAATCGCCAATACTTTAATATATTCTTCTTTAGCGCAAATAAACCATATTAATCTTAAACTATATTTTTTTGGTACCATATTGTACACTCGGTTCTTTTGTATATCTGTTTGATGACACTGATAGGTGATTAGAAATTATAATTATAACGGCAATCATCCTTATCACAAAAATCTTCAAATAGTCTGTCATTATGCAAATTAAAATGTAAGCTCCCCGATCAGATGAAAACACATTGGTAAAAGTAATGTCAGCGGTTGTAAATTTTTACTCGAAATTGGATTTTCAAATATACAGTACTCGGACATCAGCGAAGAGACACTAGTTGTTCAAATCCGCCACCAGTGCAGTAAAATGAGCACTGTTTTTGTTATCAAAACAGTTTAGGAATACTTCTCCGACAAAAGCGCACTTCATGTCCTAGCGAATGATAATTTTATCCAGCTTTTTTTCTTCTATGCATTCATATGATTAAATGTTTGTTAAACCTTTATGACAAGAAAGTTGTTACAGCCAGAGTACATAAAGTTTCATGCTGGCTTCTAGTTTATGCATATATTGACAACAATAAATTGCAAATTAAACATACCATATTATATTTTATATTGCAAATAATTTTCATATGTTATCTGTGCATCTAAACAGGTTTCCTAAAACGAATTAATTACTAGTATCATAAATATTGCATAAATTTGTCGTTACATTGTAACAACAACAACGGTACCAACTGTATTTCATTATATGAGAGTTTTGACGATACATGTCTGTTCATGTATGCGCGAGGTCAGCCTATTTGAAATTCAAATTCTTCTATAAATAATGTGTACTAATATATTAACATTTCAAGTACTGCTCCTCAATGCTCTCCAACTTAAAACTTGTTTGGCATTCTAACTATTTTGATCTGAGCGTCACTGATTAGTCTTATGTAGACGAAACACCGGGTACCCTTGATAACTATTAATCATGTGCTAGAGTTTAAAATGCATATGTCCTGAGTATTATTGGTTTAAATCATTTTCAGAAAACAAATAACTCCCAACTTTGAAGGAGACATATGGATAGGACTACATGCCCCAGATCCAAATCAACCAACCAACCGTGATTGGACAAATAACTGCGTGTCGTCAAATTCGTTTTTAAACTGGTCACCCGGAATGGATACTGGTAATGATAAGTTATGCGCTTATGTAGAGGTAGAAAACGTAAACATGCATTGGCTCTTAGCTGAATGTGGAACAGACACGAGATCATTTATTATGTGAATCTGATACAGGCAAGATATGCATAACTTTTAATTGCACCGAATTGGTCAAGTACTTTTTGAATTCAAAAGCCAAACTATTAGAAGCTAATAGTTATTTTACCTTTACGATTAGGCTTCTTTTGTCTGTAAAATAGGTATAAATACAAATGGCCGTTCAAAAAAATAAAGGGAGTAAAATCAAATTCAGAGTATGGCAGTAAAGCACAAACCACATTTCCTTCATTTCATACTATTGATGGAGTGTAATTCTTAACAGTATAGTACTACTGAAATTTTTTATCTAATATAGAGTTCTTCTTCCTCTTATTAAAGGATACACGTAAGACAAAATTGATATAAGCACATTTTGGTGTCATGACAAATAAAAAAAAAAAATACTCCAAGGAAAATTCAATAAGGAATTAATTAATTTGGCTTCCTATGTTTAGTTAGGGACTAACATTGATGCGTATGTTTGCATCCTTTTTTTCAAATGTTTACGTTTTTGACGTCCCAATTGAACATGTTGAAGTTATATCTCAATAGGATCTACGGATGTATGAAATGCTAACTGTTATCCTTATTTACAAAAACTGGCTCCATATCTCTATGAGAACTATACGCTACTTTTTGACGAAAATAACACCAAACACACACCATATTATACATTTCTCATAAAAATTCGTCGTGTTTTCACTACTGTATTTTCTTTCTTTCAGCTATATGTAACGAAGGATTTTCTTATGATATCGCAAGCGATACAAGGTTATCTACTGGATTGAATGAAAGTTATCAAATAAACCCAGCAACTGCAATAGAGTGTACAGATGCTTGCAGTGTAATTTCAGTCTGCTGGGCGTTTTTGTTCACCACTACTTTACCTACTAAATGTGTGATGTATGATGAGTATGATGGACCTTTTCAAACCGGAAATGATCAGCTTCCTTCTACCGGTGGAGATGTTTATACTAAGTTGTGTAACTTTGAATGTATGATTCGTATTTATTATATTCTATTTAGAAAGTAAACATAAAAAAAAGTAAATATAAAACGAATAATAAAGAATCAATGATGAGTATGATGGACCTTTTCAAACCGGAAATGATCAGCTTCCTTCTTCCGGTGGAGATGTTTATACTAAGTTGTGTAACTTTGAATGTACGATTCGTATTTATTATATTCTATTTAGAAAGTAAAGATAAAAAAAAGTAAATATAAAACGAATAATAAAGAATCCAATTAAAATATAGAATATATTACGATGTATGCAAATTGACTTTATATGAACTAAGATACATTATATTTTGTTTTTATTATAAAATATAACAGATTGTACTTGGGTATATCAGAATTAAGATGGGAGATTCTTTTTATATTTTTATTTTCATCTTGATAACAAATGATATAGATAATATAAACAAACGAATGATGATAATTAAAATTTATCAAGTGTATATCGAATAATATACTGTTGTTTGTTTTTTTACAGTAAATACACATACTGATGTCGTGAGTGTGCCATCGTATAATGATTGCGGATTTGTTGTTGTTAGTGATTGTGTTTTATGCGAGACAACCCAGCAAGTAACAACAACACAATTTCAAACATCAACACAAATTGAAACAACTTCCTTCAAAGTGTCAACTGCAGATAAGACACCAGAAATAACACTTCCAACAACAACTGAAAATTACTTGACAACCACCGTAGAAGTTACATCGTCAGATAACCCCACAACGACATCCCAGCTCAAAAGCACATCGACAGATAAAAGTTCTATTCAGAAAACAACTGAACATTACTCAACTTCTAATTTAGAAGTTAAAACTTCACAGGTTCAGACTACACCATCTCAGTCCGAAACCACAGAAGTAGGGAACACGTCAAGTTTTACAACAACACAGCCCGAAACCACAGAAGTAGGGAACACGTCAAGTTTTACAACAACACAGCCCGAAACCACAGAAGTAGGAAACACGTCAAGTTTTACAACAACACAGCAGAGATTTACAACAAATAACACAGGTATAGAATTCGAAAAATAAAGATAAAATAGATAAATACATGCTTTATTACATCCATAGTCCTGGTGAACGAATAATTAAATAATTAAACACTATGATGGTTTGTAGGTAAACACGTTTAAGACAAATAACATTTTCATTAAAATGTTAAAGGTTCATATTTTTAACGTTAAACATGTTAATTCCGGTGTTTAAGGTTCAAGTTTGTACGAATGACGCTTATAATGGCCTGCGAAATTGCACTTCATTCAAACATTCAAAACTGCAACCAGAAAATAGACCTTTGACAAAAACAGATTATAAAAAAATATTCTCAATTTTTTCGAACTTTTTCGACAGACTGCATTGTATTATCATAAAGTACAGTTATATAAGTCCATCCAATTCGTTTAAAATGATGGAGTCAAAAACATATTTAATCATTTTATCTATATTGTCCTAATCGCGCCTTATGTCTCTTGACGTATTATTATTCAGTATTTAGCTAAATGCGCAACAGCCACAATAAAATGCATTTTGAAATACTAGACTTGTACTTAACATTTGAATTAAATGTCTAATGCTTGATTGTTTTTATTTGTTGCAGGTAAAACACCATACTGTGTCTGCACGTGTAACAATGTAACGAAACAAGTTTCATTGCAAGAAAGTATCAATGAAATAGTAAATGAGATTAAAGTTGACAAATCAAGAACATCATCGTATACAAGAAAACACACTTCTGCTTGGGATTCACGAAAATCGTCTGCAAGTATTGGATTTGTAGGAATTGCCATATTGATTTCGGTTGCTTCCTTGATAGTGTGTCTAGACAGTACTTCGCTTATTTACAGAGTGTGTGCACTGCTCAGGAAAACGGGCACCAGTTAAAATGTTCAAAACGAAAATGGGAAACCGTTTCTAATCTATTGATGACATGGAAGACATTATACATTGCACAAATTAATACACATGAGTGAGGCTTGTTGTGACTATTTTAGAGATTAATGTTTTGATATTCGTGAACATGGTATCGTTGAGTAATTGACAAGTCTTAATATTACATATATGACGATACTAATACATTCATGGTACCGATATTGTTGTTATATATTATATGATAAACATGTATAGTTTCCGATTTTTATAAATCTATTGCCTTAAACACAGAGTAGATTAACGGACAAAAACATCTAGAAGTAGACAAATTAAACCAATTACTAGGTTCATTTAAAAAATAGCTTGTTTGACTTTCAACACAGCTGTTTAATGTCCTGCCGGTATATATACATTTATGTTTAAGAAGATAAGTGGAAACATTAAAGTACAGTTTCAGTTTGTTTTTCTTCTTTATACTTACCACATTTTTAAAGACTGTCGGTAGCAGATATTTTATTAAAGTATTGTTAAGAATACGATAACAACTATTTTCAGTAGTTTTTTATTTATACAAATGGAATACATTTTAATAATTTGCTCTCAAAATTTTGTCAAAAGGATTGTCTAACACATTGTAAAGCCTTGTCACTGAAAAAAACTAAATCATCAATAGAAAACAGCAATTGACGAGAAATCTAACCTGAAATGTAGGCGGGGATCACCTAGATCTTAGTTGCTATTTTTACTCTGCTATCTGTTAGTTTAAATTATCCCCCCCCCAAAAAAAAAAAAAAAAGATGAAACGCATTTTTTTATTAACATGTTAAACAGATAAAAATTGAATTAAGAGACAACAACTCGACCAAAGAGCAGAAAAAAGAATTAAAAAGAAATGATGAAAAGACAAGCAATCCTTACAATACAATACACTTAAAATTTATTAATAAGATTGAGCATTACAAATCCGAACGAAATTTTACAAATTGATAAGTAACACCAGTGAAATAGAATGAATTAATGCAAAATGTGTTTAACAAGACTGAATGATTCGATTAATGTTAAGCACATGTCTAGATCGTTAATAACCATTGTAAAGATCTTTATGTTTACACTGAGATTTTTTTTTCTTTTAATTTATAAGGTTGTTTAAAAAATTGCTTTAACACTAAAATTGAGAACGGAAATGTGGAATATGTCAAAGGGACAACAACCCGACCATAGAAAAAGCAACAACAGAAGGTCACCAACAGGTCTTCAATGTAGCAAGAAATTCCAGCGACCAGAGGCGTCTGCATGTATTTAACGAAGAAAACATAGATTATTACGGTCATATACAAACATTTACATTACTACACCAAAGACATATTTAAAAAACAAAAACAAAAAACAAATCCCAGCTTAACGTAAAATTATGGAAAGTCTTTTATTTTATATTTATGTCATGAAAATAGGGATTTAAAAGGGTGGTATATCAAAGGATTGAGTGAGTTGTGGCTAACACCACTTTCAGCACTTTTGACTATTGAGTTGCAGATACGTTTTGATTGATGGAGGAGGCATAGAAAAATCATGTGATTATGGTTTAAACTAAGTCTTGTGAATACGGAAATTAAAGATTTATAATTATTGATGGTTTATAGTGCCATAAGTAGTAATATTTTTCAGATCGTAGTATGAATAAAATATGTATAAACCGTTCAAATGTATATACAGTTATTTTCTCATAGCTATGCCTTAAAAACTAGAAGATATTATAACCGTGATAACATAGTGAAATGTATGTGTTTATGTCACTTGCAACAAACATTGCTCGAAGACTATATAGTTTTATTTTAGTATGTGAAAAAAATGCAATTACAAGACAAAATGTAGGCTAAAACATATTATTTGAGAAAACCATCCAGTTTCAGGTTACATAAATTATGCCGTTGGTTTTCTCGGTTGATTTTTTTTACATTTGTTATTTCGGGGCCTTTTATAGCTGACTATGCGGTATGAACATTGTTTATTGTTAAAGGCCGTACGGTGACATTTAGTTGTTAATTTCTGTGTCATTTGGTCTCTTATGGAGAGTTGTCTCTTTTACAATCATACCACATCTTCTTCTTCTTTTTTTTTTATGTCGAACACTTAATGTATGTTTATCATGTTGAAGAATTGAATAATTTGGGAAAATATCTTTTTCTTACTTTAAAAAAAAATCTGTTATTGTTGACTGTATTGCATATTCTGTGCCGAAATGCTTTCTTATAGATTACTACCTGGCCAATAATGTAATTAATGTGCGAATATTTGTTAAATAAAAATATAATTGAGCTGTATTGTTTACGCATAAAGTTATTATTATGGATACGGATGCAATACTGTATCATTGTCACTTGAGTTCTCAAGTCTAATTATTGCTTCAATGTATATGACTATACTTATTTATGTATTTTTGGTTAATATACTTTATATGTGAAAGAAGTTTCGGTAATATTGTTAACAGCATCGGGACCTTCTAAAGAACCTTATACGGTGTTGAATTTTCTCATTGTTGAAGGCAACACAGCACGATAATTAACCCAATCCATTTCATATAATCTCTGTTGGATAATTGTTCCATGCATTGCCAATCATAATACATATCCTTAACATCTAACATATCTGCCCTTAAGGTGGTACCCAACACTTTAACTAAAATTATTTTGGCTCGTTTAATTTTCATAAAATTTTGTCAAAGTATTTACTTTGACCCTTTAACAAAAATATAAAAATTTCAAAAACTTTGAACCAACCGTTTTGTCAGAAAAATTACACTGGTCAAATAGCAGTTTGACAAACACCAATGTTGATCATTGAGAAGCTTAATATTCCTTTTACAACACAACGTAATTAAAACGTTTAGCTGACTTTACAGAGTTATCTCCCTGTAGTGTTAGGTACCACCTTAACTCAAAATCCCCAGGGACAAAACATCGACTTGAAATATTTAACGAAGACTAATGACAAGGTTATTTTCTGCAGACAAACACATTAATATTTATAATTGTTAAAATAGTATGTTCACCTTAATCAAAGCCAGAAATAGGACAGTTGCTATCAAAAAGTCGGTTTTAGTATGTTAGCGTTTATTTGGTTGTAGTTTTTCTGTGGTTCCCATATTTACGTCTGACAAATGATAAGTTTCCCTCAGTTATAGTTTTTAACAGTGATTTATTTTTCGCTTCATCGATTGATGAATATTGTACCGCGGTATACTATTGTTGCCTTTATTTATGACTTTTTTATATTCATTACGTATCGTGGGTTTCAATATTCATACACAGAAGATGACAATTGATATCGTAAATGGCAAATTTGACTTGAAGTAATAATGAAAATTAAATTTTTCAGTGACAATGTTCTACATTTGTCTTAAGATAGAAAGACAAATCTCCTATATGTCGAGACAAGGGTGTATAATACATATAAAGGTTAGTCTAAAGCTGAAGGAAAGGGCAAAAATCACCTTGCGTCGTGTTTTCCATATCTTATTCGAAATAATTTCTAAATTTTAGAAAACAAAATCATATTAGTAACAAGTCGATGACCAACTCATAATAACCTTGGTATTTGTAGTTCACCAGCAGTTGTTATGTAACAATAATATATGATAATAGTCACAATGGGTAATACTCTTTTAAGGTGGTACCTAACACTACAGGGAGATAACTCTGTAAAATCAGCTAAACGTTTTAATTATGTTGTGTTGTTAAGGAAATATTAAGCTTCTCAATGATCAAAATAAGTGTTTGTCAAACTGCTATATAACCAGTGTAATTTTTCTGATAAAACGGTTGGTTCAAATTTTTAGAAATTTTTATATTTTTGTTAAAGTGTCAAAGTAAATGATTTGTCAAAGTTTTATGAAAATTAAACGAGCCAAATTAATTTTAGTGAAAGTGTTAGGTACCACCTTAACATGTTTCATAAAAACAATTTAAGTTACATATTTCGACCTGCAGTCTAAAGTACATATATCGGAAAAGAACAAATGTCTGTCATTGAATATCGACCATGTGAGTAAATGTAGTAAAACAAATTCCATAATCATGACTGTCGTAAATAGTCTAATACACTCAGCATCAGTTCTTTAGTTTTATTTCTATCTTTTTTTATGTTATATTTCAAATGCTAAATTATCATAATCAATATATCTACAAATTTCGAAAATAAAAGCCCTTTACCGAATAAATTTGTTTGTAAACTTTCTATAAATATTTGTTATAAGTTGATTTTCAATAATCTTACTAAGTAACAATGTACTGTTAGAGTACCTTGTTTAACAAATAAATATTTTATGACAATATTTAATCTTAGATATATTTAAAGTCACATAAACACGATGCTGATAAAATAATGAATACGAAAAGTGTTTTTGCTACCATTCTTATATGCGTGATGTCCTGGTTATCAATATTGCTTTCTACATACTTTGAAAATCTTGTTTTAAATATCTTGATCAGGAGAATAACGATGTTTAAGATATGTAAGTTTTATATTAGAATTAGTCTGTTTTTGAAGTTACGAAAGAATAAATACTATTTAAGGAAATATTCAAGGAAAGAATACGACAAATTATAAATTTTCTCTACTGTTCTCTGACTATGAACAACAAAGAATTTTACAAAATATTTGTTAGTACTACTTACAACTAAATTATGATCTTTAACGTTAACTTGGTACGTTGTTTTTATTTAGTGCCATATTGTATCAGATTATGGTTGTCTTTTTGACATTGTTTTCATTTTGTATTTATATTATGTCATGGATCTAATTTGCAACATGTGGAACAGGATCTGCTTACACTTTCGGAGCATCTGAGATCTCCCCTAGTTTTTGTGGGGTTCGTGTTGATTATTCTTAGTTTTCTATGCTGTGTCAATGTGCACTATTGTTTGTCTGTTTGTCCTTTTCATTTTTAGCCATGGCGTTGTCAGTTTATTTCGATTTATGAGTTTGAATGCCCCTCAGGTATCTTTCGTCCCTCTTTTATTAGTTCAGAGGATGTTTACTTAATTTTGTTAATATTTCTTGTGAGTTATATCAATTAATATTTTATAGTGACCTCTTTCTACCTTGTAAAGTAATACTTTTGTTGCATGTTAGGTTCAAAGTTTGAGCCTGATAAAAATAACTAAACCCGCTTTATTTGTTTGTCATGAACTAGTTGTTCAGTGGTTATAGTTAGTTGATGCGGTTCATGAGTGTTTCTAGTTTCATGTTATTTCATATGTTAGTCTGTTGGTTTGATTGTTTGCATTGTTTTTTCTTAAGATATGTTGGTGCCCTATATAGTTTACTGTTGGGATGAAAAAAAACCAGAAGAAGATAACTCTGTCAAAATCAGATGCACGCTTTAATATCGTTCTATTGTTAAGGAAATATTATGCTCCGCAATGACAAAAATAAGTGTTTGTCAAACTTATATATATCTAATGAAAAAAATTCTGATAAAGTGTGTGGTTTAAGATTTCTGAAATTTACCTTTTTTTGGTTAAACGGTTAAGGTATATATTTTTGTCAAATTTTATAATAATTTAACGAGCAAAATCATTTTTAGTCAGGGTGTTTGGTACCACCTTAAATATGTTAAATGTATGTCTTATATTATTGGAAAGGTTTTAAATGGCTTTTATTTTTTTGTTTCAAGAAATGGATCTGTGTAGCTATATACATGCATTGGAATATAATGTTGTTGGAAAAACTATGATCCATTTTTTATTCTAACAACTTACAATATACTTGAATATTTGTTTTTGTAGTAATGAAGATAATATCAGTGTCGATTCTGATAGATATTACAGGTAGGCCTTATTGTTATTTTGTTTAAGAAATATCACCTTTATTCCAACGTTTATTATAAAATGTAGCAGTTTAAAACATGATTAAACATAAGAGATGATATCAATTTGCAGCCCTTTTCAAATCCAACCGATTGGGGGACTTTGTATGTCTGTAAAAATGAACCTATTGTTACATATATAAATGGTGGAATTTGAAGTACTTTTGGTATCGTTTAAAAAATCACAGCATTATCAGGATAATGATGAGCATACTTTCAATAATCATTAAAACAACAACAGAAAAATTCACATATTTAATAGTCCGAAGGATAAGTTGGGTTTCCAGTGTGCTGGTGAACTAATACGATGTATAAAGGCTTAATAAATATCCTACAGGGGTCTTGTCCCCGATTGAGTTAACTAATTCCAAAAATATCATATTAGACATAGGACAATTGTCAAAGAGACAACAACCTGACCAAAGAGCAGACAACGGCCGAAGATTCTGAAATGTTGCCGAAATATCTTGTCATTCATATCATAGTAAATGTTTTCTTTGTTTGACATGAACGTTTGATATTTAAATTTGCTGTGATACATCACACATGTTACATATGAACACTATAAAAGTGAAACAGATTATTCGCAACTAAACACCTCACTGAAGTAGTGGGTATGTTTTGTACTCTATTTGGCCTTTAAAACATATTTTTGATTGGTGCGTCACTGAGTCTTTTTTAGACGAAACGCGCGTCTGGCGTAAATATAAAATTTTGATCCCGGTATCTATGATGAGTTTATTTAGGGTTAATGTAAACACATAACATAGCCTAATTCGATCGAAAAAGAACCAAATGTCTCAAAATGCATTGGCTCTCACCTAAATGTGAAATAGACACAAAATCATTTATATGTGAATCAGATACAGATGAGGCAGGACAGAGAAATACACAAATAAACAATCCAATAATACATTTTGACATACTAATAGTTACCAGGCTTATAACCTAATACGCCAGACGCGTGTTTCATCCAAACAAAACCCATCAGTAACACTCAGTTTTTTTTATTTGGTGACCTGATCATCTCAGTTTGTTTTGGCTGCATTCACACGAGATCGTTGTCAATTTTCAAATTTTCAGTATTTTATTGCATGTAAATACAATTTATAGACTTATATTTAACAAGAAACGTAGTGTCAACTTAAGACTAAATTTGATCGCGATGACAAAAATATATCAACACAATAAACTTGAACCTGTTTTCATATGCTTAACAAAATGTATATATTTACATATAAAAACCAAGGTCAGCAATGTTTTGGTTTACATTTTTAGTTATCACGCAAATGCGGTAGTGATAATTTGTTAAAAGATTTTGTCGAAAGAAGTATACATCTTTTAACAATGTTAAGTGCAAATAGTGCTATGCGTTAAAGTAAAAACGTCCGTCATTTAAGCTTTAAGTTTGATAAATTATGTATCACATTGTATCAGTTTTATTGGAAATTAGCTGTATTCAAAAGTGTATAGGGACATTTATCTTTCTTTTACATTTATTTTCATTTTGGCAGAATTGACGTTAGCGTCTACAACATTATTTACAAATTATTTGACTTGGAATGATGCTAACCAGTATTGTAAAAGTATAGGACAACATTTAGTGACAATTGACGAACCAGCGAAGCAGCAACTTCTACACGAAGCATTGTTGGATATGTAAATATATTTTTATCAGCTTTTAATGCATTTATTACAAATTCTAATACAACAACGTTTGTAACGTTCATTTTGATTGGATAACGTCACCTTATGTACATGGCTTTAATTGTCATTTGATGCTATTGGACGTACGCGCAAGCGCAGACGGCATATGACAGATTTTAAATACATGTTTTTACATTGTTTTCTGTCAGTTTCATTAGAATGGAGATACCAATATTGAATTTTAAGCTCCGACGGCATCAATTGTGGATTTGATGGTCGAAAATACCCGTTTACCGTCTCCGCTAACGCATCGCCAGTAAACTGAGTTTGCGATCATCAAATCCCCAATTGATGCTGTCGAAGCGTAACATACAATACAGTTATCTCCTAAATGGATTTTGCTATATTAAGGCATGGGTTATTTTTGAAGAGACATGGTATAGTAAAGTTGGTGCTGTTAATACTACTTTTGCTACTAGGCCAATATATAAAAAAGAAGATGTGGTATATATGATTGCCAATGAGACAACTATCCACAAAAGACCAAAATGACACAGACATTAACAACTATAAGTCACCGTACGGCCTTCATGGCGATGGACTATAAGTTCTTGGGGGTTTATCATGCCAAGTAGTAGGTACCTATCTTCTGACATGAAAATGATGATATTGTTTTATTGAAATTAACGATTTTTTAAAACAATTTTTAGAACTTTCTGTATATGAAAAAATGTATTTCCTTTATGTTAAACTATGATTTCTTGTCTAACTGGCTTTACTGTTAGTTCATCTAACAAAATCAAGAAGCTTGCTTTATCGTGTTGATTTGATGTTTTGTATGTTTCTAATTCATTTGTAATTAGAAAGATGTTTCAGCTAGAACATGTTAAGTTGCAGGTCGGACTCGAGGTTAATTTATGGTTTCATATTGACTGCTAAATAAACCTTACTATATTATGTTTTCTATTTTGCAATTATTTGGTAACAAAAAAGATGTTATTTGAGCATACGCTAATCACCTAAGATAAAAACAATAACTGCAAAGCTAATCACACATGCAGAAAGCAATTATTTATCACAAATATTGCGCAAATTTGTCAATACGGTGTTCCAGCAGTGACTGTACTAAATGTTCTGCACCATATTCAATTTTCTATATAATTTTCGATGATGCTCGAGGCTTAAATATTTGAAATATCTAGCACTCATTTAAATATATCAAGGTTCCAAGTTATATTTTCACCTGCATTACAGTAAGGATTGTAATTCAGTACTATTGTTTTATTGTTTGACTTTTGTAGAGAAGACAATACTTCTAACTTTGAAGGAGACATTTGGATAGGACTACATGTTCCAGATCTAAATCAACCAACCAATTGCGTATGGACAAATGACTGTCTCTCATCAGATTCGTTTTCAAACTGGTCACCCGGATTAAATAGTGGCAATGACAATTTATGCGGTTATGTGGAAGTGGAATACGATGACATGCATTGGCTCTTAGCTGATTGTGGATCAGACACAAAAACATTCATATGCGAATCCGATACAGGTGAGATAAACTATTTAGATATGTTTAAAAAAGACAGTACTTTGCCCAATACTTGATTTCCTATACAAATTGCTACTAGTATGAAGAGTTGTCTTATTGGCACTCATACCACATCTTCTTAGGTCTTTTTGAATTTAATTTAGAATTAAGCTCTTCGACATCGGCAGGTTAGAAATTGTTCTTTACGATTAAAATAATGCATTCGTCTGTAAAAGATGTTCACATACTTGTTCGACATATACTATCATGAACGATTTTAAACTAGTACTAGTACATAATTCATATTTGAGTATGAGAGTAAGTATAAATTTATTTGAATAAACTGTAATTATTGATTAAATATATTTGAACTAAGTACGGTACTACTGAAATGTCGACCTTTAGATATGAGTCTCTCCAAGAGTGTCCTTTTTATTAAAACTACAAACAGACTACACACATATGTTGACACAATTAAGGGAAGAAAGAGTGGCGAAAATTCCAGAGGAATGTACAGTTACTAATTTCTGTGTCATGTTGGTCTCTTGTTGAGAATTATCTCATTGGCAATCATACCACATCGTCTATTTTTATAAATAAACTGACAACGCTATCGCTATAAAAAATAATAACATAAAAACAATAATACACAATACACAACATTGAAAGTTAAATTCTGCGCAACACGAACCCAATCAAAAACTATTGATGATCTCAGATGGCTCGAAATGGTTAACAGATTCTGCTCTACATGAGGCACCTGTGGTGTTTTTTGTTAAGTAGTACTATTGTAGAGTTTCAGAATATAATTATTTATTGATTACTTTATATTAAAAACATTTTTTTTATGAACACACTAAACACGTCTCATGTATGATGATTCATCTGTTGAGTCCTAATTTTTAACATTGTTCACCTGGAATGCGAAATAAAAAAACAAAAACAGGTTAGAAAAGAGTTGCCAAAAAAAAAAACCAGAATAAAAACGGTCGAAAGTAAACTATCAACGCAATGACTAACCAAATAAAAAAGACAAATAGACAAATGATAGTACACAAGACGCAACATAGAAAATTAAAGGAAAAGAAACCAGAACCACACCAAACACTTGGGGTGATCTCCGGAAGGGTAAGCAGATCCTGTTCCACATGAGGCACCCTTAAAAGAATTAGAAATATAGCTATCACTCAAAATGTCTTCGATCTAAAGGATAATGTTGCAGCTATGTGGATTTAACTTTTTGATAAATTAAATACTAATTACCGGTTCAAAGTTGTTTTTTGTGTCTTGAGATATATTTGTTTTTTTATATTTTCCTAATATTTTAATAAAAGAGGGACGAAAGATACCAAAGGGACAGTCAAACTCATAAATCTAAAACAAACTGACAACGCCATGGCTAAAAATAAAAAAGACAAACAGAAAAACAATATGCACACGACACAACATAGAAAACTAAAGAATAAACAACACGAACCCCACCAAAAACTAGGGGTGATCAATGAATTATAATACAATAACTTAATAAAGTATACATCAATTCAGTATTCACTAATGTAGTTTTTCCTTCCAGCTATTTTTAAGTCTGGATTTTATTATGAAATCGAAGATGATACAAGGGCATCTATTGGATTGACTGACATTGAGACTCATGGCACGGAAGAAGAATGCATAGATCATTGCAATGGTATTGCATTCTGCTGGGCTTTTTCATTTCAATCTTCTAAATCTAAGTGTGTGATGTATGATAAGTATGACGGACCTTACTATACAAATCATGACCAGATTTTTGCTCCGGTGAACATCTTTATATGAAGAGAAACTTTGAATGTAAGATTAGTATTTTTCTTTTTTTATATTTGTTTAGAAGGTATACATTGAAAGATAAATAGATAAATAAATAAATAAATAATAAACTCATCATTAATACAAGGATTGAAATTTATATTTGTGCGTTTCGTCTACAAAAAAACTCATCAGTGACGCTCGAATAAAAAAATGTTAAAAAGGCCAAATAAAGTACGACGTTGAAGAGAATTGAGGACCAACATTTTTGCCAAATAAACAGACTATAAATCTGTTACACTGAAGTCAAATAAACTATTGAATAAATGTTCAATATGTAAAAATTAACCAATACAAACAACTGTACACCGTATGTAGTATTATTATACAATATAAAGGATAACAAATGTATACTGGTTTTAATCAGAACATGTTTGAAAAAAAATTGTAATAATTTTTCATATAAATGCGTCTTTCAATGATATTAATCATTGTTAATGTGAGAGATGATAATAAGAAAAAATAATTTGAAATTTTTTTTTTTTAAAAAGTAAATGAAGACAATACTGTTTTGAGTGTGCCACCGTATGATGATTGTGGCTCTGTTGTTGTAAGTGATTGTGTTGTATGTGTGACAACAGAGGAGAAAACGACAACAGAATATACAACATCATCAGAAAAAGTTACAACTTCTTCAAAAGTTTCATCTGTAGATAAGACAACAGAGGCAACAATGCCACAAATAACAGAGAATCACCTGTCATCTGCTTTAGAACTTACATCGCCAGAAAAGACAACAGAAGCAACAATACCAACAACAACTGGAAATTACGTGTCACCTGAATTTGAAGTTACATTGCTAGATAAGACAACAGAAACAACAATACCATTTACAAGTGGAAATAACGTGCCATCTGCTTTAGAAGTTACATCGTCAGATAAGACAACAAAAACAACAATATCACCAACAACTGAAAATCACGTGTCATCTGCTAGAGAAGTTACATCGTCAGGATTTACAACAACAATACCACCAACAACGGAAAATCACGTGACATCATCTTTAGAAGTTACATCGTCAGATTTTCCAATAACAACATCTCATTCCGAGATCACATCAATAACAAACAGTTTAATCAATCAAACTACACAAAAGGAACAAAGTAAAGGTATTTAAAACAAATATTAATATAAATACTTCTCAAATAAGTAAACGAATGCCTTCTTTAATCAATTAAAGAACAATTGAACGAATACTCTGAAGCAATTTTTTTTCGCGAGCGATTTGTTTCTCGAGACTTTGGCGAGTAGAAAAATGACAAGATTATTAATTATAAATCGTCGCAAATATGGAAAAGTTTTACCTTTTCTTATCAAACTATTAAACTGGTATTCGAGTAAATAAGAAAATCGAGGATCTAAATAGCTGCGAAATGAACTAGAAAGGGTAAAACAAGTAACAAAGTATCCGTATAAGTTGGTTTACAGTAATAGTATTGATACAGTAAATACACCTAACTGTTTTTTTACGGAACATTACAACAATATTGTATTTAAAAGGTTCATATTCATATCCACATGAACATTTAAAAAACAATATAATTGTGGTCTTGTCAATATAAATATGTCGGTTTGTATCGATTAAGGTGTACCAAATTACACCACTAGCAACATTTTATAACAGTTTGAAAAGAATTGTTCAAACGTGCAGCAATGATTGTTCTTATTAAATGTCTCTTTTTCGAAATAAATCTATACTTATCACAACAATCTGCAGATGTCATGATCAATAGATTCTGTTTTTTTTAAGACTGCAAGGTATTTTCACTAAGTACAGAATAAAATAACCAGACACATTACTGACGCAATGCAGTTTAATATAACATATACTATGAAAAGGCCTGAAATACTTATTCGAGTCCTTCGAGTTGACTATAACTGGTAAACTTGTTTCAAACATGTTATGATATTAAAACGTATTTGAGAAGTTAAACAAAAGTTGAAAAGGAAGCTATAAATAAAGCCTTAAATAGAAAAATATATCAGTATTTTGGACAGGGCGCATCCTTATTACCCATTGCTGTTGAACTAAGAAAAAGCCAATTAACATGCGACATCGGTATAATTATGAAAAGATATATATTAACAGATTAATATCAATAGCAGTTGCAATACAAAAATGGCGATTAAAATTTGACGATGATATACTAGTAATCGATACATATAAACGGATCACAATCAATACTAAAAGTAATAGATGCAATATCCGGGTTACACAAAGGCAACAGTAGTATAGCGCTGTTCAAAAGTCATAAATCGATTGAGAGAAATCAAAACCTAGTTACAAACTCAAAACCAACGGAAACGCATCAACTTGGAGAGAAAAAAAACGAAACAACAAAAAACTGAAGTGCAACAAAATACAAACGGCATTGCAACATACATAGAAAGGAAATATAATTTAATAACTGCCATGTTCCTGGCTTGGTACATGCTATTTTAAGAAAACAATGGTGGGTTGCACCAGGATTTGTGGCCAACCAAAGCTCGCGCTTTATTGCAATGATACCGCTAAAATAACAGCATTACATGACGGGAATATAGTACAAATAAATGAAAAAACACCAAAGACGCAGAAAAACATACATTAAAATTATAATAATACATTCCGACATGTTAACCATAGAATAACAACGAATAACTTAAATTGAATAAGGACAGTACAAAAAAAATTTGTCTGTCACACAAACTTATCAACGTCACAAAAAAATGGATACATCTCTAGATTATGTTTCAAATTATGTTAGTTGATGTATTTAAAAACAATTACAAGAATAATAATATAAAACTGTGTTAGTAATTGTGCAACAGCATATGTCGGCCTTTCTTCCAAATCAAACTGTGCAAAACAAAACAAAAAATCATGTGCAAATAGTTGATTTAAACTAAAATCATTAAATGAACTGGGTGATTGATTATCTTAATATCTACATACGAATAGATAAAGAAACGATAAGACACAACACAATATCCGATCAGAGATAATAAAATCCGTAACTAAAAACATTAGCGCTTGATGAACAAATACCGAGACACGACTAATATCATTTTTTTTATAACGTAATAATATCTTTATTGCATATTTGCCGTAACAATTTACCAAGTTTACAGCTTGTAACTTAGTATCCCTCGTGTAAGTTTACCTAATAGTTAAGGGAAGTACTATTTGATAAGATATAACTTATTCATAATATTAGTATCTATAATATAATTAAGTTCACAATTATATAAAATAAATATTGTAAATACACGTACAGATCTGTGTTAAAAATTTCTGTCCTTTTTTATACATAACTTTTCCGGAATCCTTTTCGTTATTGATTTGCTCAAATGATCCGTGTTCCATTGAAAGAAGGACTAATATCATTGCAAATTCACACTCACCACAACAGTCATATGTATTCAGCCAAGAGATGTACATTATCGTTTTACCTTTAACTGGCACATAAATGATTTGTTTTTTTGCGAATCAAACCATTTATTCAAATCGATGTTTTTGTTCTACCCTAGTTTAACTTTTTTCAGCTGACATTCTATCTGATATTTGACATGACCTAACCAATATGCCGTAATTCATTACCATTTTTAATGAAGTATAATTATTGTCTTCGAAGTCAATAATGTGTCAGCGACGTTATATATATGGGACATATTTAAAAAAAAAAATGAACAAAACTAACTCCTTCATGTGATAACAACAGTTTATCGTTGTACGTCGTGTAAATTTTGTTTGTTAAATATGTTAACTCATTTTGTCAATGCTGTACTAGTGCACATTCACTTATTATTTTCTAATTAACATTTATGAATTTTATACGACTGTCATAGTAGTGAGAGTTTTAGCGAGCTATAAAACCAGATTTTGTCCACCATTTTCTACATACGAAAATACTTGTTCAAGGTCAGGAACATGACAGTTATTATCCACTCGTTTGATGTTTGAACTTTTGATTTTGAAATTTGCTTACGGACTTTACGTTTATAATTTTCCGCTGAGTTCGGTAATTTTATATTTTACTTGGAAGGTATTAGAAATTGTTTTATAAGAATTAAGCTTTTTATTTGATACTTGATTATTATTTATTTTGAATATTTTCATTTCTTGTAGGTAAAACACCATACTGTGTCTGCACATGTTATAATATAACCAAAGAAATTTCATTGGAAGAAAGTATTAACGAAATAGTTAATGAGATTAAAGTTGACAGTTCTAATACATCTGCATATACGAGAAAACACAACTCTGCATGGGATTCAAGAAAATCGTCTGCAAGTATTGGATTTGTAGGCATAACCCTTTTAATTTCAGTTCCTTCCTTGCTTTTATGTCTGGACAGTACTTCACTTATCTACAGAGTTTTTGCCTTGCTCAGGAAAGCTGGTACCATTTTAAACGTTCACAATGAAAATGGGAGATAATACCAAACATGCAGATGACATGGAATAAAATATATACTACACAAATTGGCAGCCGAGTAAAAGATTTTTTTCATTAAAAGACTCCACTATTTTAAAGATTTTCTGAATATTTGTGACTATCGTTTCTAATCATTGTATCTATGTATATGACAATACTTATATATTTAGTTGTCCACCAGCATGTTTTGGTCTAATTACAATAAATTATAGTTACATTGGTTACAATTCGTTTTTAGTTACTAGTTTTGCCTTACATTCTCAACTCCATACAGATGAAAATAATTTGTGACTGCCATTATCCACAGCATACAAACAATAGTTTTTCTTTAGTTTTTTTTCAAATTATTTGAAGCTTGTCTTTAAATATCGGAATCAATATATCTTTTAAAATTCGAAAATTAATTTGTATAAAAAATTGCTATACAAATTTGTTCCAAATAAACTTTGACGGTAAATAGCACGAAATTAGTTAGTCTTATTTGTTTAACTTATTGATATAATATAATGTCAATAAGTTATCTAAAGTATATATAAAGAAACAAAAAAAAAACCATGCTGATATGAATATAAATAGGAATTATGTTTATGTTAACATTTCTTATTTGCATTTAGCCCATCTTTGCAAATTAAATTTTCTTCCTAATGTTTTGATTATTCTTTGTCAAATACTAAGGGAATGAAGATGTTCAAGAAAGGTAAGTTTCATTTTCAAATGCGGACAATTTTTGTTCTGAAGGAACGAAGCAATAAATACCATCATTTATAAAACATTTAGGCATTATAAGCTTTAATTGAAGGGAACAAAAGTTAGGAAAAACAAAATCACCATGCTTACGATACGTAATAATTGTAAGAATCTAATTGTGTAGTTCATGTTGTTAAAACTATAAGATATGAAATTTATAGATTAAAGCACATTTGAGTTTCACATGTTTATATGGAAACTGAGCAATCTTAGTGGTGCTTTCAATGTGTTAAAAACTTTTTTTTATAACTTAATAAGACGAAACCAAAGGTGCGACTAAAGTCGTTGGTACAAACACAGACAATACTGTGTCTTGTCGGCTCGAAAAAATAAATAAAATCGATGTAGAAAAAAGTGAATATTTAAAAACATGGACAACCCCAAATACTAGATCTGACAGATGCTCGAAAAGGATTGATTCTTCGTTTTAATACTTTTTGGATCTTTAATTACTTTTGCCTTGAGCTGAATTGTTGACATGCGCATCTGGTGCAGTAAAGGTGAACTTCAAATATTACTTAATATATCTTACCTTAAAACATATCTGTATATAAGTAATGCACTGAGCATAATAATGAAAGTATTTCCTTTCAAGTTTACTGGATGTTAAACCTTTCATTTAGATATCAGTTCGTCATAGATACCAGGATTTGAAATTTTGTGCGATGTGCGTTTCGTGTCCCTCAAATTATTTCAAAGAAAATTATGTAAAATGTATACAATTCCGATAACGTAGGGTTTTAAATAGATGAATAAAAAATAACTATCCATATTTTCGTTCAGCAGTTTCAATAAGCTTGAATGAAATTAAGTATTCTGAAACTGTCATTATAAACGGATACTTTACTATTCCTAGCAAATTATGTAATGCAGCTATACAACTATGCAATCACATGTTTATCTTATTGTTTTCGTCATTAAATACGAATCAAATTCTGTAAAATTAGAATATTATCTAAATGATAATAAAAGACAATATGCACAAAGACGAAATAGGCGAAAGATGTAAGGAGGTATTCAAAACTCATCAATCGAGATAAACCGGCAACGTCAGGGAAAATATGAAAGACGAAAAAAAGACACAAAGTTCACAAAACACTATATAGAAAACTAAAGACCGAGGAACACTACATCAACAGAATCTAGCAGATATCTCAAGTACTCCTGGAGAGTAACCAATCTTATTTAAAGAAATTGTAAAGCTAATGATTGGCAATCATCCAAAAAATGACACTTATTTTAAGAAAATTAAAACAGACAACTTAAGATATTTGGGACAACTTATTCATTTTATCTGTTTTCTTTATAAATACTTTTAGCAAAGACAACTTGGTTCATTACACAACCTTTTTTATACTTCAAATGGTGGTTATTTATCAGACTATTTGGTGAAATTTATAAAACACTAGTTTTTTCTTCGATTTACTCGAACCTTAACGAATGCTCAAAATAGTTTTACCGTTTTGCCAAGCACGTTTCTATCTTTTTGAAGATGGAATATTCATTATTCCAAGTTTACAGTTAATAATTCTAAGATTAAAGTCGACAATTTGAATAAAATAAACAAGAAAGGATTGCAATTATGCGCTTCTGAAATCATACATGTGAAATAATTATATACTAATGTGACCTACCGAATTAAACTGTTTACCGGATTTGTTATCTCATAAGCAACACGACGAGTGCCACATGTGGAGCAGGATCTGCATACCCTTCCGGAGCAAATGAGATTATCTCTAGTTTTTGGTGGGTTAATGTTGTTTATTCTTTAGTTTTCTATGGTGTGTCATGTGTACTATTGTTTGTCTGTTTTTCCTTTTCCTTTTTAGCCATAGCGATGTCAGTTTATTTTTGATTTATGAATTTGACTGTCTTTCTGGTATCTTTCGTTCCTCTGTTATATATATCTAATGAAACATTTCTGATAAAGTGTGTGGTTCAAGTTTTTTGAAATATACATATTTTTGTCAAAGAATCAAGGTATATATTTTTGTCAAATTTTATGAAAACTAATAAAGGAAAATCAATTTCAGTCAAGGTGTGTGGTACCACTTTAAATATATATATATGTTAAATGTATGTCTTATATTTTTAGAAAAGGTTATAAATGGCATACATGTAGCATTTAGTTTTTCGTTTCAAGAAATGGGTCAGTGTAGCTATATACATATATTGGAATACAATGTTGTTGGAAGAACTACGATTTATTTATTATTTAAACAATTTACTTGCCTATTTTTCTTTCAGTAATGAAGATAATATCAGTGACGATTCTGATAGATATAACAGGTAAGCCTTATTGATATTTTGTTTTAGAAAAATCTGATCATTATTCTAATGCTTATTATAAAATGTAGCAGTTTAACATGATTAAACATAAGTGATGATATCAATTTGCAGCCCTTTTTATTATCCAACCCATTGGAGCAGTTTGTATATCTGTAAAAAAAAACCTAATATTACATATAGATATGGTGGAATTTGAATTACTTTTGGTGTCGTTTAAAAAATAACAGCATTATCAGAATAATAATGAGCATACTTTCAATTATCATTAAAACAACAGCTGAAAAATTCCCATATTTTAAAGTCCGTAAGATAAACTCGTTTCCCAGTGTGCTGGTGAACTAATACGATGCATACAGGGTTAATAAATTTACTACGGGGCTCTACCTTCATTCGCTCTGATCACAGATGGAGTTTTTCTAACCCCATAAATATCGTACTTGACATACTTTGTAACGAATGGTATTAATAATTATTTGAAAAGGAAAAGCACCGACGACTAAAAAAACCAAAAACATTTGTAAAGTCATGTGTACGTTAAAATACTAAATGTTAACTGTAAAAGATATTAAACGTCTGAAAGTATTAGACCTAAGTAGAACTAACAAACGTAAAATTAAAAGTACATACGAGATACATTAGTCGATTGAGGCAAGTTTAGATAACAGAAATTTTCAGTTTGTTTTGCTTGCATTCACACGAGATCGTTGTCAATTTTCAAATTATCAGTACATTAGTGCATGTAAGTAAGAGTAACAGACTTATATTTAACAAGAAATTAAGTGTCATCTCTTGAGACTTAACTTTATCGCGATAAAAAAAAATATCAAAACAATAAACTGGAATCTTGTGTTCATATCCTACCACTATGTATATATATATTTACAAACAAAAAACAAGGTCAGCAATGTTCTGGTTTACATTTTTAGTTATCTCTCAAAAGCTGTAGTGATAATTTGTTTAAGATTTGTTTAAAAAAGTATACTTCTTTTAACAATGTTTAGTGCAAAATAGTGCTTTGCGTTACAGTAAAATGGTCCGTCAATTAAGCTATAAGTATGATAATTATGTATCACATTGTATCAGTTTTATAGGAAATTAGCTGTTGTCAAAAGTGTATAGAAACATTGATCTTTTTTTGCATTTATTTTCATTTTTTCCAGAATTAGCGTTAGCGTCTACAACATTATTTACTAATGTTTTGACTTGGAATGATGCTAATCAGCATTGTAAAAGTATAGGACAACATTTAGTGACAATTGATGAAGCAGCGAAGCAGCAACTCCTACACGAAGCATTGTTGGACATGTAAATATAGTTTTATCTACTGGTATAAAAATGATGATATTGTTTTATTAAAAATAACGATTTTTTAAATCCTTTCTTTTAACCCTCTGTTTATGAAGAAATGTTTTTTTTCCTTCATGTTAAACTATGATTTCTTATCTAACGGGCTTTACTAATAGTTCATCCAACAAAATGTAAAAAATTTCTTTATCGCGTTGATTTTTTGTTTTATATGTTTCTAGTTAGAAAGTTGTTTCAGCTAGAATATGTAAAGTTACAGGTCAGATTCGATGTAAATTTTTGGTTTGATATTCACTGCTAGATAAACCTTGATATATTATGTTTTTTTATTTTGCAAATTATTTGGTAACATAAAAAATGTTATTTGTGCGTACCTTAATCACCTAAGGTAAAACAATAACTGCAAAGCAAATCACACATGCAGAAAGCAATTATGTATCACAAATATTGCGCAAATTTGTCAATACATTTTTCTAGCAGTGACTGTACCAAATGTTCTGCACCATATGTAATTTTCTATATAATCTTCGGTGATGCTCGAGGCTTAAATATTTGAAATATCCAGCACTCATTTAAATATACAAGTATATTAAGGTTCCAAGTTCTGTTTTCACCTAAATTACAGTACGGATTGCAAATTAGTACTATTGTTTTATCGTTTTGATGTTTTTTCATGAATTTTAAAGAGAAGGCAATACTGCTAACTTTGAAGGAGACATTTGGATAGGACTACATGTTCCAGATCTAAATCAACCAACCAATTGTGTATGGACAAATGACTGTCTTTCATCAGATTCGTTTTCAAACTGGTTACCCGGATTAAATAGTGGCAATGACAATTTATGCGTTTATATGAGAGTGGAATACGATGACATGTATTGGCTCTTAGCTGATTGTGGATCAGACACAAACACATTCATATGCGAATCCGATACAGGTGAGATAAACTATTTATATATGTTTAAAGAAGACAGTACTTTGCCCGATACTTGATTTCCTTTACAAATTGCTGCTAGTATGATGAATTGTCTTATTGGCACTCATACCACATCTTCTTAGGTCTTTTTGAATTTAATTTAGAATTAAGCTCTTCGACATCGGAAGGTTAGGAATTATTCTTTACCAATAAATAATGCATTCGTCTGTAAAAACTGTAATTATGAGTGTCTCCTAGAGTGTCCTTTTTATTAAAACTACAAACAGACTACACACATAAGTTGACACAATTTAGTGAAGAAAGAGTGGCGAAAATACCAGAGGGATCTACAGTTATTAATTTATGTGTCATGTTAGTCTCTTGTTGAGAACTATTTCATTGGCAATCATACCACATCGTCTATTAAATAATATAAATAAACTGACAACGCTATCGCTATGAAAAAGAATAACATAAAAACAATAATAAACAATAAACTACATTGAACGTTAAAGACTGCGCAACACAAACACAATCAAAAACTATTGATGATCTCAGATGCTTCGAAATGGTTAACAGATTCTGCTCTACACGAGGCACCTCTGGTATTTTTGTTCAGTAGTACTATTGTGGAGTTTCAGAATATAATCATTTATTGATAACATTATATTTAAAACATATTTTTTTATGAACAGACTAAACACGTCTCATAAATGATGATTCATCTGTTCAGTCCTTATTTTTAACATTGCTGACCTGGAATGCGAAATAAAAAAAAAACAGGTAAAAAAGAGTAGCGAAAAAAAACCCAGAATAAAAACGGTCGAAAGTAAGCTATCATCGCAATGACTAACCAAATAAAATAAACAAATAGACAAATGATAGTACACAAGACGCAACATAGAAAATTAAAGGAAAAGAAACAAGAACCACACCAAACACTTGGGGTGATCTCCGAAAGGGTAAGCAGATCCTTTTCCACATGAGGCACCATTAAAAGAATTAGAAAGTTAGGTATCACTAAAAATGTCTTCGATCTAAAGGATAATGTTGCAGCTATGTGGATTTAAAGTTGTTTTTTGTGTTTTGGGATATATTTGCTTTTTATATTTTCCTAATATTTTAATAAACTATACATCAATTCAGTATTCATTAATGTCGTTTTTCCTTCCAGCTATTTTTAAGTCTAGATTTTATTATGAAATCGAATATGATACAAGGGCATCTATTGAATTGAATGGAATTGTGATTGATGGAACGGAAGAAGAATGCATAGATCATTGCAATGGTAGTCCATTCTGCTGGGCTTTTTCATTTCAATCTTCTACATCTAAGTGTGCGATGTATGCAAAGTATGACGGACCTTATTATACAAATAATGACCAGATTTTTGCTCCCGGTGAACATCTTTATATGAAGAGGAACTTTGAATGTAAGATTAGTATTTTTATTTTTTATATTTATTTAGAAGGTACACAAAGAAAGATAAATAAGTAAATAAACGACTATAAATCTGTTATACTGAATTTAGATAAATTATTGAATGAATTTTAAATATGTTAAAGTTAACCAATACAAACAACTATACACCGTGTGTAGTAGTACAATACAATATAACGGATAACAAATGTATACTGCTTTAAATCAGAACCATATTGAAAAAAAATGTTATCATTTTTTTTATATAAATGCGTCTTATCTCAGAGGTACTTTCAATGATATTTAAAATGTGAGAGATAATGATAAAAATGTTTTTCCTAAATTTTTTTTTTAAAGTAAATGAAGACAATTCTGTTTTGATTGTTCCACCGTATGATGATTGTGGCTCTGTTGTTGTAAGTGATTGTGTTGTATGTGTGACAACAGAGGTGAAAACGACAACAGAATATACAACAACATCAGAAAAAGTTACAACTTCTTCAATAGTTTCATCTGTAGATAAGACAACAGAAGCAACAATGCCACAAATAACAGAGACTCACCTGTCATCTGCTTTAGAACTAACATCGTCAGATAAGACAACAGAAACAACAATATCCCCAACAATTCAAAATCACGTGTCATCTGCTAGAGAAGTTACATTGTCAGTTTTAACAACAACAATACCACCAACGGCAAATCACGTGACATCATCTTTAGAAGTTGCAACGTCAGATTTTCCAATAACAACATCTCAAACTACACACAACGAACAAAGTAAAGGTATTTAAAACAAATATTATTATAAATACTTATCAAACAAATGCTTTCTGTAATCTATTAATGAACAATTGAATGAATACTATTAAGCAACTAATAAGCGCGATTTATTTCTTGAGACTTTGGCGAGTAGAAAAATAACGCAAAAATAAATCGTTACAAACATTTTTCAAAGTTTTAACTAAACTATTTAACTGGGATTATATTAAATCATAAAATCGAGAGTCTTAATAACTACAAAGTGGACTTAAAAAGGTGAAACAAGAAATATAACAGCCACTTTAAATAGTATCGTAAAAAGCAGTTTGGAAAAATTATTCAATAGTCCAGTATACTAGTAATTGAAAATAGATATATCTAAAAGGATCCAAATCAATAGTTGATGGGATATTCAAAGCAATTTCTTGTTGAAAGTCATAAATCGATTGAAAACAGTTAAAGTTTATTTCAACCCGGGTTACAAACTAAAGCCAAGTAAAACTCATCAACTGTAAGAGGAAATAAACGAGACAATAGATAAAACAATGACGTGCAACAAAAACAAACGACAATGCAACATACAAAGAAAGCGACTATATATGTCGGCCTGTCTTCCAGATAAAACTGTGTAAACCGAAAAATTCATGTGCACATAGATTATTTAAACTAAAATCATGCAAATAGGCAATAGAAAATGAAACCACAACTACAAACGATAAGAAACAATATCCGAATTAAAATAAACTTCGTAACTAAACACATCAGTACTGGGTAAACAAATACGGAGACACGTCACATAGCATTGCGAATTCACAATGCGCATTACAGTCATAAGAACTCAATTAAGATATGAAACACATCATGCGCGTTATCGTGTTACTTTTAACCTGCACATGCATGATTATTTTTGTCGAATCGAAACAGTCATATAAATCGATGTTTTTGTTCTACCTTAGTTTTACTTTTTCAACTCGCATACTATCTGACATCTGATATGACCGATCCAAGTTGCCCTAATTTCAAACCATTTTACAATGAATTAAAATCATTGTCAATAATGTATCAGCGGTGTAATTGGACTCATAAAAAATTATTAGAACTTGCTCATTCATGTGATTATTTGTACGTCGTGACAATTTTGATTTTAAGAGAAATATTTTAGCTCATATTGTTAATCCTGTAGGTAATGAACATTGAACATGTTGAAATGTTTGAATAAGTGAGTTTTTTTTTGGTCAAATTAAACGTAAGGAATCCTAATTGATTGAAATAGAAGAAAGAGGTTTAGCTAGCTTCAAATCTAGTTTTCATCCACCATTTTCTACATAAGAAAATACATATTCCAAGTCAGGAACATGAAGTTAATATCCATTCGTTTGATGTTTGAGCCTTTGATTTTTTCATTTGCATTTGGACTTTACGTTTAGATGTTTCCTGTGAGTTCGTTATTTTTGTAAATGTAGGTATTATAAATATATTTATAAAACTTTGTTTTTTGATATTTGAATATCATTTGATTTGATAATTTTCATTTCTTGTAGGTAAAACACCATACTGTGTTTGCACATGTAATAATGTAACCAAACAAATTTCCTTGGAAGAAAGTATTAACGAAATAGTTAATGAGATTAAAGTTGACAGTACTAAAACATCTTCTTATACGAGAAAACTCACCTCTGCATGGGATTCACGAAAATCCTCAGCAACTATTGGATTTGTAGGCATTACCCTATTAATTTCAGTTGCTTGCTTGCTTTTATGTCTGGACAGTACTTCACTTATCTACAGAGTTTTGGCACTGCTGAGGAAGCCTGATACTAGTTTAAACGTTCACAATGAAAATGAGAGATAATACCAAACATGCAGATGACATGGAAGAAAATATATACTACACAAATTGGCAGCCGAGTAGACGGTTTTTGCCCTTAAAAGACTCCACTATTTTAAAGATTTTCTGAATATTTGTGACTATCGTTTCTAATCATTACATCTATGTATATGACAATACTTATATATTTAGTTGTTGCGTTGTCAATTTGTATAAAACAAAGTGTATAGTGTCAGATTTTGTGAACAAAAATCAATGAGAGACCTTCAAATATCTTCTCAATGTAATTCAATAGCGTACTTTATACATGCTATAGGCCTTAACGTAATTGGTTCGAGCGTTAAAGATAATTATTCATATACAAATTTGCAATAGCTAATCTTCACTCTAATAGTCCACCAGCATGTTTTGATCTAATTACAATATATTATAGTTACATTGGTTACAATTCGTTTTTAATTATTAGTTTTGCCTTACATTCTCAACTCCATACAGCTGAAAACAATTTGTGACTGCCATTATCCACAGCATACAAACAGTAGTTTTTCTTTAGTTTTTGTCAAATTATTTGAAACTTGTCTTTAAATATCGGAATCAATATGTCTTTGAATTTCGAAAATTAATTTACTTAAAAAATTGCTAAACAAACTTGTTCACAATAAAATTTAAACGTAATAAAGCACGGAAATAGTTAGTCTTATTTGTTTAACTTATTGATATAAGATAATGACAATAACTTAATTAAAATATATATAAAGTTACAAAAAAAGCATGCTGATATGAATATAAATAGGAATTAAGTTTTTGTTAACATTTCTTATTTGCATTACGCCCATCTTTGTAAATTAAATTTTTTACCTAATGTTTTAATTATTTTTTGTTAAATATTAATGGAATGAAGATGTTCAAGATAGGTAAGCATCATTTGTGAAAGGGAACAAAAGTTAGGAAAAGCAAAATCACTATGCTAACGATACGTAATAATTGTAAGAATCTTATTTTATAGTTAAAACTATACTGACCGACTTTAGAAACGCAACACTAGATTATTTTTGTGTTATTTTTGAATGAATGTGTCAACGTCAAAAGCGATGACTGCCTGTTACTTACGCCAAAATGATTGTCAGAAAGGTCAATAAATTCTGTCTGACCTTTTTGGGGTTCTGTTATACACCTTCTGATTTTGCATTTGTTCAACCCATTAATTGGTTTTGGCAATTATGCGGTTGGAACTTGAGGGCTTTACAGGTTTTCCCTCAGTCAATTTTTTGGCAATGCAGTTCATGGGAAACATTTATGGCATGAATCTGTACTCAATGGCACTCGGCAATTTGGTTAGCAGTTGACATTGCAGCCGTAAACATGATTGGCAAATGACGTTGCATAATCAAATTCTGTTGACGTTTCATTACCACTACACGTTGATCTGTTCATTGGCCAGCAACAAATCTTGTCTTCTTGTATCGTTGTCGGATGGACAGTAGGACGAGTTTCTGAAGTCATACGGTATGGTTGCAGCACATTTATGTTTTCATGTTTGCAGTATTCTTAAGGGCTAATTCAGTTCTTTGGGTTTTTTTTATTTCTCAGACTTGGCAAAATGGAGATGCAACATTTAAAAAAAAAATAAGTAAGGCAAAAGATTGAAAGAACTGTTTCACAAAGCAAAAAAAACTGAAACAATCTTTCATGGGACCAAAATTTCGCTTCAAGAAATTCGTGCGACTTCAAAAATTCGGTAGGTTCAAAAACTACAGGTAAGCCAGATTTTGATTTTTTGTAAAGAGAAAGAAGCATGATAAGCATGAAAAGTAGTTGTAAGAGAATCAAAACAGATTGGTAAAAAAAATCAACAAAATGAGTGTTGCGTTTCTAAAGTCGCTCAGTATATTAGATATGCATAAATGATTAAAAAACATTTGAGTTTCACATGTTTTTATGAAAAATGTTCAATCTAAGTGGTTTTTTCAAATCAAATGATCAATGTGTCGAAACATTTTTTTTTATAACTCAATAAGAAGAAACTAACGGTGAGATAAAAGTCGTTGGTAAAAAGAAAGACAATACAGTTTCTTGTGGAATCGCAAAGAAAAATTAACAAAAATCGGCGTAGAAAAAAACGTGAATATTAAGCAGAATGGACAACCCCAAAAACAAGAGCTAACAGATGCTCGAAAAGTACTGATCCTTTTTTAATACTTTTTGAATTTTCAATTACTGTTGCCGTGAGTTGAATTGTTGACATGCACATCTCATGCAGTAAAGTTGAACTTCAAATATTACTTAATATATATTACATTAAAACATATCTGTTGGTTTAAGGATGTACTTAGGTAAGGTATTGGAATTCGTGTCAAATGTTCGGACTCCTTGGTGTTTTTCCATACAATACAAGGTAAAATATTTTGCCACATAACACCCATTTATTTTTTCATAAAAGACTTAATAGCTCATGAAAGGTCATTTACCAAAATTTATGAAGATTCTTGATTTTCTTTCTTTTGTTTTGAGACCCAAGTCCGAGTCAGCATTTTCCCGCCATATTTTAAATCTCAAATATCACGAAAAGGAGGTCGATGACCTATCAGTATTTTTAGCTTAATCTTATCCTTAACGAATGCTCTACCAGCTTATAGTATCAATTTCAAATTCTCGATTTATTAATTTTTACCTAACCTCACCTAAGTACATCCTTAATGTTCAAAAACAAGTGCAAGTAATGCACTGTGCAAAATAATGGTAGTATTTCCTTCAAAGTTTACTGGATGTAAGGCATGTCATTTAGACATCAATTCCTCATAGATATCAGGATTTGAAATTGTGTGCGATGCGGGTTTCGTATGAATAAATGCACCAGTGTCCCTCAAATGAATTCAAAGAAAAAGATATAAAATGTATACAATTCCGATAACGTTAGGGTTTTAATAGATAAATAAACAAGAGTGAGTACCAAGTACACAGATGCCCCATCAGCACTATCATTTTCTATGTTCTGTCGACCGTGAAAATATGATAAAATCTCTAATTTGGCATTAAAATTGGAAAGATCGTATCATAGGGAACATGTTTACTAAGTTTCAAGTTGATTGGACTTCAACTTCATCAAAAATAATCTTGACCAAAAGCTTTAACCTGAAGCGGGACAAACGAACAGACGGACGAACGAACGGTCGGACGAAATGAACGGACGCACAGACCAGAAAACACAAGGCCCATAAATGGGGCATACAAAATAGCTACTTTCTCATTAATATTTACATTCATCAGTTTCAATAAGCTTGACTTAAATTTAGTATTCTGAAACTGTCATTATCAATTGGTATTTTACTATTCCTAGCCAATTATGTAATGCAGCTATACAACTATACAATCACATATTTGTCTTATTGTTTTCGTCATTCAATACGGAAAACCAATTAAATTCTGTAAAATTAGAAAAATATCTATATGATGATAAAAGAGCATATGCACAAAGACGAAATAGGCAAGTAACGAGATATTTCAAACTCATCAATCGAGATAAACTGGCAAAGTCAGAGAAAATATGAAAGGCGAAAAAATAGACACAAAGTTCACAAAACACTACATCACTAAAGACAGAGGAACACTAACCTCAACAGAATCTAGCAGAGATCGCAAGTACTCCGGGGGAGTAACCAATCATAATTAAAAAAAATCGTAAAGCTAATGATTGCCAATCATCCAACAAAAATGACAATTTTTTAAAATAAATTTAAAACAAACAACGAAAGATATTTGGGACAACTTTATCATTTTATCTGTTTTCTTTATAAATACTTTTAGCATAGACAACTTAATTAGTTCGTTACACAACGTTTTTTTATACTTCAAATGATTTTTTACTGTACTATTTGGTGACATTTATGAAATACTAGTTTTTTTCTTAGATTTAGTCGAACCTTAACGAATGCTTTAAATAGTTTACCGTTTTGCCAAGCACGTTTCTATTTTTTTGAAGTTTGGCTGTTGATTATTCCAAGTTTACAGTTGATAATTCAAAGATTAATGTTGGTAATTCAAAGATTGTAGTTGATAATTCCAAGATTAAAGTCGACAATTTGAATAAGATAAAAAAGAAAGGATTGCCGTAATACGCTTCTGAAATCATACATGTGAAATAATTGGATTATATATTAATTGGAAATCAAGGCAATTCACTGCAACCTATGTAATAAGAGTATAAGTCAGAGGCATATCGTATTTCTTGAAAAAAATATCATTTCCATTATTACTAGTAATGTGTGATTTAAATGTAACATTGTATGTCCGAAACTGTATTGATATATAACATGACATGTGGCAATGAGATGTCTGCTTTTAGAATTTTGGAATTATCTACTGTAACCATGGTAACCATGAATGCAGCACAAATGTTCAAAATTTCCAAAAAAAATTAAGTGCTGCAAACTGGATGAAACTTTACAGGAATAGTGACTGACATGTGCGGAGTTGCATTTTGAAGTTGGAATTTCAAAAATGGCCGCCGTAACCATGGAAACAGCAAAATATTCCAAAATTTCAAAATGCTCCAAACTGAATGAAATTTTACAAAATGATAACCTGCAGGTGAAGATGCACTCTTTGACTTTGGAATTTCCAAAATGGCTGCCGCTCGCCTGGCAATGGGGGGAGGGGGGACGAGGGTGCCATCCGTTATTGCTAGCAATTACAAATCTGGTTTGTTTTGTTGTTGTTGTTGTCAAAGATGGTGTATTATGTCATATTACATGATTTATAGAAGGTAAATGAACATTATTTCGCTTTACGTTGTATAATCATTAAATATTTGCCATTTTATTTTACAGTAATGAAGATATCAGCAGTGTCGATTCTGATATCATTTGACGGTAGGGCTTGATGACATTTGAAAATTCTTCTTTTCTTAGAAATTTGTTTTAGGTATACATTTTATGGGGACAGTTTGATGCTTATTCATTTTCAACACTATCATCTGTCGACTGCATTATTTGCAATGAAAAATTTGAGAAACTAAATTCCCATTCTAAAAGTAGAAAAAAGTTAATACATTTATTTTGGTACGAGAACAGTTTAATCATGCTAACAATAACCTGAGAGGACGTGTTTTCCAACAGACAATCGGCATAAGTGTAGATCTTACTTTCAGAAACAATTTCCCTTATTCGTATTAAATAAACATTATACAGGATATAAATCAGACTTAGTAAAGAGCTTCTAACGGAGTTGAAAACCAAACTTTACAACAAAAGAAGGATATGATATAGCGTTGCAACCGTGAACTTTCGCATTTTCAGATATTGCGTTTCTTATCAGTATTGCATTGATGTATGCTAATTTTGAAAAAAAACTTGAGCAGAATGTATTGTTATTGTTTGAATTTGAATTAGCATGTTGGTAACCAATTTTCCTTTTATCAATTATTAGTATAAATGTTCCCAATTATTTTATGTTAAATTTTATGTAAGACAAACGCAGATTTTACTTTAAGCACTCAATCTTCAATATTGTACAAAGTGTACTCAAATGACATTCGATGGTATATGAAGCTCATTTACGCAATGTTGTTTACCGCGAATAAATGTTAAAGAGATAGATAGTTATCAAAGGTACAAGGATTATAATTTAATACGCAAGACGCGCGTTTCGTCTACGTAAGACTCATCAGTGAAGCTCAGATCAAAATAGTTATAAAGCCAAACAAGTACAAAGTTGAAGAGCATTGAGGACCCAAAATTCCAAAAAGTTGTGCCAAATACGGCTAAGGTAATCTATTCCTGGGATAAGAAAACCCTTAGTTTTTCGAAAAATTCAAAGTTTTATTAACAGGAATGTTATCAAAATGACCATATAATTGATATTCATGTCAACACCGAAGTGCTAACTACTAGGCTGGTGATACCCTCAGGGACGAAACGTCCACCAGCAGTGTAAATAGTTGAATACATGTTGAAACAGAAAAATTAGTACAAGAATGTAATGATTCATGCTTTTTCAGATCATCATGCAGTGATTTTAGCGGCCACAACAGTATACCTCGACCCATTGTCTTGGAATGATGCTAATGCATATTGTATGAGTAAATGGCAAACTTTAGTGCCAATTAGAAGACACGCAAAACAACGTTATTTACAGGAAGCTATACTGGAAAAGTAAACATATTGGAATTTCAAAATTTATGTGTTTTCTTTAGTTCACGGTAGTTTTAGGGCGCTGGTAGGAACAAGTTGATTGAATGTTTGCATAATTTTCCCAGAATGTGATAAACATTACAGTTTATTTATATCTCGATTGTTTTGAAAGCGTATTGTACCTGTTTTTTATACCACATGTTTCATAAGCCCAAAATTTCATTAATTTGATATAGAAAACAAATACACAGTTGCAAGTTTGTCTAGAATGAAATTAAACTGACGTTTGTTTATTATATCAGTATACAGATTACTCGCTACAGGCAAACACTTTGGTTGCGTTTATTCAAAATTTAATTTTGAAAGCACGTTTATTGATATTGTGCTTGGGATGTAATAGCATGTGGCAAACCTACCGCCCTTAAGCATGTTTAGAGCCAACTCGCTTTAGGTGCTAACAATAAGTAATTATGATGTAAGTTTAATCTCCATTTGTTAACTCAAATACATTAAACATGTATTTACTTTTTTCAGTGAGAAGTTGGTTACATTGGAATTTATTTTATATTGATCTCTTTTACTTTAAGATTCAATTGTTAAGCATATGTTATATATGTATAAGTCAATCTATGTTATAAAGCATACACATTTTTTTTATCAATAAAAAAAAAATCTGTTTTTGCATTTCATGTACATCATTGTAAATAATGTATTTAAAAAATATTGGTTCAAATGTTTATCATTTTTAAAACTACAAAAATAATTGTGTGTCAAAATCTGTTTATCCTTTATAAACATTAAAGATAACGTTCTATTAACGAAATGTTATATAGTTTATGTAGTAGGGAAAAGATGATCAAATTGCAAGGGAAAATAACGCTACAAGCGTTAAAAAAACTTGCCTGAATAATATTCATAAAGAACACCAACAACCTACAAATATTGAACGCAAATGATGTAAACATACTGGAATATTTCATATGTATGTAATCAAATTGGGAAAAGAGTCTTTCATGTCACTATTAGATACATTTTGTAAACATGGAACTGGTTTTGTTTTATATAGTGTCCAATGCATGCTGTTACACTCAATGCATTATTAATTTTGATACTAACAGGCAGTATTATGTATTGGCCTTATATTCACTTTAGCTTTCATTTTTTGTTTGGTCTGACCCATTCTAATAATACAACGGAAAGGGAAGGACACACACAAGGGACTAAAGAGAATTTGTATTACAATTATTTGAAATAATTAATGAAAAACATCCTATGTGATAAATATAAAGAAGAAGATGTGGTATGATTTCCACAAGAGACCAAATGACTAAGAAAGTAACAACAATGGTCATCGTACGGCCACCAACAATGAGCAAAACCCACATCGCATAGTTAACTATAAAAGGCCCCGAAATGAAAATGTAAAACAATTCAAATGAAAAGACTTACGGCCTAACTTATGTGCAAAAAATTGAACGAAAAACAAATATGTAACACATAAACAAACCACAATCACTGAATTACAGGCTCCTGACTTGGGACAGGCACATACCAAACCATACTACCGAAAAAAAGAAATATCTTCGTTGACGATAACTGAAACATTTAAACACATTTATAAAGAATTTAGCCATTGTTTTAATATATTACAAATAACAACAACATAGCGATACCTTTTACTTTTCTTCATACGATTCCTATTATATATCTAATGTTGAATAATTCATGTTTATCTGCATGTCGCTTAAATATAAAACAGAAGTGTTTACCATAAATTCTTATTAGTAGACACTTAAAAGGATGCCCAAGATTATATGCATGTACATAATAACCACATGACGTCGACTCTTTTTTTTTTTTTTTTTTTTTTTTTTAGAGATCTTGGTATTAAAGAACTTTGGATTGGATTAATTTTTCCAGATCCGAATACACCAACTAAGCAGGTATGGTCGGATGACTGGTTCAGTATTTGGCCAATTCAGTATTTAAACTGGTCACCCTCATTGATAAGCGGTCCAGAAGACTTATGCGCTTTTGTGAAATTAGAAAATGGAAGCATGTATTGGTTCTTAGATGCATGCGACGGAAAAGCAACAAGACCATTTATATGTGAACAACTTTATGCAGGTATAATCAACCGAAATTTATGCTTCTTGCTAATTCTTCAACTTGTATTTGATTTGTAAACAATCTCTTATAACGTAGTTATTTAGTACGATAGTCCATTGTTCTGGTATAAATGTTAGGATATGTTTCGCTTATGGCCGAATTATTGATGCAAATTTTACTGAGATGTTTTCATTTCTAACTTGGAAGGAGGTATTAAAACAATGTCTTCTGAGAACGTCGACTCTTACAGACATATCAAATTGAGCAGTTCCTTTCTGAAATTTTTATTTCTGTTTTGATAAGCGTGAAAGAAAAATTCCAGAAATACTATGACACAATCTACTGTAGAAGTAGTGTAAATTAGTATTCATATCGAGTCCAACAAATTCTAACAATTCATTAATTAAGTCATGTCTGAATGTTTACATTTCTTCATCAGTACACAAATGTTAGACATATACTATTTATAAAGTTTGTTCTTTAAGTTAGGATGACCACACTAAAAATCTTTTAAAAAGTTTAACATACAAAAATTCTTCTTTTGGTGATCGTTTAAAAGAATAATCATTGACTATGAAGGTCGATTGAGAACAAAACTTTACCAAAAAAAAAAAGAATTTCAGCGCTTATATTTGGAGAACGTATGTCCCTATTGGTGCTATCGCATTTCTTGGACATCTAATTATGAAAGAGGGTTGCTGCTCACAAGGAAGCTATAAAACAAAGAGTTTCAATTGCCAGTGTAGAGGTTGATTTCATCTTAAAAATTTAAAATGTTTGCAAACGGCATACTGTTTGACTGTTTTTAAAATCTGCTTAACAAAAGACAACTTATAACTTCCAAAAGGTGCTTACACTAGTCTGGTCCCTTCATTTTTAAATGTGACATACCAAATTAGACCGATGAGATATCTGCAGCAGGATTTGCCTACCTGTTAAAAGTACCTGAGTTAAAAAAAGAAAAGGATTGCTGTTGCTCTTTTCTTATTAGTGTCCTTTGTTGTGGTCTTTGATTTTTCAATGTGTGTTGTTAGTATAAAACACTGTCTCATCTATTTTTTGTCATGGAAAAAAAAGTGTTCGTAATTAGAAAATTGCACAGTCGGTCATGAATGGGATCAATTACTTGACCGATGGTTTATTAATTTGATGATTACTTTATTTAAGATAAGAGTCAATTACCATTCCCTTATTTCTATAATGTCTAACCAGTTGAAGTAGTTAATATCAATGAATTTGATAAGAGTAATACGATTGGTGTCGCAAGTGGAGAAGGATCTGTATTCTCATCTTGAGAGCACCCGACATTATCCTGGATTTTTTTGTAGGGTATGTGTTGCCCAGTCTTAGGTTCTGTGTGTTTTGCATATTTTTATTTGTCATTTTGGGCTTTTTTTCATTTTTTTGCCATTTTCGACTAAAAACTTCCTTTAGGTATTCAATATCACTAGTAACTTCTAAAAACGAGACAAACAAATCCTTCTCATTAATGATGTTTGTACTTTTGGTTTAATGAATTTATACCAGTTGAATAGACTCCGTCATATTCCTTTAGAAATTCACGCAACTCTCTTAAGTTTTTATTTGTAACCTTCAGTTTATATTTTTTTAATCAATTGAAGCGATTTGAATATCGATTATCTACTGTTGTCCCAAAACCATTGACGAAAATAAGAACTTAAGACTTGCTCATTAGATTTATATACAAATAAGAATTCAGCCAAGCATTTACTTTTTTGGGAATAACTTTTCATTCAAAATACTTCCCAAGGCATAGATTTGAGTAGCGTTATTTTGGCTTAACATTTCGAAATTGCGGTTTTATATGCTTCTCTCAACTTCGTATTTGAATTAACTATATAAATTTGTCACTTTGAGCGAGTCTATCGTACCAACATATAAGACTGGTATCTTTGATGAATTATTACAACCATTATTTCGATGCCAATACTGGTTCTCTTTCGTCCCTGATGGTGTCACCTTTTAGTCAGTACTTTTTTTGTTGACAATGGATATACATTATGTGTTCATTCAAACAGGATTTAAGACTCTAAATGTATAATTAATTTTGCCTTTTAACTATATCATTGTATAATACCTCTAGTGGTACGGATGAGTCAATTGCAGAACAAACGTGCGCCTAGCGAACCCAATTATAATCCTGGTATTTTGGATGTTTTCACAACCACCAGGTCAATTTCGCTGTTTGACAAGGAATATCATTGATATCATTATTTGCTTGAAATTTAATGTTCGTAAAACAATAAAATAGTTTGAACATTTAGGTTTTAATTCCACCTTTGATATATGTGATATTGCATAAGCCCTGTTCGACATTTTTCTGTTTTTTTTTTGTATAAGGTTTGTCATTCAAGCTATTTTGATACGAGCTTCAAACATATTTGTTTGTAGAGGAAACGAGCGTTTGCTACTGTCATTGTGTTGTTGTGCTTTAGTAAATGTTTGTATTCTAGTCTTTCGGATTGTTAATTTGCTTTAATTTGTTTATATCCCTTTTGGTTTTTCTTTTATAACATATTGGTTTGATTTTATAGTCAGACAGATCCAAACACAATGCTTTAACCCTATTTTTGACACTTTTAATTCTTATGTCTGTTTTTGTTCGCAAATTGTTGTCAATATAATGAAATTTTATGCAACTGTCATACAAGTGAGCGCTTTAGCTACCTATTAAACTAGGTTAAATCATCCTTTTTCTACATACAAACATAAAGAAATTGACTGTACCAAGTCAGGAATATGACAGGTGTTATCCATTCGTTTGATGTTTTAGAGCTTTTGATTTTGACATCTGCTTATGGACTTTCCGCTTAAAACTTTCCTTGGAGTTCGATATTTTTGTTATTTTACTTTTTGGTATATCAAGTTATAAGCATTGTACCTTTGATGTTTTTGTTTTATGTCTGAACTTTAATTGAAATATTATTTTTATTTTCACTAATCATGCTATGTTTAGGAAGTACACCACTAATTCATGGTCCCATTGCTTTCTATGTTAAATTCCTCCATTTCAAGCAGGCACACCTCTTTCATTTTAAGTTCAAATAAAGTGGCAATCATTGCAAGTCAAAGCAACACTTTATGGTGTTTTGTACTGTAAAAATCAACATACCTTTAATTGCATATAAGAAAGAACTGGTTCCCGGAATTTCGGATGTACCAAAACAGGTACTTCAGATCTGACAAACAGACTAAATGTACCCTCTTTTTAAAATTTGGTGCAGTTTTTTTAATATTCAAAATTTTAAGTCCAAAAGTGTTCTTCAATGATCAACAGTCCTTCAGCTTTCATTTGATGCCAAAAATACCTAAATATTCTATATATTTTGAAAGTTACACTCATGCGTAGGAAATATTTTGTGTTAAATATGTACTACTTTCTGGTATGTGCTTTCTGGCCGGGCCCGAATTAGTGGTGTTACACCTTTAACGTTTTCCTTCAGATATCTGTTCCGACATTTTCTATGCTACTGAAGGCGAAAAAACGGTACCAACTGGAATTAATGGAGACATTAACGAGAAAGAACCTGCAACAGAACAAGAGTGTAAAGATGATTGCGATCAGGAGGATACCTGCTGGGGCTTTGTGTTTACGCATTCTATACCTAAATGTGTGCTTTATGAAGAGATTGATGATCCTTTTTACATGGAAAATAACAAGATTAATTCTTCAGGTGACACTCTGTATATGAAGAGGTGCAACTTTGAATGTAAGATCTTTATCTTATTAATTTATTTTTCTTATTTAGTTGGCAAAAATATAATAAATTATGAATAAATGAATGAATAATACAGAGAACATTTAAAGTTAAGAAGACAATTTAAAAATGCAAGGTTGAACCAATATAAAATAGTGTAAATTTAAAATATATTTGTAAAATAGTTATAACATTCAATGATGCTTTGGTTTAAGAAGGATTACTATTGAACGATTGCTTGCCTGCATTGAGATATGCAATTATAAAAAAAAAAATTGAGAATGGAAATGGTGAATATGTCAAAGAGACAACAATCCCACTAAAGAGCAGACAACAGCCGAAGGCCACCAATAGGTCTTCACCAAAACGAGAAAATTTCGTACCGGAGGTGTCCTCAGCTGGCCCCCTAAAACAATGTGTTCCAGTTCAGTGAAAAAAGACGTAACACTTAACTCCAAAACATATAAATGAACTAGAATTAAAAAAGCATACCAGACCAACAAATGCCAGTGTCCCTTCACTCGAGACAGGCGCAAAATTGCGACGGTGTTAAACATGTTTGGTAAGATCGCAACCCTCCCCTATACATCTAGCCAATGTAGAATAAAGATACACATAGCAATACGCACAGTAAAACTTAGTTCAAAAGAAGTCCAAAGTTTAAATGAAGTGGATATTAGCAACTTTAGGTAACCGAACAGCCTTCACCAATGATTTAAAAACCGCAAATGAACGTTTAGTCGGCCATGAAAGACAAGTATACGTAATCATATAAATTCAATTGAGAAAAATAACGGACTCATTTTACAAAAAAAACCAAAAACTTACGGAAACATGTGTGACAGCTATGAACACGATGAATCAATGACCACTTAATTAAATGACTGTTCATTAAATATAAGAGGCACATACAGATTGTGGCGGGATAAACCATATTTCATAGTTCCACTCTCCCCTATCCTGAGATAGTGGTGTAACTGAACAACATAACAATTCACTTTACAAATCAGTGAAAAAGGGCTCATCTCATCAAATAAAAATCCAAGCAAATTACAAACAACAACAACCTTAAAGGGTAAGTATGCATCCCGAATAGCAATACAGAACACAAGCTATATATTTGTAAGTATTGCAGTTAATATTATACATATTAAAATTACTTTCGATTATATAGAAACTCAAATTATGACAACATGTATGTACAAATCCATACTGATAATTCTTTGTATTGTTACAGTAAATGTATATACTAATGTATTGGAAACAACAGCATTAACAACTGAAACCCACGTGACTCCTACCGTAGAAGTATCATCGTCAGATCTGCACACAACAAAATCTCAGCCCGAAACCACATCGACACAAAAATCTTCTATTTACAAAACCACTGAAAATCACGTGACATATGCATTAGAAGTAACATCGTCACATGTCCAGACTTCAACATCTCAGACCGAAACCACATCCGAAACAGACATTTTTTCAACAGAACAGAAGGAATTTACAACAAAAAACATAGGTATAGACATGATACAAGTAAACAATTGATTTATTAACAAATAAAGTTAATGCATGCATCATTGCAGTAAAAAATTGACAACTGAATGAATAACTCCAATTTATCATAAACTTAAGGTAGTTCTGCATGTGCTGATGTTTTATCACGATAAACCGTGTATCCGACATATGCAAAATTATTTAGACGTAAAAGGTATATATATCGATAAATAGGAAAGGCAGATTGTATTGTTACAGGCTAGTATAAATAATGGACAATATCAAGTTTGGCCTACACAATTACGCCACGTCTCACCCTTATTTACTGGCTATAAATAGCCTTGGAATATGCAATTTAAATAAAATGAGACTACTATGCATTCATTATTATTCATTGATACCAATTTTTGTGGTTTATGTGGTGACGCACAGGTAATATGCCGACTTTGCCATAACCACGAAATTACATATCCACGAAAAGACAAGTTTTCCGCAATTCACGAACATTGGTACCGACGTAAATACATGAATCCCCAGTATTTAAAATACCAGAGCTCATTTATTTGGTATGTGTTCAAAACTTCTCAAGTAAATATAAAGATGTTCTTTGAAATAAAAGCACAAGTGTCTTCATCTATTTCGTTGTTGAATGAATACAATTTATTAAACGTTATAATTAATCTAAAAACTATAAAGAGAATTCGTAGCAATTCGTTGAACGTTATAATTGATCTTAAAATTTTGAAGAGAATTCGTTGCAATTCGTTGCAATTATAACATGTATAATTGATCTAAAAACTTTAAAGAGAATTCGTTGCCAAATGAAGGTCTTACAAATTGACAAAATCTCTAAAATGTTATGTAAAACGTGATATAGTTTACGAAAAAGTAAACAGGAAACATCAACCAATGACATTAAACAATGCATCAAATCAGAAATAAGCGCCATTTGACTTACTATCACCATGGCTTTAAAAGAAAGCAGATTAACATTTGATTTCGGGAAAGATATGAAAGTATTAATATAGGCAGATATATAACAATACCAGGTGCATTATTTTGATGAAGATTCTACAGTATGATCTGTTCACCAGATATTCAAAAACAATCAAATGATCCTTGTGTGCTTTGTTTAATAAGCTATAGCTATAGTAAAACTAGTTTTTAAAGTACTGACTTATATTGAATATTTCATTATAATCATTATGAATTCTTGTAGGTAAAACACCATACTGTGTCTGCACCTGTAATAATGTAACCAAACCAAGGCCGTAACTAGGGTCAATATTTTAGTGAGGCAAAACATCGAGCCGAGCGAAGCGAGGCGAGAATTTTTTGACAGGGTATGGAATGAATGGTGCAAAATCCTGCATTCTAGGCATTTTTAGAGCGTTTTACAATGTCTCAAATTTAGACACTTTTTATACATTCATTTATTATTTCAAGACATGTAGATAGTAACACCAAATAATATTTTTAAGTTAACCACTTTAATTTAGTTAATAAATCAGATAAATATCAAAATATCTATTTGAGTTTGTAGTCTGAACATAGAGCAAAGTACATAGGCTCAGTGGATATTTTTATTCAAACTGGAGCTTGCCAATTTTTCTATGGCCAGTTTCGTCGAAACGTTTCAAAATGTTTTGTCTGCTAACATCCTTATCCCGATGCACATGCAGCATGGCAAGACCGCACAATCTCTCACCACTCATGCATGCCCTTTCCCAAGTTTTCAGTCGTCTCAGGGCAGAAAAGGAACGTTCACAGCAGACGCTCGTTACTGGTAAGGTTAACATTAGCACAAGAACACGTCTTATGTTTGGATAAAAATCCTGGTGTGCATATACAAGAGCTTGTTGGAGGGAATTAGGAACAGACTCCTTTTCGGCGAACTTTGTTTTCCATCTTAGGATCTCCTGGTGCCAGTTTTCAATGTCCGGCAAATCAGGGTTGTATGCTTCTTTTATCTCATCTATGCATTCATCTGTCAGGTAGTCAAATTTTCCAGGTAAGAGATATTGACCCATCATCAGTTGTCGTTGTTCTTGTGGGAATCTTCTTTCAAGCTCAGTGCACACGTGATCTAAAAAGGCATAGAAAATTGAAACTCGCCAAAGCTGTTCTGCCGAGTCAACATTTGGATTGTCTCTGTGTAATTGCCTTCCAACTCTTCGCCGCGGCTGCAAAACTATTTCTACTACATCTGCTAAAACACGGGCTCTCTCGAAAAGTTTAGAAAATGCTTCCTCTGATCTGATCGATTTCAGAGTTCTTAGCAAGTTCCGTGCCTCATCAAAGGCCACTACCATATCACAGTCAACTTTTTGCAAGGAAAGTGTCAAAGGCTTCAAAAATGCTAAGACATACTGTGCAACAACTAGAGCCATAATGAATTCTGGGTCTTCCATCAACCTTCGATGACCACCTGCCTTAGATTTTGAATCGCCACTGCTTTTTTCCTCAATCTTGTTTACTGCATTGTGAAGTTTTTCGTAATTTGTGATTATTGCGGACAATGCATCTACCCGAGCCGTCCAACGGGTTTCACTCAATGGTTGTATGGATTTTTTACGCATAGCTTCCTGCAATAATTTACCGCTGCTATCGTCTTCCTCGTTAATTTCCATTATCTTAACCATAAGGTCAGACTCGGTAAACATTTCTTCTTTAAGTATATTCTTTCGGTTGGCTGAAGCACAAATGAACCAGGTTAGTTGCACCACATTATCCATTATATTGCGAATTGGGTGTACAACCTTGCAACTTTGGGTCACAACTAAATTAAGGTTTTGGGAACGACAATGGACATAGTAAGCTCTGGGACTAGTTCTCCGAATGCGAGTTTGGACACCGTTTACGTGTCCACTCATGACACTAGCACCGTCGTAGCCCTGTCCTCTTAACTTTTCAATCTCTAATCCCCACTTATCTAAGTATGTCAAGATGTTCCCAGCAATATTTTCAGCGTCTGTTTTTGTCAGTTCTACGAATCCCATAAACTCCTCTCTGACCTCTGACTTTATCCCGTCTACATACCGAATGCACAATGAAAGCTGCTCCTTAACGCTGACATCGGTAGTCTCATCAGCACATATCGAATAAAATTCGGCTTGCTTACAGTCATTAACTATCCTCTCGCGTATCTCGGTCTCGCAACAATAAATCAGTTCATTCTGTACCTTCGGCGATAGGTAATGTGGACCTTGTGACTGCAAATGGTTACGTAAAATTTCATCAAATTTAGCTACCCAATCCACAAAATACTGAAAATTACCGTCTTCCTTTTTCAGTTCCTTATCCCAGTTTCCCCGGAGTGCAATATTCCGTTGTCCCAAACTAACAATAACATCTATAATTGCAAGCAGTATTTGACGATTACGAACTATCTTGTTCTCGTACGCTTTGCTTAGACTACTACAAATATCAGGTTTACTTTCATTCGAAACCATAATCAGATTATCGGCCTTTTCTTTCGCAGCAGAGTGTAATTTGCTATTCTCGTGTATTCTGAGTGAACCTCTCTTGTCACCGGATGCGTTTTTCCAGTCACGAAAACCAATCATTCCAAACATTCCGTCATCGTGACCGTCACCAAACACTAAGCAGTATGCACAATACGCGGCATCTTCTTCAACTGAGTAGCGCAGCCATGGATAAGTTTTTTCCCAGTCCTTGGAATATTTTCGTCCCTTTGTCGTTGGAAATGTTTTTACATCACTACTGCTCGGAGTAGAAAGAATCTTCAATTTTTCATTTTCAGAAAAACTTTGTTTCTTAATAACGAAAGGATCAAATGATAGGCCAATCTTCGTCACCTTTTCCATTACTTCACCAGTCTGTGGTTCTAATGGTAGCACGCTATCAACACAATGATCTACGTTAACTTCCGATTCCTTCTCCATTGGTACAATAGCAGCATCGGTAGTAACAGTTGTGTCTGAAAAAGGGAATTAGGCTTTCCCGTAAGCAAACAAACAAGACATTCAAATTCACAGATAGAAAATTAACTGATAACGCCATGGCCAAATAAGAAAAAGACAAACATGATTTTATATTGATTAGACCGTTGGTTTTCCGGTTTGAATGGTTTTACAACAGTAATTCAAATTATTTTTGGGGCCCTTTATAGCTTGTTGTTCGGTGTGAGCCAAATTTCCAAGTTTTAGGCCTTACATTTATCTATAATGCTTTTACTTTTATAAATTGTAACTTGGATGGAGAGTGGTCTCATTGACACTCATACCACATCTTCCTATATCTATATAATAGCAAAGGACATAACATAAAAAGCTAAAGACTAAGCAACATGAACCCCATCTAAAACTTGGGGTAATCTCAGGTGCTCCGGAAGGGTAAGTAGACCCTGTTCCATATGTGACACCCGTCATAAATAGTCTAATTCGTAAAAAGGGAACGCCGTTATGGGATTGTAGTTACAACATGGGAACATGTCTGATATCATCTGTGTAACGGATATTCCACACTGACAGTCAACCAACTCGTGATGGCGTCCGTGAAATACATGTATATGATTTCATCCAGAGTAAGTTTATTTGTGAGATAATATGGATACAGGAGAATTTAACTAGAGTTTTTCGCCATTTGTAAACATGCAGGTTTGTGACTTCAAATAATTTCGTTATTTCGGTATATAGTCAGCGGTAAAATATTTTAGATCATCAAGAATCGATAAATAAGGGGTGTGGGAGTATGGGTCCGATCCCGAATAGGATTGTCCTGAATATATAGACACGTCACAAAAATCTGTAGTCCCGAATTAAAAAAGTCCAAATTATAATAATATCCCGTTTTAAAGGCCCTGCCGTTCTTGAACAGTGCCAATTGGAAAACGGAATGTTATTTTAATTTCTAAGGTAAAAGAAAAATGAACAATTAAAAACTAACACATGCAGGTTTCATAAATATATTTATTTTTGGTTCATCTGTATAGGACGAATAAAGTTTGTGAAATGGAGATATAAATAGGCAGACAGAACTACTCCCTCTATAGACAGTAACTTATTAGTCTATTTATAGTTTTGGGGTTCCAATGAATCTATAATTCAATACTTAAACTCTGAATGATCAACCCCTGTTGTGATCACGAACAACATCACTGGTGACAAATTTACAATTTATATTCCTTCCTCACCTTCATTATCGCTTTTCCTTTTTCTGCAAGAACCTGTTCTCAACCAGAGATCCATGATTATTACCGTTACTAAGTAAAAAATGTAATCGAGAAACATCACCCGTTGAGATGCTGAGTTATATCCGGGAAGAATGATTTAAAAGGGATGGCGAAGTTAACTGTTATAGAAATTAAGGTGGAGAAAAAACAAAAAACATATTAATGTATGCTCATATTTATTTACCATAAAGTAAACTACAAAAAAAAAAAAAAAAAAAAAAAAAAAAATATTTGTGTCGAAATTTTAGTGAGGCAATTGCCTCACTTGCCTCAATGGTAGTTACGGCCTTGCAAACAAATTTCATTGGAAGAAAGTATCAATGAAATAGTGAATGAGATTAAAATTGACAGATTTAAAACATCATCGTATTTAAGAAAACACACTTCTGCTTGGGATTCACGAAAATCGTCTGCAAGTATTGGATTTGTAGGCATTTCGATATTGATTTCAATTGGTGCATTGCTAGTGTGTCTAGACAGTGCTTCGCTTATCCACAGAGTCTTTGAAATGATAAGAAAACTGGGTACCAGTCAAAATGAAAATGGGAACTAATTTTTAACCAACTGACGACATTAAAGAACATCGTCTTGTTTTTTTTAATCAATTTTAATAATTGATTATATGTTTATGACTGTATTAATATATTTCATTTTTTTTATTGGTAAACATGTATAGCTCTAGATTTTATAGAAAAAGTAAAAACGACTTCTTAATATCTTGATATCTGCCTACAACATTAGAATAAAGTATGGACAAACACATCAAAATGTAACAAAAGAAAAAAAAAATGACACAAAAATGTCATGCATTTTTAGAACATTTAAAATGATGTTTTGACCTTAAACACAATCGTTATAAGAGTTTTATCCTGTAGGTATATGCCAATGCGTCTCGAGGTTTGGTTGAAACATTTTAATTTTAAACATACATTATACATCTTTTACAAAATATCCTTATCTCATTTTACAAAACTGTAGAAATCTACGTTTTTCTTCCAAAATGTCTAACTGTCAGCTATACAGTAAGAACTATTATCAACAAATGTACATGCTGTACCCCTATGATGACAATAGTGAAACGGATCTAACTACCCTGCCGGAGCACATGCGATCATCCCAAATTTTTTGTAACTCAGTCTTTAATTTTTTATGTTGTGTTTATCATGTTTATGTACTATTAATAAGAGGTGTTTTTGTTTTCTTAAACGATAGTAGGCTAATGATTTTGACGAACGATGTATTTACAAAGTGTTTTTCTTATGTTTTAAACGAGTAAGTTCAATTAAACTTTATAATGTGTCTTTGTATTTTGTTATCTTACACTACTTTCCCATGTCAGATTGAGCATTGTTGAGTGTTGGTGCCTGTTATAAAGTTTAACCCCGTCAGATTTTATATGTGTCTGTCCTACGTTAAGAGCCCTTAAAGGAGATATTTTTGTTTGTTGCTGTTTATTACATTTGTTTTTCATTTACTGTTTTGTTCGTGTGTTTATTTGTTAATTGTGTTCTCCAATTTATTTATATTGTAGTCCTGTGGTGTTGGGTTGTCATTTTAATGTTATATTTCACATGGCTATGAAAAAGGGAGGTTTGGCATGCCACAAAACCAGGTTCAACCCACCATTTTTTCTTTTAAAAATGTCCTGTACCAAGTCAGGAATATGGCCATTGTTATACTATAGTTCGTTTCTGTGTATTTTACATTTTAACGTTGCGTCGTTTTAATTTTATCTTATTTTTGAGTGTAAATCACATTGCGATAAGACGTGTCACGATTTGATGTTATATTTGTTATTTTCGTGTGTGTTACATTGTAGTGTTGTGTCGTTGTTATCCTCTTATATTCAATGCGTTTCCCTCAGTTTTAAGTTTTAGTTTGTTACCCCGATTTAGTTTTTTGTCCATGGATTTATGAGTTTGAACAGTGGTATACTACTGTTGCCTTTATTTGTACAGTGTTTATGTTTGTGTGGCAAAACCATTGTCCAAGGTAAGCGTCGGGTTGGGCGCCATCTAACACGTATATACCGCTGAATTTGTATTCACCTGTCTTAAGTCATTATTCACAGTAAGAGTAATTTGTAGGATAGGGTGATATGTCCTCCTGCTACATTATGAATTAGTAAAATTTCATTTCTGTGTGTTAATTTAGTACTGAAATAACTTATTTACTTATAACGAATTGACATTTTCTTGTCCTTAACCTGCATTAATATCATTAACGGTACTAATTTTCCTGACCAGATGCGCGTTTCGACAATACATGTCTCTTCAGTGATGCTCGTAGCCAAAATATTTGAAATCCAAAGCTAATATTAAAGATGAAAAGATATAATTCAAAAGGTCCAAAAGGTATAGCCAAATTCCGTGAAAGGAATCAGAGCTTTGCATGAGGTAGATGTATTCCTTAATTTATAATAATTTCTAATATTTTGTAACAGCAAATTTTAATAACACAAAAAATCCGTATTTTCGTGACAGTACCGAAGTACTGGCTACTGGGCTGGTGATACCCTCGGGGACTAACAATCCACCAGCAGAGGCATCGACCAAGATTTGCGCTTGGACGTTATAGACTCATCCATCTATCCATTTGTATTCTGCCGAAAAGTGAAGTTTATCTGCTTACGGTTTACGTTAGTTTCATTCACGCTTCATTTGAATCAATATTTATGTGTTATAGTTTCTTTCAACTTTTAAGAAGAAAACACATTTAGATACACCATTACTTCTTATAAATTGAATATATTATAAAACATATGTTCTTGAGAAGAGTAATTTACGTGTATGCAAAAATTACAATGAATTATGAATGACTTGTAGCTTTAAAAATAGCATGGTAACGCATTATTTTTATTACCTGTTTTATAAAAGCATGGCACATAGATCAAGGAAGATGTGGTATGAGTACCAATGAGACAACTCTCCATCCAAGTCACAAATTTTAATAAAGTAAACCATTATAGTATAGGTCAAGGTGTGGTCTTCAACACGTAGCCTAGGCTCACAACGAACAGCAAGCTATAAAGGTCCCCAAAAAGTACTAGTGTAAAACCATTCGAACGGGAAACCAACGGTCTAATATTGTGGCAAAACATAAGAAATTCTATCAGAGAAAATGTATACTGATGATCCGCTTTTTCTATTGGCATTCTCTATAGGACTTCTACATGAACATCAAGACACTGACAACTGAATGCGTGATACCCTAAACATGCTAAATAGCTGAAATTAACACTTCTTTTGAAATTAAAATACCCAAGCCTAACGAACATATTTTTAAAAAAAAATTTCCTTGCCATTTTAATGACTTTTAAAGTCTCTATATTGATGCTTATATATAAATTCACGACTTGTTGTATATACACTTGAATTTATGCACAAATTGATTGTGTCTTAAAGTACAGGAACTTTATATATAATTTATCGGTCTCATCGGAGTGCTCCTCAACAGAAGGGAATTGCGCAGAAGCAGAAGAAGTCGCCATTTATTTAATATGTCATTATAATTATAATACAAACAACGCTTGATCTTTGAATACTTTTGCTCTATTTAATTCAATTGCTCAATAAATGAATCAATTTCTTTTTCTTTACAAAAAGTTTCTTGACCGAACAAATGTGTTTCAGCATTTTGTACAAATATTGGTTTAGGTTAAATAAAAAAAAGTACGCAAGTACTGAAATCGTTAAACTAATTTGTTTAACTTGTTGATAGAAATAGTATAACACTATTTGATCTCATATAATTATTGAATGTTGGAAAACTATGCTAATATAAATATAAAAAAAGTTTTTTCTCTATATATTTTATATTTGTGTTATGCCATGCTTAACATGAAAAGTAGCTATGTACCTATATATTTTACTGTTTTGTTGAATGTAGGGAGAAAAGAGATGCTTAAGATTGGTAAGTTTCATGTTTGAGTAAGATTTTGTTTCATACAAAACACATTAAACAATAAAAAGAGTTTTTTTTAAGAAATGTCTAATTTATGCTTTCCGTCTATGCTTATATAAAAGTGTTCACTACATTTTTAATGTTATTTCTAACAGTTTGTTTCTTAATAAATGGAAAAAATGGAATAAAAGTTGATGACGTATCGATCACATGACAACCTTATGTATATAAGCCGACAAACATGAACACTTTCAATAAAAGATGACGTGTTAAATCACAAAGGACAAGGTACGATTCGAGCCGTTTTTGGCCTCCTTTTCAAATAAGTTTTTGTTGATATCATTGATGGTCTTAAGGTAGACACTTTAAAAAAGAATATTTTTTTTTTGTGCTCCGGAGAAAGGAATATAGCAATCGTTTTTATTAATAATGAAAATAATCACATATTAATTGCTTTATCAGTACAAATGTAAATATTTGCAAGTAATATTGTTTAACCAAGAAGAACTTGAAGTCACAAATGAAATGTCCCTTTGCTTTCGTTTAATGTTTGCTTAAAACAACCTTAGCAATAGAAATGTTGCCTGGCAACAGTTAAAAAATGGGTGTTTGCCACCTCTGAAGTATAAATGAAGCAGCTGCTTGAAGATTTTTCTTTCCATATGGTGTTTCATTCCAATATTCTTTCATATACATCTTTTATAATCTGAACAAATTCCGTATTGAGCATAGCAACAGCAAAACATGTTTGAATAAAGCCTATAACTACAAATCAATTAGTCATTTTATTGAACAAATTGAATGCAATACAGATTGTCTGCTTATGAACAATGTTTAGTTAGAAATGAAAAGTTAGTTCAATTGTAGGTCACTATAAACCCTTATCAGCCACTTATCTATATAACAAGTGCATAGCAATCGTGCAATAATAGGTTCTTTATGTGTTTTGAAGTATGAACATAGTAATTTTGAGGAACATACTTCAGTATACGGTGTTACACCATGATATAAACATCTAGATTATCATTACATTTTTTGACAAATTCTATATCGAGCATAGAAACCAACATCTTTCTTAGCAACAGCAAACATTTTCTTTTAAATTGAAGACCCCCACAACATCTTTGTTTCAATGTAAAGGTCTTTTCATGGAAACAAGAATATAAAGGATTTACTATGTTGGGAGGGGTTTGAACAGCTTTTAAAGATATTTGATAGTTAACGGAATGAAAGTGACGTGACTTGTACAACATACAGACATCGTGATGAATAAAATATCTAATCCAGGCAATTGTAAATTACAATGATGTAGGGGTGGGAATGTGAATGCGTTTTCTGCATAGATACACAACCTCTGGTGAATTTGAAACGACTTATCGACGTAGGGGGTAGTATATAAACGAGTTGTTGTATATACAATGGATATTATGGTGGAGGATACAGTTCATTCGTGTTTTTCAAAAGATTTATTGTGTAAATTACAAATACTTTTGATTTAATTTATCGGTCTCATCCGCGTTCTCCTACAAAAAAGGAATTACGCAGAAGCAGAAGCAGCGGCGCCCATATATTCATGTTATAATAATTATAATACAAATAACGTTTGATCTTTGAATTTTTTGCTTTATTTAATTCAATTTCTCAATAAATGAATCAATTTCTTTTGACCGAACAAATATGTTTAAGCATTTTGTACAAATATTTGGTTTAGGTTAATTAAAAAAAGTACAAGTACTGATAACATTAACGGTACCAATTTTCCTGCACCAGATGCACATTTCGACAATACATGTCTCTTCAGTGATGCTCGTGGCCAAAATATTTGAAATCCAAAGCGTATTTTAAAGATGAAGAGCTATAATCAAAAAGGTCCAAAACGTATAGCCAAATCCGTGAAAGGAATCAGAGCTTTGCATGAGGGAGATACATTCCTTAATTTATAATAATTTCTAACATTTTGTAACAGCAAATTTTAATAACACAAAAAAAAACGTATTTTCATGGAAGTACCGAAGTACTGGCTACTGGGCTAGTGATACCCTCGGGGACTAAATGTCCACTGAAATCTTTATACTGATTTGTTTATTTGTTTGATAAAAATAGTATTAAAATATTTGATCTTATTTAGATATTGAATGTCGGAAAACTATGCTAATATAAATATGAATAATTTTTTTTCTCTATAAATTTTGTATTTGTGTTATGTCATGCTTCACATAAAAACTAGCTATGTACCTATATATTGTACTGTTGAACAGAAGGACCATATAGATGCTCAATATTGGTAAGTTTAAGTTAAAATATGAACATTCTGTCATACAAAACACATTAAACAATAAAAGACTTTTTTTTTAAGAAATGTCTAATTTATGTTTTCCGTCTTTGTTTATATAAAAGTGTTCACTATATTTTTAATGTTATTTGTAACAGTTTATTTCTTAATAGAAATAAGGAAATAAATGGGAAAAAAATTGATGAGGTCAAGATCACATGACAAAATTATGTATATTGGCTGACAAAAAAATAAACACTTTCAGTAAAAGATGACGTGTAAAATCACAAATTGAATAAGAGATTTGATATAACAGTAATAAGCATTTCACAACAGTTGACAGAAAAAAGTAAAAAAATCCCAGATATATGCCTTGACTGATTTAAAACGGGTAACAACTATTTTTTTTATAATAAAAATTGTATTAGCCTTTGATAGTCAAAAAATATTTAAAAAAAATGACCATTTCACTCAGTGGCGCTTCAAATAATTGTAAAATATTTGATTTTTTCTTAAGCATCCATGAAAACAACCAATGGTAAAATCAAAGTCATGAGTACAAAAACAGCAAAACTCGTTCCCGAACAAACAAAACAAACCATCAATTCAAAAAATAATCAACAAAAGCTGTGTAGTAATGCAGAGTTGAGATCTTACAGAAAAACTTCACAAAAAAGTGTTATACTGGAAAGGTTAAACAAATCGCCAGAATACAGCAATTAAGAAAAAAAACTTGTTGATACTAATTGCAACATATATTCCATAGCAAAAAACAACAACATTTAATTGTAACTTAACATAGATACTGTTAGAATTTGTTAGATAACTTCGGTAAGAAATCGATTGAAAGATCTTGAAAAATAATGACTGTTTACAGTTGAAAATTTGAGAAGTATAATTGAACAAATATTGATGAATGAAGTCCACGAAAAAGATTTAATCTTGTTCCTATCCCTTTTAGTAAGGCGATGATGTAATGTACCTGGAACTAGTTTACCCGTAATTTCTATGAACATGTCCAATTTACGCACCCTGACACTTATAAAATTAATGTGGAAATCAATGAGATAAAACATGATGATGGTATTAGTTACACAGTGTGCAATTGTCCTAATACGAGAATTTATCGGGTCAATAAAATTCATATCGGGTGAGGCGAAGCCAAACCCGATATGAATTTTATTGACCCGATAAATTCTGTATTAGGACAATTGAACACTGTGTAACGAATTTATCCTGATTTTGTTATATTACATATTATTGTATTCAAATTAAATTTTAGGACAATATCAACAAATATATTTTAGATATTTAATCTAAAACTGAAAAATTAAAAATATTATGATTAAGGCAAATCATTTTTTTTTATTAGGTCAATGGTATAAGGGAGATAATTTTAATTGACGTAATAAATAAGGGAGATAATTCCAATTGACGTGATAAAAAATTGTACTGAAATTTATTAGGACAATATCAGCCAATCAAATTGCGAGAAATTACTCTAAATCAGGATAAATTGAATAATCATGTGTTTAAGCTTTAGTAACGCGCCAGTACATAGAATTACAAGATACGGTTTATCAATTATAAAAAAAATAATCCAGTCAAAAACATTCTTTAAAAAATCATTAATATCTTTAAACTACCAATCTTTCATTTAATATACATAGATAACTCCCGTTGTGTTTTAAATTGCATTTAAACTAATACACTGTGGAAAGTTTAAATGATGTTTTGACCTTTAACAAAATTGTTTTGAGTTATATCATGTAGACATATGTAAATACATATCGAGATCCGGTTGACATTTTAATCTTAAAAATACATTATACAACTTTTACAAAATATCCTTATCTCATTTCACAGAAATGTAGAAATGTACGTTTTTCTTCCACTATGTCCTACTGTCAGCTATACAGAAAGTACTATTATCAACGAGTGTACATGTTGTACCCTATGGTACCAATATTTAAACGGATCTACTTACCCTTTCGGAGCACATGCGATCATCCCTAGTTTTGGTAACTCAGTCTTTAATGTTTTATGTTGTGTTTATGTTTTTCTGATTACAGGTTGAACTTTGTAAATACAGCTGTTTTCAAAAACACGCCTTTTTGAGAGATCTTGAATATTCATAGAAAATTAATTTTGTTTACATACTGGTTTCCAGTGTTCCATCTCACAGAGACATAACTTGGGAATGTTACCTGTAAATAAACATGTGCATATTGTTCACATCGAAATCTGTGTTAACCTTTCATTCGAGGTAGGGGTAGTTAAGAAAATTAGTGTAAGTTTAAACTATGAGAAGTTCAGGGCATGTAAACTTTGAAAATATGCCGCACAGCCCTATATTTTGACCTTTGAAAAAAAATTGTGGTGCATATGAACTTTCAATTCTAGGATAAGATTTTTTTCAAAACTGGATAGTAAAAGTGCTACAGTTTCAGCCGTAAAAAGAGTTCCTATGGGAAATTTCATTGTCAATATTTACTGAAATGCAATCTATGGAAGTTTTTCTTTTTTCGCCGCGTTATTTTAAACTGATGGGTTTGAATGTTACTCTATGATCTATTTTTTGAAGAAAAAAATCTGCAAATACATAAGATGTATATAAATATATATAAAAAAGTAAATGAAATAACAGCTTATTTGTTGTTATTGTCTAGGAGACAATATGATATCTATTATATTCCAACAAAATCAAATAACGATTTTGATACAAATATGGTCGGAAATTAATAATATAACAATTATAGCCTATTTATGAGGTCAATAAGGATATATCGACCCAAAGAAATATATCGACCGCGGACTTCGTCCTCAGTCAATATACTTCTTTCAGGTCAATATATTCTTGTATCGACCTCATACAAATGCTATAATTGTATAATATCACATTGTCCTTTCTTGTCTTAAACCGGCATAAATTTGCACTTGTACGTTACAGACTTATTCATCTATCCATATGTGACGTGACTAAAAGTGAAGGTTACCTTCTTACCCTTTACGTTAGATTCATTCTTGCTTTGTTTCAATCTATTTTTAATGTTTTATAGTTCCCTTTCACATTTAAGAAGAAAACAAGTTTAGATACATCATTTGTTCTTTTGAATTGAATATATTATAAAACATATGTTCTTGTGATGAGTACTCTACGTGTATGCAAACATTTAGAATGAATTGTCGCTTGCAAAAATAGAACGATAACGAATTCTTTTTATACCATGTTTTATAAAAGCATTGTACATAGATGTGGTATGAGTAACAAGGAGACAACTCTGCATCTTAGTCACAATTCATTGAAGTAAACCATTATAGGTCAAGATACGGCCTTCAACACGGAGACTATGCTCCTACCGAACAGCATGCTATAAAGGGCCCCAAAAATAACTAGTGTAAAACCATTCAAACGGGATAAGTAACGGTTTAATATTTTGGCAAAACATAAACAATTCTATCAGAGGAAATGTATACTAATGATCCACTTTTTTTGACATTCCTTATAAGACTTTTATATGAACATCGATACACTGACTACTGAATGCATGATACCTATAATAGCTAAAATTAACACCTACTTCTAAATGTATGATTCCCAAGCCTAACAAACACGTAATCTATGTCTTTCTCTTGCCCTTTTAACATTACATAGTTACTATTAAAGTAGTTATATTGATGATATTAAGCATTTTACAACAGTTGACAGAAAACTGTAAAAACACATATGGTCCTTGACTGCTTTAAAAACGTGTTACAACATTTTGTTTGTTTTTTTTTTAAATAAAAATTGTCATGATTGTATTATCCTTGGATATGTCAAAAAATAGTTTGAAAAAATGACCATTTCACTTAGCGGCGTTTCAAAAACTGTAAAATATTTAAATTTTTCTTAAGCATTCAAGAAAATACCCAATGATGGAGCCAAAGTCATAAGTACAAAAACAGGAAATCTTGCGCCCGAACAAATAAAGCAAACCACCAATTGAAAAAGTAATCATCAAATGCTGTGTAGTAATGTTAGTTGAGAATTTGCAGCAAAACTTCACAAAAAGTGTAATACTTGAAAGGTAAAAAAATCCCCGAGAATACCACAAGTAAAAAAAGACATGTGATACTAAGTGCAATATAAATTCCATAGAAAAGCCAACAACATTTAATTGCAACTTGACACAGCTCCTGTTAAAATTCGTTAGATAACATAGGTAAGAAATATGTCAAAAGGTGTTGAAAAATAAGACGGTCTTTTTAGAGTTGAAAACTTGAGAGGTATAATTAAATAAATATTGATAAATGAAGTCCACGAAAAAGGTTTTATCTGGTTCCCATCCCTTTTAGTAAGACGATGATGTAATGTACCCGATGTCAGTTTCCCCGTGTTGATATCAGTATTTTTCTATGAAATGACCAATCAATGCACGCTGAAACTTATAAACGCGGAATCAATGAGATAAAAAATTGATGATGTATTGAATAAGCATGTCTATGTTGTGTCATGTGTGCTGTTGCTTGTTTGTCTTTTTCATTTTTAGCCATGTCGTTTGTTTTAGATTTATGAGTTTGACTGTCCCTTTGGTATCTTTCGCCCCACCTTTTAAAGCTTTAGTAACGCGCCAGTACAACGAATTACAAGATACGGTTTATCAATTTTAAAAGATAATCCCGACAAAAACATTCTTTAAAAATATTATGAAACATGTTAAATGTACACATCTTTAAACTACCCATCTTCTATTAAATATACAAAGATAACCCCCGTTGTGTTTTTAATTGCATTTAAACTAATACACTTGCTTGTATATCATTTGAGGACCTAATAGCATTTCACTCGAAAAATACACGTCATGAATAATAAAATTCAAAATATGATAGATACTTGTAAAACTAACTTAAAATTTGTTATCACTGTCATAGTTTTACTAGTTTAAGAGTTATAATGCATTTCATCAATGTTAGGCATATCTTGAATCGTCAAAATATGCTTGTCTTTTATGGAAAAATTATGAAATGCATTTTTATGACCTATTTGAATAAAGAAAGTTTAGTTTTTGTTTTAACTTAATTTTGATTTTTGTTTACTTAGACAATGCAGATTATTTTGAGTTAAGCCCGATGAACAAATCAACACATTACCTTATACATTGAACATGCTCCTACTTTGTACTTTGTTAATGATTTCAGAGACTGCTATTCCATTTTTATACTTATGCTATCTCCTTTATTAAATGAAAAACCGTTTTTATAGAAAATAATACACATGCATTTTTAATTTTTCTTGGGGATTAGTTGTCAATTTTATGATATTCGATTTGACTTCAACTTTATATTTGTTTCATAGCATTCTAAGACATTATTTCACGTGTAAATTTTTATGAGCTTACTTTGACAAAGTTGAACCAAACTTTTTACTGTTAGTTGTTTATCGAGCCCGGACAGTGAGATACAATCTGGGTTAGCTTATCGATCCGTGAAATAAACGTGTTCGAAAGGGTTACCATATCAACACTATAACTAGATTTACATTAATATTGATTTAATTTTCAGTAAATTAAAATCAAATCAAATATTATTTTTATATTCATATGCATATTCATGGCACATCAATCCGTCGCTCCAGTATATTGGCATTGCACATAGTCATGTTTTTTCTCTGACCCTTTATGGCGTCTTCACGATAACTCAATTGGAAAATTCCTACCTGTATCATTATTTAAAAAAAATGCTAAACATATTTATTATAGGCTTGTTCTAAATAAACTTTCAAAGTTCTAAAGCACCGAAATCGTTAGACTAATTTGTTCAACTCTTAATGACAATATTTAATCTAAAATATATGTAAAGTTACAGAAAACCCATGCTGTTGTAAATATGAATATGAAGGATGATTTGTTAATACCTTATATTTGCTTTATGAAGTGTTCCATAAATTAAACTCCATACATATTTTTTGAAATGGTTTGAAAAATATTAGTTAGAGAAGATGCATAAGATAGGTAGGTTCATATTCAAATGCAAACTATTGTCTTTTAATAGTATCGTAAGAATAATTAACCTGACTTTTTTTTCAGTTATGAAGATAATAGCAGTGTCAATTCTGATGAAACTTACAGGTAGGCCTTAACATGTTCATATTAAGTTAAAATTTGGATTTCTGTTTCACGATATTGGGTTGTCAAAAAGTAAAATCCCCAAAATACTGAACTCCGAGGAAAATTTAAAACGGAAATTCCCATATAAAATGCCAAAATATAATGATAAAACACATCAAACAAATGGACAACAACTGTCATTTTCCTGACTTGTAGATCATGGTGGATTGAACCTAGTTTTATAAAGCAAAACCTCTCATTTGTAAAATTCCTATAATATTAGAAATGAAAGCTTTTGTGTTTGATCTCAAATGAAAGCAAAATGTCTCGTGTTATTTATATTGCCTATTATGGAATATAAAATATAAGAACATGAATAAACATAAGTGGTGATAGCAGTCCGCTTCCTCGTTTCTGATTAGTTTAGTTAAAACATATTTATTTATAGTGGATTGGGAAACAAGTTTTGCAGCTTATATTAATCCATTTCCACTTAGCGGGTGCGAGTGCTGCCGGGTAGCGGCATTAGCCTGCTCTTTTTCGAAATATACCAGTATACAAGGGTGTCTTTAATGTGCAAGAGACATAGCTCTTAACACTGATCAGCCATGTATCGTCCTCTTCCGACTGACTATCATCGTTTCCTCAGGACCGTACTCGCAAATGATGTCAAGGAATAGCCGTTTCTGATTGTAAAGAATAAGGAGCAGTGTATCTGTTGGTACAAAAAAGTCACTTGTGGAATTTAAATTGCTTTGGATAAAGTTACCAAATCACAACATCTATCTTGATTATCGATGATCATACTTGAACTCATATTACCGTCTTTGAATTTTAAGGAATATTATTATAGCTTGTTCTTATGTTTTTCTTTAATACCACTATCAATTATTATGCAGTATAATTGTCTGTAACTGTCCAAAATTAAGCGGCTATCAATCAAACCAAGTCGTTTGTTATTGTACATCAAATTTTGTGTTTGTGCTATATACGAATTAGCCAATAGTTTTTAAACTGGAATTGTTTAAGATTTTGTTTTGTTTTGTTATGGTTACATCTACATAAGTTGGTGTCTGTTGGTAAGATGCGTACCTCCTTATTTCATAAAATTAACATGTACATGTCAATAAACTTCGATCATATCAAACAAATTAACTAAAATACTTATAAAGGGCCAACTCCGAAACAACGATAACGTTGTTTTGCTAAACTTTCAATGTAGCGTAGCATAGACGTCGTTACTGCTGTTAAGATGGTTTGAAATGTAGAGTGCAATATACTGTCTCCATATACGTAAACATAATTACAATCTGGCAGTTGGTGTTCCAAACGAAAGGTGCCAAGCATATTATAGTAAATAATCAAAGATTTACAATAATCGCTTTATGCATCAAAAATACAAAGACAAAAACTATTTGTAGCAAACTTACATGACAATTTATTATACACTATTATATCGAATATCTGCATGCGTAGTGTCCAAATACTACTTTATTGCATCGCGTTTGAAAATATTAAATGTATCACGACTGTCATTGAAACTAAAATCTTTGGTTAAAATGCTAACAAATCTCGATCAGTTTGATATGACATAAAGCTGTATTCAAATTAGAACAGGACGTTTGAATTTTATTCTACATCTTTTTCTTCATGCATAACATTATGTCTTTATTTTTAGCTTCTACGACATTATATACTGAACCATTGACTTGGAATGAAGCTAACCAATACTGTAAAAGTATTGGACAATATTTAGTTAAAATTGATCGGCAGGGAAAGCAGCTACTTCTACACAAAGCTTTATTGGACATGTAAATATATATAAAGTATTTCTATAAAAATATGATTTGCAAATGAAAAAAGTAGAATTTTTTGTTACTGTTACATGTGTTAAGCCACTTTTCTTCGTTAAACTGTCATAAGTGGGCTTGGTAAAATAATCTAAGCAAATTAAGAGGAATTATCATTTTATCACTTGTGTCCTGTTATATATGACGTCACCAACACCTTGTGTATAGCTTAATGATATGATTTTTTATATTACAGAGTGTTTGGCGAATTTTGAACATTTGATTCTCCTAAAAGTTAGGTTGATGATAATTTTTGTGTTAATGCAAATGCCTCTTTACATCGTATGATTTACAAATTGCACTAATTTAGCAGAATTTTCAGTATGAAATTACTATGAACAAATTTAATATCAAGACTAAAAAGGCATAAGACTATATCACTGTTTCGTTTTCTGAGAATAGCGTGTTTTAACCAATTGATTTCTATTTGAACAATTAGAAAAACTTTTATACTTTGCAGATCATTTATTGTCAAAATTATCCATCCTGCCGTAGAATTAAAGTTCTTAACTTTAAATTTACTAGCACAAAAAATCAATTATATAATAAAAATCGTCATTAATGTACTTCTATTGAATAACTGTTTAATGAATAAAGCCGACAGAAGTATACCGCTGTTTAATATTCATAAATCGATTGCGAAAAAAACAAAACAAATCGGGGTTACAAACTAAAACTGAAGAAAACACATCAAATATATGAGTAAAACTACGACACAACAAACACTCAACATTATAATGTAACACACACAGAAACAATCGAAATATAATATTACAGTTGCTATTTTATATAGTGCAATAGTAAGATGATATTTTCCCGTTTACATTGACAAGAAGTACGAGACCACCCGTCAGAATTTCCGACATCGCACAGCGCAAGTATGCTGGATAACGTGCATACAGCAAGTACAGGACAACATTTGTAGTTTACTATTTATGCATGCTTGGTAGAATAACTTTGAGACCATATACATTACAAAATACTCGTTTCAAAGAGTACTATTTTTTTTTTATCATTTTAATGTATATTCCTCTTGCAAGAGATCCTGACTTTGATGAAATTTGGATAGGACTGCATGCTCCTGATCCACTACGGCCAACTTATCATGTATGGACGAATACATGCTATCCAATCATCCTTATTTTGTTTGGATTTCAAGTTCCACTGTATTCAAACTGGTCACCCGGATTAAACAGTGGTAATGACGATTTGTGCACTTATATAAAGCTGGAAGACGACAGCATGTATTGGCTTTTAGGTGAATGTGGGTCAGACGCTAAACCATTTATGTGTGAATCCGATACTGGTATGATCAATTATTGTTTAGTTTTACCTGGTAAATAATGTTTGGAATTTATTTTGGAGACAAAACCACCGAAAACGGTACTTAATTAATATACCTTTACGATAACACTTGTGTCTCTATTTCATTGATAATTTGTTCCTTTTCGCACCCATTGTGTTTACAAACTGAATCAACGTGTGATTGCTTGTGATCTCAGTAGATGATTGGATACGTTTAATTGTCACAACCTTTATCAGCACACTGAATGCAAAATATGCTTACAGGTGTTAATGAAATTGACAACTTTGAGGAATGTGGAAGGTATTCTTAGGGTGATTTTCGTTTAACAAAATATGAAAATCAATATGTTTATCATTAAAAAAACAGATTCTTACATAGATACTCGTGTATTATCGGATTTATCCAATCTCGATAGTTAAATCATAAATTTTATGGTCTTTGCCGAGGCTCGGATTTTAAAAATAATAATTTTACTGTATCGATTGAAGAGGGGGATAGGACCTTTATCGGGACTCCGGGATCGGGTGTTTTTAAGCTCGAGATTTCGGGATTGACCCTTTCGGGATCTGGGAATCCTTTTTTTTCGAATTTCGGGATGTCGGGATTTGCTTTATTTAAATTCGGGACCTCGGGATTTCGTTTTTTCAAGTCCAGGATTTCGGGATCAAGACCCCTCCTATCCCCCCTCATTGAATGAATCTGATAATCCAATGATATCAATGTAAAAATCCATATTCATGTGTCTGCAAAGATTGTATAAACACGTGTGTGTGTGGACGTCTCAGTTGATGAAGGACATACAATCAAATACATTATTGCATCTTTGATGACTTTATTTTCTGTAAGAGTATGGCAGAAGTTAAAAACAAATGTGCATCTACTGTTATTGAAAGTCTATTAATCTAGCTTGATGCGATGTGTTTCAAAACAGTATTATGCTTTCAACGATTTTGACTCTAAGATATATATATATATATTAAATAGAAAACTTCCTCTCTGTAGTATTTGTTTGTTGTTTTTGTTACAAAATACCAAAATAATTCAAGTATACTGTGACTCAATTTACTTGAGTTATAATGTTAAGTAATGTAAATTCTCAAAAAAATAATTTCATTTCTATGAAAATATCATTTTTATAAACAGAACATACACGTCCAATATTTAATGAATCAAAACAATCATCATCTTTTTCTTAATAAAGGATATGACAGGTGTCAGGTGAATGGTTATCAAAGGTATCAGAATTATAATTTTATACGCCAGACGCGCGCTTCGTCTACATAAGACTAATCAGTGACGCTCAGATCAAAATAGTTATGAAGCCAAAAAAGTACAAAGTTGAAGAACATCGAGGACCAAAAATTCCAAAAAAGTTTTGCCAAATACGGCGAAGGTAATCTATACCTGGGATAAGACAATTCTTAGTTTTTCGAAACATTAAACGTTTTGTAAACGATTTTTTTAAAAGAAAATTACCATATAATTGATATTCTTGTCAACACCAAAGTGCTCTCTACTGGGCTGGTGATACCCTCGTGGACGAAACTTCCACCAGCATTGGCATCGGCCAAGTTGTGTAAATAGTTATCAAAGAGGCATGTAATTGACACTAATTTTCCCAACTCATCTGACACGTGAGATTTTCACATCAATTGTCGTCCATCATTCGTCATCCGTCGCTGTCTGCTAAAAGAGGGACGACAGATACCAAAGGGACAGTCAAACTCATAAATCTAAAACAAACTGACAACTCCATGGCTAAAAATGAAAAAGACAAACAGAAAAACAATAGTACACACGACACAACATAGAAAACTAAAGAATAAACAACACGAACCCCACCAAAAACTAGGGGTGATCTCAGGTGCTCCGGAAGGGTAAGCAGATCCTGCTCCACATGTGGCACCCGTCGTGTTGCTTATGTGATTACAAATCCGGTAAATAGTCTAATTCGGTAGGTCATATTCATGTACAAAGACATTCTTCTCTGAAACTACTGGACCTGTACCTATTGCCTATAAATGTCAAAGCTTGTTGACGACTTCTAATAGAAGTTATTTCCTTTAAATGATAATTTGCCAATTTTACTAGTCTCCGTCTGTATCCAAAGATACCTTCGTTTCTACGTCTTCATGTCTCCTTGCTTGCTTTCAAATGTTTTTTTGCGTTCCTACTGCATGTACTGTAGGTATATCCAATAAGGAAGTCGGATGTAGAAAATACAACTTATTATATCTTCATTTACAAACAATGGCCCGATATTACTTCTTACGAACTGTGGGCCTATGCTAGAACCATTGGTCAGTTATCAGTGCTTCAGTACTTAAACAATGTAAAGCTTCTGTTTGTAATTCCCCGTTGCTGAATTAATAAGTTACTATCAGAAAAATGTTCCAAATCTCTCAGTTCAGGTCGACCTTTGATATTTTTTTGTATTTAAGTTGTGTCCCTTATGGGCGTAGAGCTTTTAACGTTTTTATGGTATATATGCATACCTTGCTTTTAAATGTTTGAGTTAGAGCATTCCTGATGAATATGAATTAAACAAACACACTACAAAAGTAGGTAATTTATGAAGTTGATGTAGTTTGTAACTGGATTTGTTTGTTTTTCTTTCTGAATCGATTAATAACTTTAGAACATCAGTATACTAGTATTGCTTTTATTTGTATTCACTGGTATGATGTTTTTTTCAGCTATATGTAATTCTGGAATTTCCTATGATATTGAAACCGAGAGCAAGGTAATCGATGGAATGAGTGGATACACTAAACTAGATTTTGGAACTACACAAGATTGCAAAGATTTTTGCGATCCTTTAAACTCATGCTGGGGCTTTGCGTTTACCCCTTCTGTACCTAAATGTGTTATGCATGATGTCTTTGACGATCCGTTCCGATTAGAAGATAATCAGATTTCTGTTTTAGCTGAAGATCTATATATCAAGAAATGCTATTTTGAATGTAAGATATTTAACTTTTATTTTAATTTAAAATGTGAGCATGTGAATAAGGAAATTGAAAAAGACATCGATAAGTAAACAAACACAAATCACCAAAGATAAAATCAATAAAGAAATGATATTAGCACTGTATCCAATTAATAGATTATTAGCGATATATCGCTCGTTATCAACTTGATTTATTTCAAGCGTTCGCCGATTTTTGTTATTACTATCTATCTTGAAAAACAGGGTTGATATCAGATGATATCATATTTTTGAAAGTTGTTAAATATACATCTCTACTGGTCAACACTCTCGTTGTGTAAAAAAAAACAAAAACGCTAAATGTTGATCCAGTATTTTGCACACACCAGTATGACGTCGTATGTCATTTTCCAATGTCAAACTTTTACATCAGACATTTTAAGACTATTTGTTCGCTTTAGAATGTAATAAAATTTGACACAAAGAAGAATGTCAGGTGAAAAGTATGAGTAATTTGTATATAATTGAAGAAATCACAATGTATGTTGCCATAGACGACCTGTACATCGCCTTAACCTTTGAAAGTCATCATTGAAATAAAAATAACCCAATGGAAGTGCCCTTATATTTTTGTTGTATGCTGGATTAGCCATTTAAGTTATAATTAACGAAAATGTACGTATCACTTTCTCGTATCGCATTCCATCCTTTGTGATACGAGAAACTCTTGCAAAAATCGATAACAGGCCACAATAATTAGAGGATGTACAATAATTACCTAATACGGTACACATTATATTTGTTTAAAATTGTTATATAGTCTCACAGGGTATTCACAGTTAATTAAATAAAAAAAGGAAAGAGGGCCGAAAGATACCAGAGGAACAGTCACACTCATAGATCGAAAAAAAAACTGTACGCCATTGTTAAGAAAAAAAAAAGACACAGGGACAAATAATAGTACGAAAGACACAACATAGAAAACTAAACACTAAGCCCCACGAACCCCACCAAAAGTTGGGGTGATCTCAGGTACTCCGTAGGGGTTAGCAGATCCTGCTCCACATTTGGCCCACTATGTATTGTTCATGTTATTACAAACCCAGTAAATAGTCAATTCGAAAGATCACATTCGTGGTGAAAAGGGAAGTGGATTGTAGTTTCGACATGAGGAACATATCCGATTTCATCTTTGAAAGGGTTATTCCATAACGGTCAACAATCTCATGATGGTGTCCGAAAAGATGGTTTACCTTCTTTTAAATGTTTACCTTATTTTGTAATTTCTACAAATAATATAGAAAACATGAATGAAGAAACTCAATAGTAAAATAACAAAGATACCGAATGGAAAGTGCCAAGTCAAATGGCACAAATTAAAATATCAAACACATCAAACGAATGGATATTACAACTTTAATCTGCCTGACCTGGTACATGCATTTTCTCATATAGAAAATGGTGTATTAAACCTCGTTATATAGTTTAATTTCTAATTTTTTTGACAGTCGCATACAATTCAATATCAAAATGCATATAAAAAATCAGGGTGTTTTTGTTTTTGTTTTTAAGTAAATGAAGACACTAATGTCTTGATTGTACCACCGTATGATAGTTGTGGATCTGTTGTTATAAGTGAGTGTGTTTTATGTGTTACAACCACGGAGCAGGCAATAACCACGGAGCAGGCAACAACCGAATATCTAACATCAACACAAGTAGAAACAACTTCTGTGAAAGTGACAACTGCAGATAAGACAACACTACCAGTAATAACTGATATGGCATCTACTGAAGATGTTGTATCGTCTGATCTTCATACAACAACATCTGAACTCGATATCATATCAATATCGAAATCTTCAACTGACCCAACAACACAAAAAATTTTACAACAATTAGCACAGGTAAAGAAAAGATACATTGATAACGAATGATATTTTAAATTAATGCATTTTAAAATCGAATCAATAAGAAGGTGAACTAATAATTGTTATTCATAGAATAGTTCTACGTATGAAGGTGCTTTGGGTTAACAGTACTAGTGTTGAAGCAATTATTAAATGCCGTATTCATGGTTCATGATTATATTTATAACTTTTTTTTTCAATATGGCCTACGAACAAAATAAAACGTTCTCATTGAGAATTTTTGGCATAACACAGTCACCTGGAAATAGAAAAGAACTATTGTGCTGCAGATCAGTGTTTTCAAATTTGTTCACCACTTATCAATTAAGTCAATGTAAAAATGTCCGTGGAATTTAATTCATTAAGTATTCATTGAAATAGCATTAAGGACAAGTGTATAAAAAGTCTTTATACATGCAGACTAAATGCAGTTTTTTAAACAATATAATAACTTTTTCAGGAACGTTTGGTTCAATATTACACTTATACTAAACAGTTCAATATAATGTGTCTTTAATTACTTTTAATTTATTTCAGTTAAAAGACCATACTGTATCTGCACGTGTAGTAATGTAACTGAACAAATTTCATTGGAAGAAAGTATCAACGAAATAGTAAATGAGATTAAGGTTGACGAATCAAAAACATCATCGTATATAAGAAAACACACTTCTGCATGGGATTCACGAAAATCGTCTGCAAGTATTGGATTTGTAGGCATTGCCATAATGATTTCAATTTCATCTTTGCTAGTGTGTCTAGACAGTGTATCGCTTATATTTAGAATTTGTGGTCTCATTAGGAAACTGTGTACCAGTTGAAACACCAACAATGAAAATGGAAAGTAAACAACTGTGGATTAATTTGTTTTTTCGTGGATATTTGATTTCGTGTTTTTTTTCCAAAGTCTGCAGACAAGCGTATAGAACATTTGTTATTTGTTTTACATTTTATTTCGAGGTTCGTCTATAACCATGAAATCGAGGAAAATTGGAATCCAACGAATTATAATAAATTCATAGTCTAGTAAAAAAAGACAGAGACAACAGTTACATATCACAAAAGATTGTTGTCACCAAGAAGACTTTGTCAATAAACATTATAAACGACTGAACTCTTTTGACAATACCAGATTAAACTTCTTTCCGATGGTAGATTAAAATCTATTTGTCACTTTTACGTCAATGTTTCCTGTGGCGGAGTGTCGCTACGTATTGGCAGTCATACTACATCTTATTTTTCATATATACATCGACACCATCGTGTCTATTATTTGAAAGTTAAATTTATTTTAATAAGGTGGGTCTTTAATGGTAATATAAAGAATCTGGATCTCCATGTTTCGAAGGTCATATTCACCATTGGCTTTCAAACTGTTTGTCTGAGCGCTATTAATGAAAGTGAATCCAGAAAATTGGATTGACTAGATTTGAAATAACACTTTTAATTAACAAACCCGAAGCCATATTTACCATTTAAAGCTTGATTATCATGTTCAAGATATGAAATTAAGGTACCAGAACAAACATCTTCGACCCAATTAGATTGTCACATAGGAAACAATCGGTCTAGATATCTCATAAAATTAAATGAATGTCTTTCATTTTTAAAACCTCTATTTCTTACAACCAACAACAACAACAACAAATTTATTAGAGTCTCACCTCCTTAAAACATTTGATATAAAAACACAGTATAATACTAACAGATCAATTTATAAAAGAGCCACTCTAAAAAATAGTTATGAGAGACTGTAAAAACACAGATTAAAATACATTTATATTTCATCTATAACACACATGTATATCAATACATCTTATCATAAAACACCGTACTATTGAAAACAATTATGAAATGAAAACAAACAACATTATATACACTTATTACGAGTATAAAATATACTTTCTCGTAAAAAGTATTTCATGACCGAATTTGGCTGGAAAATAGCAAATAAAATTGAGAATGGAAATGGAGAATATGTCAAAGAGACAACAACCCGACCATAGAAAAAACAACAGCAGAAGGTCACTAACAGGTCTTCAATGTAGCGAGACATTCCCGCACCTGGAGGCGTCCTTCAGCTGGCCCCTAAACAAATATATACTAGTTCAGTGATAATGAACGCCATACTAATATCCGAATTGTACACAATTGTACACAAAACCTTTGAATAGACTTATTAAGAAGGGATATAATTACGATACTGTTGTCAAGTCATTAAAGATTGCATATTTTGGCGTTAATATTGATTCACTGATAAGGTCTTTGCATCGGAATTAAACACATTATTTTTTAAAAACAGTTGTTGGCATGACACGGGTTATGTTCTTCTCATATATGTTATGATGGTATGATACTAAACCCCCAACGGGAAGGATTGTGCCTGATGTTCATATGATGAAATCATAATCTTTCAGTCAGTTTAATTGAAGTCTGGAGCTGGCATGTCAGTTAACTGCTAGTAGTCTGTTGTTATTTATGTATTATTGTCATTTTGTTTATTTTCTTTGGTTACATCTTCTGACATCAGACTCGGATTTCTCTTGAACTGAATTTTAATGTGCGTATTGTTATGCGTTTACCTTACTACATTGGTAAGGGGTATAGGGGGAGGGTTGAGATCTCACAAACATGTTTAACCCCGCCGCATTTTTGCGCCTGTCCCAAGTCAGGAGCCTCTGGCCTTTGTTAGTCTTGTATTAATTTAATTTTAGTTTCTTGTGTACAATTTGGAAATTAGTATGGCGTTCATTATCACTGGACTAGTATATATTTGTTTAGGGGCCAGCTGAAGGACGCCTCCGGGTGCGGGAATTTCTCGCTACATTGAAGACCTGTTGGTGACCCTCTGCTGTTGTTTTTTATTTGGTCGGGTTGTTGTCTCTTTGGCACATTCCCCATTTCCATTCTCAATTTTACAAGAAACTAAAATTAAAAAAAATACAAGACTAACAAAGGCCAGAGGCTCCTGACTTGGGACAGGCGCAAAAATGCGGCGGGGTTAAACATGTTTATGAGATCTCAACCCTTCTCCTATACCTCTAGCCAATGTAGAAAAGTAAATGCATAACAATACACACATTTAAAATTCAATTCAAGAGAAGTCCGAGTCTGATGTCAGAAAATGTAACTAAAGAAAATAAACAAAATGACAATAATACATAAATAACAACGGACTACTAGCAGTTATCTGACATGCCAGCTCCAGACTTCAATTAAACTGATTGAAAGATTATGATTTCATCATATGCATATCAGGAACAATCCTTCCCGTTAGGGGTTTAGTATCATACCATCATAACATATATGAGAAGAACATAACCCGTGTCATGCCAACAACTGGTGTTTTAATAAATGTGTTTAGTTTTCAGATTATAAAACATAAATAAAAAAAAATGACTTTAATATCTATTTTTGTTTTGTAGCAAGTAAACGAGTCCTGTATATTTCTGAAAGCAAATCATCGTATTTTATATTGAAATTCTATGGTCAGTAAGCGGCATTACTTAAACGAGTAACCGATTAAAAATACAATGTACCAATACATGTTATTTTGAAAACAAGGCTATTTAAAATTTTACTTTAATTAGTAACTTTTTTAAAGATTATTTTTATAGGGGTCCTACGATACGGATTTAACTAGCTCTAACAAATGTTCACGGTCATTTGGTTATTTATTTTATGACATATACATTTTATTCTTTTCGAAACACTTACTGCCTTTCTGACGCACTTATCTCTCATATCAATGCTTTTGGTTCAAAGACTGGTCTCCTGAGACTATCACAATAAAAAAATTCTCAGAAATGTTGAAGCTAGTCAGATATTAATAGAAAGAAATTTGTGAATTAATTAAGACTTGAGTTTATTTGTGATTTGTAACCCTAATGTTTTACATGTGCATATGTTTCTTAAATAAGTTTTATTTCATATTATTTCAAAGATGTATAAAATAATTCATTCAAGTAATTTTTTTTTTTAATTAACCATTTCGGGTTGAAACAGAATCGACTTGCTCCATACGTTTAACTATAGTTTTGGTTTTAAAAACCACATTTTGACAAAATAATAAAACAAAGTCGATGTAATTGAATCTACCTTAATTATATCGAGGCGCTTTTCTGCTTTAACTTCACCAGGAACGCTCAAAGTGAATAAATTGAAAGATGATGATGTACAGTTGAACATGTTTAAGCACCATATGACAAAAAAAAATACATTTGAAAATAGCCACACCATCTCAGGTGAACTAAGTTTGAGGTATTTTAAATCTCAATTTGTTTACAGTTTATAAATGTATTAACGGACAATTTAAATATTTTTGTGTATATATCATGTCGGTATCGTAGTTCTGACTACTGAGCTTAATTTGAGCAAGTTATGTTTTCGCCTTTTTTATAACACGTTCTACATTTATAAAAAAAGAAATATATGGTACAAATCGTGTCACTATTAAGAACTAGCTTCTGATAACATGAGAGCCTCGTTAACCTACGGTTAACCAGTACGCGTTACGCGACAATTACTGACAATACCATCAATGGTTCGTAGTTTTTCAATAGAAATCATTAGGGAAACATACTATGACCTAAGTTTGAAATACAAATAATGTACGACTGTCGTCAAAATATAGTGTAAACAACATTCGGTTTTTGTATTTGTTTCTTTATTTAATTCAACAAAAGTATCAATATATTATTTCGTTTCAAAAAGTTACTTGACCGAATAAATGGGTTAGAATACTTTTTGCAAACTATAGATTTGGGTTTATGATAAAAAAAATTACAAAAGCCCCAAATAGTTTGTTTAACTATTGAAATGTTAATACATATTGATTTTATGGAACCTTTGATGACATGAATATGAATTTTGTTTTTGTACTATGTTTTATGCCTTGCTTTACAAACAAAACTAACTAAGTATACACCTTGATATTATAATGTTATGATATATATTTTACCGGAGTATTAGGATGTTTCAGATGGGTAAGTTTCATATTAAAGTGAAAACAATTTTCTGTTGAAAAAATATAAAAAAAAATAATATGATTCATTGATAGGAAAACAGAAACAAAAGCGTCATCACTTCAAAAAAGTAGAACATTTTTTTCCTGATGATTGTATTAAGCATTGATATATACAAATTAGTTCAAATACATTAAAGTTTAAACAAACGACCATTTCACTAAGTCAAATGTAAGTTATTTTTTAAAAAAGCGAATTCCCCGGCTGGAAAATAAAAAAAAACCCAATAAAACGCAATGTTATTCATGCAAAAAAGAGTCCAGATGCGTGAAATCAACAACAAAATTAGGTAAACTACAAAAAGTTTAGAAAACCAACGAAAAAAAAAAATATGTACAGGTCCACTGATAATTAAAACATCATTTTTAGCTCACCTAGCCCGAAGGGCCAAGTGAGCTTTTCTCATCACTCGGCGTCCGTCGTCGTTAACTTTTACAAATTCTTCTTCTCTTAAACTACTCAACCAAATTTTACCAAACTTGGCCATAATCTACATTGGGATATTTAGTTAAAAAAAAGGTGTCCCTTGACCCGGCCAACAAACCAAGATGGCCGCCATGGCTATAAATAGAACATAGGGGTAACATGCAGTTTTTGGCTTATATCTCTGAAACCAAAGCATTTAGAGCAAATCGGACATGAGGTAAAATTGTTTTCAGGTCAAGATCTATGTGCCCTGACATTTTCAGATGAATCGGACAACCTGTTGTTGGGTTGCTGCCCCAGGTTTGGTAACTTTTAGGAAATTTTCCGTTTTTGGTTATTATCTTGAATCTTATTATAGATAGAGGTAAACTAAAAGTAGCAATAATTTTCAGCAAAGTAAGATCTACAAATATGTCAACATGACCAAAATGGTAAGTTGATCCCTTAAGGAGTTATTGCCCTTTATAGTAAATTTTTGTAAATTTTTGTAAATTTTTGTTATCTTGTACAAAGATCTTCTCCTCTGAAACTACTAAGAAAAATTTGACCAAACTGGTCCATAATCATCATTAAGGTGTGTAGTTTAAAAAATGTGTCCGATGACCCTGCCAGCAAACCAAGATGGCCGACATGGCTAAAAATAGTACATAGGATAAAATGCAGTTTTTGGCTAAGATCTTAGAAACCAAAGCATTTTAAGCAAATCTGACGAAGATAAATTTGTTCGTTAGGTCAAAGTCTATCTGTCCTAAAATTTTCAGACCAATCAGGCAATCCGTTGTTGGGTTGCTGCCACGAATTGGGAATTTTCAGAAAATTTTGCAGCTTTTGGTTATTATCTTAAATATCATTATAGATAGAGATAAACTGTAAACAGCAATAATGTACAGCAAAGTAAGACGTACAATAAGTCAACATGATCAAAATGGTAAAAAATAAATAAAAAACAGTTGTTATCCATTCGTTTGATGTGTTTGAACTTTTGATTTTGCCATTTGGTTTGGGACTTTCCTTTTTGAATTTTCCTTGGAGTTCAGTATTTTTGTGATTTTAGTTTTTCCCGTAATGAGTTATTGTCCTTTATAGTCAATTTTAACCAATTTTCATAAATTTTGTAAATTTTGTAATTTTTTATTCGTTTATGATTGCACTTAGACCAAGGTGAGCGACACAGGCTCTTTAGAGCCTCTAGTTGTAAGCCTTATATATCTGAAGGTTGTCAATAGATCTAACGAAATATTTAGGAAAATCTGCTATTAATACAAAGTTCAATAATCTAATAAAAAATATAGAAGAAGAAATGAATGTCAATATTTGAGCTGCGTCGGATAGAAATCGACCTTATGCAAGTGCATGTACACATATACATATCTAAGACTTTGATAGATTTTGGAATAACTAAGATATAAAAGAGGGACGAAAGATACCAAAGGGACAGTCAAACTCATAAATCTACAACAAACTGACAACGCCATGGCTAAAAAAGAAAAAGACAAACAAACAACAGCACACACGACACAACATAGAAAACTAAAGAATAAACAACACGAACCCCACCAAAAAACTAGGGGTGATCTCAGGTGCTCCGGAAGGATAAGCAGATCCTGCTCCACATACGGCACCCGTCGTGTTGCTAAGATATAAAAGCTGCATTTTGGTCCGTTTAAAAGGGCTGTCTTCTTATGAAAACCTACTTTTGGAACAATTACAGACTTTACGTAGAAATCATTTTAACCCAAAATAGGTCAACAGAGGTATTGATTTTCGGTTGCATAAGGTCAATTCTATCCGACGCAGCTCATTTGTTAGATCAAAGAATTAAGAGATCATTGTAATGCTGACTGCAGCATGGCAGAGTTTTGAGTTTTACACATTTTATAGTTTATGATTGAATTAGAAGACACCCTCGAAATCGCAGGCATTCAGAGCGTGTCTGGTTGTATGTATGTTAAGTGTTGAAAGATGAGTTTTTGTAAAAAAACAAACTATGAAAGGTATCAAAAGTCATAGGTACTTGGGGATCGGACAATTTTTCTTCTACCTTCCTTCTTTTTTCTAAAATTCCCATTTTTCTTTGTTTTCTAATCATGAAAGGTATCAAAAGTCACAGGTACATTGGGACAGGACACTTGTTTTTCTATCCCTCCTCTTTTTTTTTAAATTTTCCATTTTTTGGTTTTCTATTTATTTCAATACGAAAATACTTCTAGAATATTTTGAACATTCATTACTATAAAGGGAGTGTGTTTGCTTTTACTATCAATTATCAGTTTATTAATCAATCCACGGTGGTTATTGATATATTATGTAGACCCTCTGTAGTTAATATACTTTGTGACCCGATGAATTTTTGTAAAAGATTATATCACCGGAGATTTCAGAAAAAGTATCAAAATTTTTAGGTACTTTTTACTATCAACTCTTCAATTCTCAGTTTATTGATATCGTTCCACTGCGGTCACTGATATAGTACCCTCTCTATTTACTGATAAACTGTTTTACTGTAAATAAAGTGTATTTGCTTTTCTAATACTAGCAATTCTCAGTTTATAAAAATAGATCCACTGCGGTCATTGATATACTACATAGAACCTCTCTTTTCAATAAGCTCTGTGACCGTCGTAGATAGTAAACTTGAAAATGGTAGCAGATAGCAAATACACTTTATTCATGTATACAAAAAAGTATACAGAAAAACGCAAACCGGAAGTATTTTCCTACTTAAAAGTACGTGCAATGACGGAACAATATCCGGACGTCTTTTTTTTCCGTTTTTCTCCCAAAATAACCCAAACTGAATAGGCATAAGAATGGATAAATGCGAATATGCATGGTACCTATATGACACAGAGGCATGATGAATAATTTTTTTGTGGAAAGAAAAGAAGCGACACATTATTTTTAACTACTTTTCGTACCTGTTGTTCAGTTACTGTCGTTTGTTGATTTGGTTCATAAGTATCTTTCGTTTCTCGATTTGTATCTAAATTAAACCTTTTTTCCCCATTTGAATTGTTTTCCACTTGTCATTTTTTGGCCCTTTGTAGCTTGCTGTTTGATGTAAGACATGGCTGTAATTTGACCTAAAAATTGGAACCGAGAAAGAAAGTTGTTTCATTGGCACTCATACCACATCATCTTTTATATACTTATCTTAGATATGTAGATAAGAGAAATCTTCATTCTGAAATTGTTTTCGTCGTCTTGTTTTTCTTGTTTGTGCCTATCTAAATATTTAAATGTGTTTTATTTTATTATCAATGCTCCAATTTACAACATAAATTGTTTCCCGACAAATGATTAACTATATCAACTATGATGAGCTGTGTGACATGCATGTGTTTGAGTAACGAAGTGATAGTCGGTGCATCTTATATCAGGATTTTAATTACGTCTTCAAAGGTATTATCAGCCCAATAAACAACTTGCTAAGCTTGCCTGAAATACCATTTATAAACAAAAGTTCTAAGCATTGTATGGTTTTCAAGGATCGTTAACTAATTCAGGTCTGATATGACCTTTCAAATAAGCTGATTATAGATACCAGAGTTGAATTTTTTTTTCGCTTGATGCCCGTTTCGTCTACAAAAGATATTCGAAATCCTTTGGTTTTATCCATCTAGTGCCCATTAAAAATTTTACCCATTAAGCCCCATTTATCTTTTCATAATTTTATGACACATAGTTTCATAATTCATATTTGAAAATCTTACAAAATCCTTGTTATTTTTTCATTGTTTTGGAAAGATAAATGATGACAATGTTAATTGTATGAAAAATCTAGAGAGAAAATTTCCCCGCCAAATTTTCAATGGCATATATCTCGAAAACAAGCACACGGACCCCTTAATTTTTTCTGCTTTTCTAGTTTCTTTATTTTTATACTATCAATTTATAATCGTCTTTTAAAAAGCTTGTTATTTTGAAACAGAGTAGCGAACATCCTTAAACATGACTGTGCGTTTCTTGTCATTTCATTGCAATATAATTTGTTCAAGTATAGTGAACCATGTCCAAGATCCTTGTACTATACAGAGAGAAGCTGTTGTAATTATTTATTGAAATATGTATTTGCAGTAATGAAGCTAACAGCAGTGTCGATTCTGATATCGTTTAAAGGTAAACAATTGGTCAAAATTCTTAAAACGTTAATTCAGTTTAACTGTCTCATCTTATTTCAATTGGTTAATTTTCAATGTAAAATTTAGTAAAAATAATTGAAAAATTTTGATAGTACAGAATAGAAAACTAGCGTACTAGATATAGAAAGGTCAATTTTTTCTTTTTACAAAAAAATACTACTTTGCAAATTGAATTGACTGGAATTAATATAAGTTAGATGCATATCATTGTTACACATAAAAATAAAGATGTAATATGATTGCCAATGAGACATCTTTTCACTTGAGACACAGATGAAATAGAAATTACAGGTCAAAACTATAGGTCACCGTATGGCCTTCATCAAAAAACAAAGCCCAAGCCGCATAGTCAGCTATAAAAGGCCCCGAAATATCAATGTAAAACCATTCAAACGACAAAACTTACGACCACATGTATGACTAAAATTGAACAAAAACAAATAAGTAACACAAACCAAACGACAACCATAATATTCTGGTTAAATTATCTCAATGAAACAATTCAGATACAACTTATATTTTACTGGTTTCACACAAGCCGAGTTGATAAAACGACGGTACTGGCAATACGTATATTGTGTTATTGTGATAATTAACCTCGTTGTAACAAAAGTTTAACTTCACTGCATTGTAAAAAAGTGATCATTTTATTTTCCTGTTTTGGGATTTGATTAAATTGTTCAGATACTACACAAGTAACTCAATTGAGGAGCATAGTTTTTGTTTATAATCCTCATCGATGGTATGAGGTTTTTTTTATGCATACAAGATTTTTAGTTTTTAATTTTTTTATAATCATAATTAATGTAAAGGCCATGTGTTGGCAAACATTAATTTGATATATACCTATGTAAACTAATTTTACTCTATTTGCAAATGTGAATTATAACAGCAATCTAAAAATTTGTATCGTCTTCTGATGATTTATTCTGTAAGACACATATCTTTATAATGTCATTAAATTGTTGAAGACAACATATTTTAATTTCAAAGCTTAGTTTAAATTTCCAGAGTAAAGAAACATTTGAATCTTTAAAGGAAAAAGGATCATTCTTATAAAGCGATGTTTGTTTTTCAGATCAATCTGTCCTGATTTCAGCTTCGACAACACTATTTATTGATCCGTTGACTTGGAACGATGCTAACAAATATTGTAAGAGTATTGGACAAAATTTAGTGGCTATTGCTCGACAAGCAAAGGAAATTTATTTACAAAAAGCTATATTGGACATGTAAATATAAAAGTATTTTAATTTCTTTAGAGTAAAGTAGAGTTCTTTTAAATTACAGAATTGTGTGTTATCTCATAAAATTGTAGGTTAAATGGGTAATATGGTGCCTTTTCAATGGAAGACGAAAAAAAAAAATTGGCTTCCGTCATATTTCATTTTCAAGTGCATGTTTTTCCTCTACAGAAAAAAAAATCAAAACAATTTGGATTGTTCAGTTATAGTACAGTGAGCTTATTTTGGCCCACACGGGGAGACCAGGCAATTGTCAGCCAATTTTTTAACTCTGCATGCAAATTGTTATTTTCTCGCATTCAAATTAATTGACACATCGGCTTAGTTTTTATATTAAATAAGTTTGTAAACAAGGTATGCGAAAAAAGCCGTTCAATGTTCATTCTATTTATTTTCAAATTGCATTTCGCAAGATTTTACCATGCAATTGAAAATATCAAGGAATAAAGATGGACTTGTTTTATTGTAAAAACATACAAAACATATGTTTTTTTTATGTTTTTAACAAATAAGAATTCAAATTATATAATTTCGTCTGCTGCTGAATTGTTATGTTTCACAGTTCCGGAACGGAATTGATCACTGTTCGGAGTTTGATTTTGGGGTAGAGTATTATTGGGCCGGAACACCTTATATCCGGATTTGAAATGTCTGCATTTCAATTTAGCAAGATTTTAAGTATTGACCGTGAATAAACATATAGTGTACTAATACAAATTTAAGTGTCAATATACTTTAAAATAGAAACAAATCTTTAGATACATAAAAAAAAACGTTTTGAAAACCCGGGATCGTAATAACCCATATGTAATATACCATTATATACGTATTATAATTTAAATATTTTTTTTAGAAATCCCAATATAAACGAAATTTGGATTGGATTACATGTTCCAGATTCAAAACAACCAACTGATCGTGTATGGACGAATAACTGTTTTCCGCCATATTGGTTCGAAAATTGGTCACCTTCTTTGAATATTATTAACGGTGATTTATGCGCATATGTGGAAGTACAAAGTGGAAGCATGTATTGGTTTTAGCTAAATGCGGAACAGATACAAAACCATTTATATGTGAATCAAGCACAGGTAGTTTTAACCCATCGATATATGTTCATTTCCTTATTTCTTGTATTGTCATTGGTTTATGTGTAGACAAGGTGTTGAAATGAAGTAAAAAAATGCATGTTTACAGTAAAGCTTATTCATATGTTTGTTAAGGAACTTCAAATGAACAATGACCTTTATTTGAATCTTTTGGAAGATAGTAACACTACTGTTACTATATCCGTTTTCGAGGATTGAAATTAAATCATAAAACTTATAAAAAATGACATACTTACAACGGTTAGAAAGAGATATTATTTGTTATCAAAATAGTTATAGTCATTTATATTTATGATATGTATAAACAAGACAATGTTGTTATTTAATGATATCATGTTCTCTTTTAGCTATCTGTGATTCTGGAATTTCATATGATATTGAAGGCGATAAACGGGCACCTACTGGAATGAGTGGAATAATGCAGAAAAACCCAGGAACTGAACAAGAGTGCAAAGAACATTGCAATGGGAAGCCTATCTGCTGGGGTTTTCTATTTAATCCCACTGTACCTAAGTGTGTGATGTATGATCAGTATGACGATCCTTTTAGAACAGATAATGACCAGATTGATGTATCCGGTGAAGACCTTTATATGAAGCGGTGTGATTTTGATTGTAAGATTTTCCACTCTCTTTTCATCAAGAAGAAACATAATATTAAATACGGTATAACATATTTGTAATAATGGGAGACCGTGCAAGGGTAGTCAAGGTCGTGTTGGAAATAATATAATTTGAATCTTAGTGTTTGAAGAAAGATATTGTATTGCCAGCGATAAGAGAAAAAAAAATTATAACAAACATATAGAAAATAAATATATATATTAAAAAATAGTTTGCTACTCCAAGACAAAGAATTGTCGGGACACAAGATAAAACACAATGTACCCCTTTATATAGCTTATACGACAAATTACTTATAAAGTGACTTGAATTTGTCATAAATCGAAATACCTCGTTAGCTTCTTCGTGCTTATCAGCTATATTCATATTTTTACTGAACAGTGGCTTTTTTTTGGAATAGTCTAAATATGATATTTTCAATCTGTGTATCTATGATGAGTTTATTCTAACGTTTATATCTGGATTGATACAGTAATTTTAATCTCACATTGCAAATAGCATAGGTCGTGTTTATACCTAAACTCTTAGGAAAAGTATATTATGTTTTAATATGATAAATAAGGAAAGGATATAATTCTAAACAAATTCTGCCAAACTTTTATGTTTTGACAGTATATTATTCTAATTATGATTATTGTAAGACTTTCTAGTCATAAAACACACCAAGTGTTGTCAGGATTTCCCAAAGAAAGAGGTTCGGTGGATCGTTCATTTGACAATCCGGACACCATTTAGAAAAGAACAGGACAAACCTTTAAACTTGCATTAACTTTGACATACTTCGTACTTAGTAATTACTACAAATGGTATACAAAAAACATTAATTATAAAATCACCAAATAATCTAGTTGTCTTTTTCCCCAGTAAATGAAGATACTAATGACTTGAGTGTGCCATCGTATGATGGTTGTGGATCTACTGTTATAAGTGATTGTGTGTTATGTGTGCCTACAACGGAGGAATCAACAACAGAATATCAAACATCAGAAAAAGAAACATCTTCTGTGAAAGTTTCAACTGCAAATAAGACAACAGAAACAGCATTACCGACAACAACTGAAAACTACATGACATCTACCGTAGAAGTAACATCGTCTGACCTCCATCCAACCACAACTCAGTCCGAAACCATATCAATAGCGGAAACTACCATTTTTCTAACAATACAGAAGGAATTTACAACAATTAGCGCAGGTAAATTTAAGATACAAACATAAATACAAAGTTGAAAGAATGCTTCATTCTATCAGTAAATGATCAAGGGAATTAACAAATGTTACAGTAATAGAATAATTTTACACACAATGCTTTTTTAACGATAAATAAAGCTGCATGTTTTTTTATGACAACTGAATTCACATATTGACTATTACTATTAAACTTGTCTGTTTGTTTTGTTCACGCATCGGTGACAATATAATGCAATTTGATGCGACTGTCATACAAGTAAGAGGTTTAACTAGCTATAAAACCAGGTTCAATCCACAATTTTCTACATAAGAAAATGCTTGTACCAAGTTAGGAATATGACAGTTGTTTTCCATTCGTTTGATGTATTTGAACTTTTGTTTTGCTTTTTGATGGGGACTTTCCTTTTTGAATTTTCCTTAAGTTCAGTATTTTTGTGATCTTACTTTTTCATGTTAATTTCTCTCGTCAAGAAATTTTTTAAATATTTAATTGTTTTGTTTTATCAAATATAAGTCTTACACTAACCATTTTTTTATTATTTTAATTTCTTGTAGGTAAAACACCATACTGTGTCTGCACGTGTTATAATGTAACAAAACAAATGTCCTTGGAAGAAAGTATCAACGAAATAGTAAATAAGATTGAAGTTGACAAATCTAAAACATCTTCGTTTACGAGACAACATTCTTCTGCTTGGGATTCACGAAAATCGTCTGCTAGTATTGGCTATGTAGGCATTGCAATATTGATTTCGATTGCTTCCTTGCTATTGTGTCTAGACAGCTCTTCCTTTATCTACAAAGTTTTTACAAAGCTAAAGAAATCGAGTATCAGAAAATAGATACCACAGAAATTATTAGACATGAAGAAGGCTTTTACCGATAACATAGTAAATCATTTTGCCAACAATACACTAAATTTTTTCGTCATTTGGTCTGCGGAGGAGAATTTTCTCATTTGGCAGCCATGCCACTCCTTAGTTTTTTTCATATTGACTTGAAGATTATAACAATAAATGTTTGATATTCGTGACCATCATGTCGTTTGGAAAATGACAAGTCGTACCATTGCTTCTATGTTTATATATACGACGATACCCATCTCTAACGTATTACGTCACCGGGTCGTTTGTTAGTTTGTCTTCAAATTAAAATTAATCGATGATCTGACATTTCAAAATTGTTCAATGTTATAAAACATTCATAATTTTCTGTTTGCATCCCAGCAACTAATATATATATATAGGGTAGTGTAAGAAAAAAAATATAAGATAAGTCCATTCAAACTGACACATTCAAACGTAATCAAGCAGAAAAACTTAGTACAGACATATTCCCAAAAAAGAATGGTGAGTTGTTAACGTTTTTTTTTAGCTAGCTAAAACTTTAACTGGTTTGAACGTTGTTTATGGGTACTTTATATTGACAACATTTGGGTGAGCAACACTTACAGACATTCAACATTAATGTGACATTACTTAAGATCATTAGCAAAAACGTTGCAGAACATACATTATATTACTAACCAATCAGCCACCAAAAGAAGTTGCTTAAGTTGATAGTAAATTTCTCAACTGCTGTTAAATTTTATAAAAGACGCCATACATGCAAACAGTTTTGATATAGATTGTTTATTGACAAAAACGCCGGTGCAAAGCTTCTGTAGTTGTAAGTCCATACCGTATATAGAACATACTGTCTCGATTTAATATAAATTTAGTAAATTATATATAAGTACAAGGTAGAACAAAATGGAATAACACTGTAAAAAGTAAAATCACAAAAATACTGAACTCAGAGGAAAATCAATTCGGAAAGTCCATATATATAATCAAATGGCAAAATCAAATAACAAAACGCATCAAACACGAATGGACAAGAACTGTCATATTCCTGACTTGGTACAGGCATTTTCAAATGTAGAAAATGGTGGATTGAACCTGGTTTTATAGCTAGCTAAACCTCTCACTTGTATGACAGTCGCATCATCATAAACAATCTCCTGCTTCTGAATTACATATAAGGACCATCTGCACCAGAAACGTCAAAGGTAAAAAAGAAATGACAAGGACATGCATAAATACCAAGTCAACTTTAAAGTCACAGGATAGATAAACACAATAGTACGAAGACAAATAAGAAAACAATATGAAGTGAACAAAAGGTACATTACTACAACACATAGCGTTTGCAAATGAAGGCTTATAGTATTGAAACGAAATGGGGGTCCCTTGAAATGGAACTTGTTTTCCCTAAAATTATGTGATGATGTTGTTAAAACCTTACCGTAAATTTACTGTTCCTATTATATATTTATTGTACAACTTTGTGTAAACATTGTTAACTTTTTATTATTCTTTCCTTTGTTTTTACAATCGGAACAGCTGTGAATTGTTTACTTTAAATGAAGTACACCAATGACGTCATAACCTATTTTCGTTATGACGTCGGCTCTGGGTTTGGTAATTTAGGTAAATGGTAAGCCCAAATGATTAAAATGGTACGCCGAAATGGTAAATGGTAAACCATTTTGGTAAACCATTTTGGTAATGGTTTACCAAAGTATAAATACGGTGGAGAAAACAGATAACATAGTACGACTTTACCCTGGGCAAGTAACACACGATAATTCCAAGCGATTTAAATATACATGTACCGAAACCATTTACCAGACTAAGTAATAACCAGACTATTTCCGTATAATATGGGCTTGTTAGTTCCGTAACACGTTGTATTTAGAGAATAACTTCTCGAGAGAAACGTTGTCTTTTAACATTGAATTCGACTTACCATTTGCCGATTACCAAACTATAGTTCGTAGACTAGAATACTGTGAAGTTATTTAATATGTGTACGCATTGTTGATATTTAATACATCATAAAGTAAATACAAGTTGATTTTTATTTAACGAGTCTGTTATTCTTACATAAACCTAAACGGAACCAAACTAAGATCTATCAGAATACCACAACGTACCATAAAACCTATACGGAACCAACTGTAGATCTACCGGACTACCACAAAGTACCACGATACCAGAGAACCACGCTACCAAAGAAGGGTCGCCAGTTATAACTTTGGTTCATATATACTATTCTTTTAGCAAAACACTAAGGGTTACACATTTATAGTTTAACATCAAAGCCTGACCGCTCGGTTTTCGTTACAATGGTGGCAGCGGAGGCACGTACCTGCAATTTTATATTCTTTCAATAAGTTTAATAAAATTAAAATAAGGCATAAATAAATATAAGTAAAATGGATAGCGCGGAAAATAAATTTGAAACACCTAGGTTAAATGCCCAGGGTAGACCAGTACTCCCCCAATCTCGGTCCTGTGAAATATTCCATGATCTGACGCCGACCGGAGAGATAAGCATAAGAGTGAACCAAGATCAATGGCCCTCACAAGAGAAAACAGATTGATACGAAAAGGATGGTATACATCATACTGACAAAAGGCCATTGTCAGGAGGTTTATCACCATCAACGAAAGTGGCCATTGAACAAGCGAAAAATAAGGAAGTTTCAAATAGGGCAACGGTTGTGCATTTGGAACCAAATGCGACGTGGCCGGTAAAACAGAATCTTGGTGAAGAGTCAAGCACTCTTTATAACCATGCTGCCAGGTCTAGGTATGAGTTTTGGAGTCAGAAAGCAGAGGGTTCTACTATAGCAGCGGGTACTGTTATAGCAGAGGGTTTATGCTGAAGCAGAGGGTACTGCTGAGGCAAAGGGTTCTGCTGACGGAGACTCCGGGAATACAAGACGAGGCGCAACGTCTTGTGAATCCAGATGGGATTCGGGAGATTTACCTAGGACTTTGGACCGGGGCGTACTCCATAATATGGGGGCAACGTACCAAGTATTACCTTTGACGTCCCGCGGACGATTCAGGGTTGGGGTTAACAGGACCGACCATGAACACAGTAATGATGAAATTACCAGTAATTTAAATTATTCTGGCATTAGCAATAAACCAAATTTTGAGCGTGATTATGATATAAACTTACAAAATACTTACTGTTACAAAAAGAAACCAGCACTTTATGATGGGGAGGGTAATTGGGAAGACTATTTAGTTCCGTTTGAATTAATTGCGGCAATTAATAAATGGTCTGAACTAGAGAAAGCTTTAGAATTAGCTACTAGCTTAAGAGGTTCCGCCCAAAGTATTTTAACCAATCTAAGACCAGGGATGCGGACCAATTTTGTACAACTGACTGCGGCTTTAGCGTCACGTTTTCAACCAGAAAACCAAGCAGAAATGTACAGGGCGCAAATGAAAAGTAAAATACGCGGACGCACGGAACAAATACCTGTATTAGACCAAGACATAAAACGTCTAGTAAGATTAGCGTATCCATCAGCTCCAACGGAGGTTAAGGAACTTTTAGCACGTGATTGTTTTATTTATTCCCTTAATGATGCTGACATGGAATGGGCTATTTTCCAGGCCAAAGCAAAAAATATTGACAACGCGTAGCTCTTGAATATGAAGCCTTCCAAAATAATAGACGTAAATTACGACACTAAGCCAGTCCGTGCTGTAAATGAATATGATAATTTTGATTTAAATAGGGAAATTTATTTGTCTTAACAATTTGATGACATTTCAGGTCGTCTTTCAAAAATGTCGTATAACAAAAATAACAATTTAATTCGAAGAAAAGTGGCAGACCAAATGACTGGTCGGGGAAACTTTATGTAGCTGAAACTGAGTACCAAGTTTTAGCTTAGACTAATTATGATTTAGAGGAGTCCAATAATTTTGAGAAATTCAGTCAGATAATATATTCTGATAGTTAATTGTTAATGTGTTTGACATGAAATTTAATTGGTTGATTGATACCAGGTCCATTGTTATTGTATTTTGTTTATTATTCATCCATGAATAATACCATGTCCAAGATTGTGAAGACAGTGTTAACCAATACATGTAGTGGTTTACCCCTGCATGGCTAATGGAAGCGTAGTTATGCTGATGGGGACTGCTGTATTACCAACACAGTCTAATAAAAACTCGGTATCGTGTCTCATTGTTGCAGACATAGATATACGATTATTGAGTTTGATTTTTTTTTTTAAAAGTCCATGTATATTGGATAAGGGAAAGAGTTTTTATTAAATTAAATGTTAATTGATTTCAGTTTTTTATTAATATTGTTTACGGCATTTGTTGATTGTTGTGTAATATGTAACTTCTTTTCATGTAATTCATTTGTATAATAGTGATCTATGAACATTCGTCCCGCTGAGAATATTTGATATTGCGCTATAAACATTTGTCAGAATACACATAATTATTTCTGATGTAAGAACATTCAGAACGCGAAGTAGAAGAGTGGCTGCTTAATGAACATTCGTCTAGAATGTCTAGTGAAAAAGATTTGTCGGTGCTCTATATAAACATTTGTTAAAATAAGCAAGAACTCATATTTTATGAACAATCGTTATGTGAAGAAGATGTATTGACGCTTTATGAACATTTTTCAAGTGAAGAAGATATGTCTGTGCTCTATAAACATTCGTCAAAATAAACAGAACTCGTGTTTTATAAACACTCGTTATGAGAAGAAGAGATGTTGGTGCTATATGAACATTTACAAAACTAAAGGATCATAAAGAACTGTGCCAAAGTCAAACTTTGTTGGAAGACGAAAATGAACAATGAACACTCAGAAGATGTTTTACAATTTTTAATATGTATGTTTTACATGTAAAATATTTCAATGAAGGATATTGGAGAACTTGTTTAAATTTTAGGGAATGTCTTTTCATGTTTGGGGACAAACATTATTTTTCAAAGGTGGGGAGAGTGAAACGAAATGGGAGTCCCTTGAAATGGAACTTGTTTTCCCTAAAATTATGTGATGATGTTGTTAAAACCTTACCGTAAATTTACTGTTCCTATTATATATTTATTGTACAACTTTGTGTAAACATTGTTAACTTTTTATTATTCTTTCCTTTGTTTTTACAATCGGAACAGCTGTGAATTGTTTACTTCAAATGAAGTACACCAATGACGTCATAACCTATTTTTGTTATGACGTCGGCTCTGGGTTTGGTAATTTAGGTAAATGGTAAGCCAAAATGGTAAAAATGGTAAGCCGAAATGGTAAATGGTAAACCATTTTGGTAATGGTTTACCAAAGTATAAATACGGTGGAGAAAACAGATAACTTAGTACGACTTTACCCTGGGCAAGTAACACACGCTAATTCCAAGCGATTTAAATATACATGTACCGAAACCATTTACCAGACTAAGTAATAACCAGAATATTTCCGTATAATGTGGGCTTGTTAGTTCCGTAACACGTTGTATTTAGAGAATAACTTCTCGAGAGAAACGTTGTCTTTTAACATTGAATTCGACTTACCATTTGCCGATTACCAAACTATAGTTCGTAGACTTTCGGGGTATAATATTTCCGCTATCCATTTTCTTTACGATATTCTAATAAAGGGTGGTATTTATTTGTTAGACTAGAATACTGTGAGGTTATTTAATATGTGTACGCATTGTTGATATTTAATACATCTTAAAGTAAATACAAGTTGATTTTTATTTAACGAGTCTGTTATTCTTACAAAAACCTAAACGGAACCAAACTAAGATCTATCAGAATACCACAACGTACCATAAAACCTATACGGAACCAACTGTAGATCTACCGGAATACCACAAAGTACCACAATACCAGAGAACCACGCTACCAAAGAAGGGTCGCCAGTTATAACTTTGGTTCATATATACTATTCTTATAGCAAAACGCTAAGGGTTACACATTTATAGTTTAACATCAAAGTCTGACCGCTCGGTTTTCGTTACAGTATTATTTGTGTAGTAAACACCTTATACTTGTCTATATGGCTTTACAATGAACTTTTTAACAAATAGAAAGAGACATTCGCTTACAAGAAAAAACGAGCTACAAAGAAAATTGAAAAAGCAAAGTCCCTATGCAATTTACAAAATCAAGAGATTGAACACATTAGACTAATGGAAAACAACTGTCAAATTCAAGACTTGGTACTCTTTTTGATAATGTTAACACTGATGAAATAGACATGACTTTACAGATATTTAAACATCTCACTTGTATGAAAGTAGCATAACAGTCCATTATTTTGACAACAATGTGTGAACAAAACAAACAGCCATGATAGGTAAGCTGTCAAATATATGGGAACAGCAGTCAACTGTGTGTTATATTTTAATCACTAAAAAAACAAGCAAAAATGTCAAGAACGTAAACATGGAATTTAGAAAAAACTCATCAGCAAAAATGAAAGAATAGAACACGACAAATGGTTATAGCATCATAATACAATGACGGGATGTATAAGTACTGAGCCACGCCAAAGAGATCTAGCCAAAAATGGACAAAATCGGGAATCTAATAATTTATAAACACAAAAAGAACATTTAATAACACGTAATTAAGATTACAAACAACGTCTGCATTGGAATCTATACTTCGGGTCCAACAAAAATTACCTTTTAAGTTGATAATGAATATTTTTCAATAACGTCTTGGTATCTTCCGATGATCATTTTCAGAAAAAGGACGGGAAGTTCTTTTACAGTGCGGCTTTTTTTTCACAAAAAATCGTAAGAGTTAAAATTCAGTATAACTTACGATCAATTTTACTCGTCATTTTATTTGGTTACTAAAGTCGCTGGTTCATAAACTTTCTACTCCGACAATTGTAAGTTTTATTAAAAATAAGTAGCAGCTGCAATCTCTTGAAAACCAAATGATGCGGGAAATGTAAATCCCATATGCAGATGAAGTTGGTATATTGCTATTAACCTGACGAAGGCGGAGGGAATTGGTAACTTCAAAATCGTTTGACATATATTCTGATACAAAGATGACCACTTACTCGGGGAATAAGTATAAAATGAGAAGGAGGGAGCCTTTTTTGATTTTTTAATCTAGGAATGTCAATGGTAATAGCAAATCATTAATTAAAAGCTGTCTATTAAGCTGTCTATTATATCACATGGTCTAGCGTTTTTAATCAAGTCACTGATTTTTAAATATTTCACTTCTTATTAAAAATTTTACTTTCCTAATAGATATTCAATTAACTTATTGATAATCATTACTAATCGATTAACGAGATTTAAACTTCGGTAAACTTCTGTGGTTTTAATTTACACAAAGGAGCAGAATTTTGTCGGTTACACTCAAGGTGATATCGTAAATATTTAATCGCGCAAAAACGAACACTACTTTAAATAAAACAAGTTTATCCAATACATCATGTACTTGGGAATCAATACTGTAAATATTAGTTAATAATATAGTTTCAAAATTATCACTGTTCATTAATAACATTAACGGTACTATTTGTTCTGCACCAGATGCGCATTTCGACAAATAATGTCTCTTCAGTGATGCTCGTGGCCAAAATATGTAAAATCCAAAGCTTATATAAAAGATACCTTCATTTCTTCATTAAATATCACTTATCAATAAGAATGTTAATTTGTCAGAATTAATTTTATGGTTAGGATCACATAATAACACGAACTCGAACATATAAATTATTAGACATATATATTTTCATAAGAAGTTCAAGACACACAGTATCAGAGGCTGGATGGTACAATGGTTTAGCCGTGAAACATATCATTTAAATCATCGAAGCAGTTCTAAAAGTCTTATAAAACTTTGTCATCAATAACATACGATAAAGATCCATTTGGATTGGTAAAAGATAACAATTGACCATTACAAAATCCAAAGGATCATGGGTAATTAGATTGTTTGTAATCCAAAATTATTTCAATTGTGTGTTACGTTACAAACTAATCACACGACGTTTTAAAGTGAATATTACCAATAAGAAGGAAGATGTGGTATGATTGCCATGCAATGAGCCAACTCTCCATAAGGGACCATATGATACAGAAATCAACAATTACAGTTCTCCGTACGTACGGCCTGCAACTAAGAGTAAAACCAGTTCCGCATAGCCAGCTTTAAAAGGCCCCGAAAATACAAATGTAAAACAATTTAGATGAGAAAACTAGCAGCCTAGTTTATGTACAAAAAATAAACGTAAACAAATATGTAACACATCAAAAAACGACAACCACTAAATTACAGGTCCCTGACTTGGAAAAGGCACATTTAACAGAAAATGGCGGAGAAAAACATGTTAGAATGCATTTGATACTGAAACTTATTCGGTAAATAAATAATAGATGTAAACGGAATTATTTGTTATAATGGATATTTGGTTTCAGTTGATGTCGATACTTATTCTATTTTACTTGTTTAACATTGTTATACATAATAACTGTCTTATACATTTTTATGTCTGTGTTTGTAAATAAACTCAAAAATACTTAAGAATATTTTACGCGTAACATTCCCCAAACAATTTTGATAAGAAGTAACCTTCAAATAAAGAGTCATTATGTTAAACACACCTTTAAGTTGCTGTAATTATTCATTTTATTTAAATTCATTAATAATACTCAAAAGTTTAAGGTTTTAGAAACATAATCAACAAGTTTAAGTAAAAGATAGATTCATTACGTCGTCAGTAGTGATGATTTAATTAATTCTCGTCAAGAGCAATCAGACGGACGGAACTCGCAGAACAGAAATTGCCTTGAATATCGTAGCACATGTCCTCCTTCATTGCTTATAAGCTGTATTCCTGTTAGGTGTAATACTTTGTGTTTTATTTATTGCTGTGTGTCTTTACATAGGGATTATAAGGTTTATGACCCCTTCTGTAGCCATTTTTGTCCGAACTTTTCAAACTTCAATTGTATCAAAACTACAGATACATTGTATAATGAATAATAGAGATAGGCCATTTTGTACATATACCAAGGGGAAACTTGATGCAAAGTATAATTATTTACATTTCATTGCATTTAAAAGTAAAAAAGTACTTTGTGGCAAATAAACCAAGATTTTTATAGAAAATCCACGGCCTTTAATACATAATTTTTTGTTATAAAATTTGAAACATAGATAATACACTTGCTTACAAGTACAAGGATAAAGGCTGTGGATTTTCTATAAAATTTCCATATGATTAGAATTGAATCAACACAAGGGTACATAATCCTTAAAGGCCATTCTGTTGTCTGTGAAAGCATAATTTATTAGTGGTGTTTGTTTAAGATGAGTATTATTTTACATAAACATTTTATCGGATTTTTTTATATAGATATAAAGACATGTTCTAAGTTTTACAGTGTCGACGAATTGACTTATGGTAAAGCACAGGAACATATTGTGTACCAAACTGTTTTAACAAAAACAATATGGTTTCGAGCTAACATTGAAACAGTTATTAAATGAAGTAAATCTCAATCTTGTTTGGACGTATACAGGAGTTTCCATACTATTACAGAAGATAAGCTACATTTTTATATGTTACTGCTGCTAAATAAGTAATTTACTTTTATCTTCAAATTGATTAAATCTTTTTCATTTGAATTAAGAAATACTTTTCATTTTGCGTCATTGAATATTTTCCAACAAAAAGAATTTTGAATAAATTGTTTGAACGGGCATGCTGACATAATGTGTAAATACTTATATGAAAAACCAATATGGCAAGGCATGACGTATTATTTCGTTGAGGTGAAAATATAGGATAGGTTGAATATATAGTAACAGTATATAAAAACATTAGGCTTTTCATTGTCGATGAAGTACGTATTCAGAGACAAAGAAGCTGTAAACTGAATATAGAAATATGTGGTATGAGTGGCAATGAGACCGTCCGAGTCAAATTTTTTAAAACTAAACCATTATAGGTCAAGGTACGGTTTTCAACACGGAGCCTTGGTACACACCGAACAACAAGCCATAAAGGATCCCCCTCCCAAAAAAAAAAACCCAACTAAAATAAAAACCCAACCAAACAAATACTTGTGTAAAACCATTCGAACGAGTAAACCAACGGTCTAATCTATATAATAACCGAGAAACGAGAAACACCTATGAACATATCGGATATTTACGTTGTAACTACAATCCCCTTCCCTTTCATGAATGTGACCTACCGAATTATTCTTTTACAGATTTGTTATAATATAAGCAACACGACGGAAACAACATGTGGAGCAATATCTGCTTACCCTTCCGAGCACCTGAGATTACCCCTAGTTTTTGGTGGGGTTCGTGTTACTTATTCAATAGTTTTCTATGTTGTGTCATGTGTACTATTGTTTATCTGTTTGTTTTTTTTCATTTTTAGCCATGGCGTTATCAGTTTATTTTCTATTTATTAGTTTGACTGTCCCTCTGGTATCTTTCGTCCCTCGTCCGTGAACTACACAAACAAACGACAACTACTGAACATCATGTCTATCATCTTTTTCACGATAAATTAACTGTTGTTCCTGTTGCCAAAGCTCTAAATGCTATTGTTTTTGCATGTGAATCGTACTATATGTTGAATAACGAAAGACTCAGAAATAAATGAGCACTCAGTTTGTCCTACACATACATACATATCATTTGACAAGTATGAGATTTGTGCCACTAACAAGTCCTTCAATGCTTCAATATTTATTTATAAAATGCAAATCAAAGGCCTGACTTTGTTTGTATTAATTTGAATATTTAAGCTTCCCATGTGTTGATAATAGATAAACACTCTAAAGAATTCTGAATGATTTTAAATCCCAATTATTCTCTGAAATGAATTATATCAACAAATTAGATAACAAAAAAACTACTGAAATCTAAGGAAAATTCAACAGTATTTTTAACTTTATATGCACTTTTTATGCAAGATCCCCTTTTTGAGCAATGTTGAGAAAAAAAAGCCATCAATAAGATTGACGCCTAACACTTGAAATACATGCTTCTTTAATTCTGGATCTACCAACATCAGAACTATTCAGACCCATTTAAAGCAGTCTTACCAAAAGGACTTTAACACAATAGCAAAAATTATTTGAAGATCAACTTGGCCAGTGAATTTGTTGACCTTACGTTTTGATTTCGTCTTCGATCGGTATATTTGGTATTTTTCTTATTTGATCCTAATTAATTAATTTAACATTTATTGCCGAGAAAAATTTAACAATACTTTGAGACTTTTTAATAATCTTTATTTTTTTAATGTAATTATTTCATGAATATAAATAATCTTATTTCTTTTCATTTTTTAAAGAAATAACACTTAGTCACATTTTTTTAACTTTAAAACTTTTATCATATGTTTATATTTATTCAATTTATTCAATTTTAACAACACTAGTACTCAAATTTTCACACGTATGTTCGATTATTGATTGAGATTTTGTAATATTTTATCTAACATTTACAGTTCAACATAGAGGGAAACCATGCTGATAAATCAACGATAATTTATGAAGCTGGGTCCAGGATTTACAAATAACAAGATATTAATGTTTTTTGCTTTGACAAATTGCAGGAAAATTAAAAAAATGATAACTTTGGGTAAGTGATTGTAAGTTTCGTGTGTAAATACTGACAATTATCAAGCTATAACATCGTAAAATGATTACATTCTTAAATAAATAGATATATCTGATAACAAACACGTTTATATACAATGATACTTGATCTATTTATTCTATTATTTTCCTTTTATGTGTTTTTAATCTTCTATTTTTGATGCCCCTTTCATGGCATTATGTTTTCTGGTCTGTGTGTCCGTTCGTCCGTTCGTCCGTTCGTCTCCGCTTCAAGTTAACGTTTGTGGTCGATGTAGTTTTTGATGAAGTTGAAGTCAAATCATCTTAAAACTTAGTACAGATGTGCCCTATGATATGATCTGTTTTATTTTCATGCCAATTAGAGATTTCTCCGCATTATCACGGTGCATTGAACATAGAAAATGAGACTACGGATGGGGCATCCATGTACTATGGACACATTCTTGTTTCTATGCTATTATATATGACGTTTTTTGTGAACTTTATATAATATGAAGCGTTGTGAGTAACTATTAATCCATCTCACTTTTTCTTCACTTGTGTTTGTTGATTGATGAATTTTATAAAAAGAAATATTACAAATAACTCTCTCTCACGGAGTGCTGTTGACAAATAAAAAAGGGATAAATATTTTTGAGAATCGTTTTCATAAATAGAATTATTCAATACAACATGAAGGATTCATAATCATGCGTGGCAAGTATATTTACATCAGCAACCGAAAAATCTCAAATTTCATATTGCAAATCTTCAAATACGGTAATATGATTCAAATATTCATAAACATAATAAATTAAAAAAATCAGTTATTCACTTAACACCACAAAAGAAAATACTCGTTTGTATTTGCAAAAATGGTTTCAATGAAGGGCTGGAAATGAATTCAGTACTCAGATACGAAAGCTCTGCTGCTCTTGTCTCTAGTTGAGTTCAAGTGGCAATTAAAACATAAATGTCGTTAAAGGTTAGGAATCAATAGTTTACAGATTTTTAAATATAGTTTGTCAATTGAATTGATACATACAAAAGTTAAAAAGAAAGACAAAAAAAAAGGTATTAATACGAAATTTAAATTAAAAACACTGAAAACATGTGCTTCGACAGGGCAAACATCTCCTACTGTACATGGTAATTGATCACGAAATTCTTAAACCACGTTATTTTATTGGTTTACACGATAATTTGAATAATCACTGAATATATAATATGTAAAATATAAGGACATTGCAGATCAAGAGAAAATATCAAGGTTTAAATTGCATTTATATAGTGTGGGAAAGTGTGAATCATTTTAACATGGCTTTGATTAAAGAAAAGAAAAAAAAACTTTACATCAAGATACATTAAAAGAGGGACGAAAGATACCAGAGAGACAGTAAACTAATGAATCGAAATAAACTGACAACGCCTTGGCTAAAAATGAAAAAGACAAACAATAGTACACATTACACAACATAGAAAACTAAAGAATACGAACACGAACCCCACACCAAACTAGGGGTGATCTCAGTTGCCCTTGGAGGGGTAAGCAGATCCTGCTCCACACGTGACACCCGTCGTGTTGCTTATGGTCTTTGTTTAATTCAATTGTTTAATACAACAACTGACGAGATTCGAGATGTTGTAGATTCCAATCTGCAACGGTATCAATTTATTGGAATGAGTCAAACATAAATGATTTCTTGTTATTTGGCCAAGTCTGCTTACAAGCCTTTATATAAGGTGGACTTCTATTGGTATGGCAATTTTAAATTCACATACACCCTCCAAATCAACGGAAATTGGTATGCCACGTATACAAATTAAATGCTTCCGCAATAATGAAGATGCAAGAACATATAGCTAAATGTATAGCGTGTAAAACTACGTACGAGAAAAAAATCATTATCACTAACATAAAACACAAAATATTTCTTAAGAAGTACACATTGTAAATAAAATAACCAATTATGTTTAAAGACTTGCATTTATTTTGTAGTCAATGTAATGGAGATAGTGGCAGTGGCTATTATGTTACCATTGAGAGGTGAGCATCGATGAAATATTGTGAATATGTAAAATATTTCCTTATACACGTATACTATCACTAAACTAGTATATATATATTTTTTAGGGGCCAGCTGAAGGACGCCTTCGTGTACGATAATTTCTCGATGCATTGAATACCTATTGGTGACCTCCTGCTATTGTCTGTTCTATGGTCGGGTTGTTTTCTCTTTGACACATTCCCCATTTCCATACTTAATTTAACATTAATAACAAAAACTAATCAAATGATTATGTTGTTGACAGGATTCAAGATGGTCATTGATTTATTTGAATTTAGACAAGTGATATCAAATACAAAAAACTATTAATATCTTTGTTTAGTGATATTACTGATATTACAGGAGACAAACAAAGTTACCATTATTTAAGTGCATGCATTTGTATTGAAACATAAAAGCGTTCACGAAGACGGACAATGCATTTTCCTTTAATTCACATGATTTCTGATTTCCAACCCGAACACTTAATTTAAAAATAAGAAGATGAGGAATAATTCGCAATGAAACATAAACCAAATAATATTCAAATACAGAAATATTTTTCAAGAAATGTGAAAAGAGCAAACGAATTGGAGAAGTAATTATGTATGTTAATCAACATTCAAAATGGTTTAGAAGAAAATATTTTAAATCAAGCCGCTTACGCCATCACGAGTTGGTTGACCGTTATGGAATAACCGTTTCACAAATGATATCGGATATGTTCCTTACGTCGTAACTACAATCCCCTTCCCTTTCATGAATGTGACCTACCGAATTAAGAATATTTACCGACTTTGTAATCACATAAGCAACACGACGGGTGCCACATGTGGAGCAGGATCTGCTTACCCTTCCGGAGCACCTGAGATCACCCTAGTTTTTGATGGGGTTCGTGTTGTTTATTCTTTAGTTTTCTATGTTGTGTCATGTGTACTATTGTTTTTCTGTTTGTCTTTTTCATTTTTAGCCATGGCGTTGTCAGTTTGTTTTAGATTTATGAGTTTGACTGTCCCTTTGGTATCTTTCGTCCCTCTTTTACGAAACTTCACTTCTGTTAATTTACATTTATTTAATAACCAGGTATTAATGGTTTGATAAAACTTTCATTGCTGGATGTTTAATTTATGAAATGAGTTATTTGACTATTAAGACAACATTGCGCTGAAAGTTAGTTGTAACTACAGGTCAGCGAAGACAGTATACTAATTTTATAGAAAATACTCTTTAACATAACACTGAATAGAAGAATAACAGGACCTATTTTCTGTTTTTCTTTTTACAGATAATAATGCCAAGGTTTCAGCTTCTGTAACCTTATTCAGTGATGAATTGACTTGGAATGAGGCTAACCAATACTGTCGCAGCATAGGACAACATTTAGTGAAAATAGGTCGACAGGCGAAGGAACATTACTTACACGAACATTTAGTTTCACTAAACATGTAAATATAAGTATATACACGTACATATCAAAACAGAAATCTTTTCTACATTTGTTCTATATACCGAAAATTAAACGCACATATATGGTACGTTCGATGCCATTTTGTGGTAGATCATTTGTCATGAACTTCAATATAAAAAGGCGGGAGATACAAAACAAAAGCACTTTTAAAACTAAAGTCAAATATATCTCAATAAACGTACAACTTAGTATGTTAGATGAATTGATTCATGTACAGATAATGTCATTACATCAGCAAGAGGCAAATATAATTTCACGTTTATTTGTTCCACTTCCTACATGTATCAAGCTAATAACTTTACATCAATCTTACATTTTTCTCTTTAAACATATTAAATACTTGAAAATTCAGCATTCGTTTTATATATCATATAACAAAAAGTTGTGGTATGATTGCCAATGAGACAACCCTCCACAAGAGACCAAAATTACACAGACATTAACAACCATAGGCCTTCAACAATGAGCAAAGACTGTACCGCAAAGTCATGATTGTGTCGGCTGAAAAATTTAAAAAAAGTCATGTACTTGTAATTTTTACTAGTAAGTAAACACATGCTCAGATTCATATGCATCGGCACTTGAAAACTTACAAATTGTCGAATAGTCAATAAAATGTTTTTACTTTTATGCCGTTAGTTTTAATTGACAAAAAGAAAAATAGACAGAAACAAACGAACAACCCTTTATTTGTTATTATCTATTATTTTCTACATTGTAATAGCGATCATTGAAGATCAAATAATTATCAAACGATTTCAATTAAGTAACAAAATATTCATGAATGATTATGTGTAAAGTCTATAGTCGAATTCCGAAATAACTTAAAGGATTTTTGCTACTCTGTTTCAAAATAATAATCGTTTTGATTAAAATACGTTTATCAATATTTAAAGTTTAAATAAAGGGAAAAAAGTTAAAAACAAGAATGTGTCCATAGTACACGGATGACTCGCATTATATTTTTCAAAAATTTTCAGTGGACCTCGAAATTTTGGTCAAACTCTAATTCGACATTATAATTAAAAATATCATATCATAAGGAACATGTGTACTAAATGTTATGTTAGACGTCAAGTTAAGAAAAAACTACCGAGATTAAAAACTTTAACCTAAACGAATAGATGACAAAAAAACATAATGTCCCTAAGTGGTGCAAAGAAATGAAGGATCTTGTGTGCTTGTTGTCGAGTTATAAGCCATCAAAAATATCTCCTTCATTCGACATGGGCACCTTGTTTCTTTAAGACACATAAGGAAAAATAACAATTTTCAGCTTGATTTTTTAATGTGGCTGATTATACTATATGTTATTAAGTAATTAAAGGAAAAGTATGGTTTAGCGGGAAATATTTTGCAATGGCACAATATTGATAAAATCAGAAGATTCTGAGTATCTGGCCAAAATTTTACTACAAGAGTAACAAACATCCTTGAAACTAAAACGACGGTTTCACAGAATGAACCGAGTTCAAATACAACTACAGTTTGGAATACTTAATGAATGGCTGTTATTTATTTTGAATTTATTGAACCATAAAATTAATTTTTGACTTTTCACATTGAATAATCCGCGAAGCGGATTATGTTAAATGTGAAGAGTCAAAAATTAATTTTATGGTTCAATAAATTCAAAATAAATTATTGCCATTCATTATAAATAAATTTCTATCAAAAATTAGACTCAAAGATATATATTGATACGAATAACAACGTACACAGATGTTTGCGTATGAATACACAACGTTAGAGTGGGCGTGTCTTCATAAAAATTGATAACATTGAAAATAAAGCTAATTCTTTTAACCAATCAGAAGACAGTAAATACACCAAATTTATTTATAAAGTAATAATGATATAGAATACTATGCATTATATTGTACCTGTTGTCTTCATTCCACTTTAGTCTTCAACATTGCGCCGTTTCAGAATATAATGCATTCTTAGTAATATTTTCAAAAAGTTTGTGATTGGTTTAAAACGTTCTGAATGTGGAAATTATAAGCTAAAGCAATGTTTAAGATAAACAGCCTACATACTAGCTATTAGAGTATCGTATAGTATTTCTTTCTTTTGGGTTAAAAACAATTATTTGAGCTATCGACTTTCTACAAAGCCAATAAATAATTGTATCGAAATAACGATATCCCTTTACCGTTCATTTTATCTATCTTCCCTAAGTTAGGTTTTTTAAAAGTTAGTATATATTCATATAATATATATGTTTCTATATAATCATAAAAGTAAAGACAAATATCGATCCTATGTTATGTATTTATATACTCATTTATACAAAATTGGCGAAGATAACAATATCTAGGTCAATTAACTTATCTAAACTTTATCTAAACTCGACGTAGGGCGTTCCATATATCCTAGAGATTAGTTATTGATACCTTGAACATGTTACATTTACAGTGGCTTTGTTTAATGTGCCTATCATTATTCTATTGACACTATGCTAAACATATGTTTAGCCAACTAGTAAAACGATATTAATGTATAGTCTCATTTTACACCATATTTTAGAAGTCCTTCAAAAGTAGATATTTGGATTGGATTGCATGCTCCAGATCCAAATCAACGAACACACCTTGTATGGACGAACAACTGCTCTATGCCGCTATTATATTCAAATTGGGAACCTGGATTGAAAAGTGGTCCAGACGATTTATGTGCGTATATTGAGGTAGAATATGAAAGCATGTATTGGTTTTTAGATGAATGTGAGAAAACGAAGAGATCATTTTTATGTGAATCTAAAAAGGGTAAGATATAGATAATAATGTAGATGTTACACGTCTTTTGATTGGATAAAAGTGTGTTGACAATCAGTTTATAGACACAATTCTGTCATGTGAGCGTGATGTCACCAATGTCTTTTTTTTTTAAATTATCCTTAAAAATTGAATTTTGCATTGAATTGAAGAGGGACGACTGTAATATTTGTTCTCTCTATACAAAATAACCCCTCAACAAAACAAAAAAAAAGTTTGAATAAAGCGCGACGAGGATAAGCCTATTTTTTATAGACAGAACAAACGATTACAGTCATTCCTTATTTGTTTTACTTTATACAGATGTGCCGGATTACAGAAAGGGAAAGCAATTAAACACAATACTTTCAGTTAAATTGTTGTTACTTCTATCAAACGAAAAACATTAAAAGCGACGAACCCTTGAATATAAACTCCTGACTTATGATAGTAATACACAACATTAAGATTTAAAGATTGTAAACATGTTTGTTATCGCTCAACCCTCCTCCAACTTGGACACTGGTGAACAAATATACTACATGTAATTGAACAAAAATCGTTAATCGGTTGAAAAAGTATCCACTGGAAAAATCGGCACTACGCAAATTAATATATATCCGTGTCAATAAACAGACACACACGATCTAAAAATATGTTACGGTATCAACACAAGTAAAAAAAAATTTTTTTTTTAAATACTGGACTGCGAGGAGAATTTAAAACGAAATGTTGCTAAACGAATGGGTAAATACAAGGCCTTTGACTGCTTTAATAAGAGACTTTGGTCTCTAAACATTTATATACATAACTGTTATGTTAGAAAAAGAACTTGTTTCCGTTTCATGGTACACAGATGTAAAATGTTTTTGGAACATTTTAATGCATAACATTTGGAGGATCTATTTATTATAAGACTCATTGGACATACTTTTTTTAAACTTTTGTGCTGTAAGGCGATCGTTTGTTTTACTGTATATATACATTCCGGTCCATTGTAGATTAAATTTCCAAAATTCAAATCATACGGAAACATTTATCATACCTCATGTTTCATTATTTCAAAACTTACAACAGGTTGGTTTTACGCAGTTTTTGTTTTAAGTTTTGCGATAACCAGATAATTTAACATTTTGTAAAAAGTAGACTATATTGCCAAAAAAATAGTTGTTTTTCATCTTATTTTGCTCACGAAAGACTTTGTGTGTACATGTCTCTGCTCCGCGTTTGTTTTTTGGTACTAAGATATTTTTGGCTCTTTTCCTGAAAATTTAAACCAAAGCACGGTAAGTAGCCAAAAGCTAAAAACAGAATTTCAACGCAGCAAGAGATACTCAATACAAAAGGTTGACTATCAGCTGACCCTATAAAATACCAAATAAGAGTTCAGCAAAACCTCGAAGCATACACGTTTCCAAAACTTGAAAAAAAACCAGCAAACTTGTGATTGACACAAAACTGCGTCTGTGTTAAACATGCTTTGTGAGGTATCAACCCTTCCACTACAACTCTAGCCAATGTGGTATTAAAAACACAATGAAAAACGCACAGTAAAGTTAACTATGTATTTGGGTAAAAGACCAAAATATTTCTATACTATCATTACATATTAAGATAGTTACATGATCCTGAACTTTCATATAAGATAAGATACAAGAACGCTGTATCCAGTTTAATCATACATCAGTACACAACAGCCCATGTGGATTTTGCTTTTTCCACCTGACCAAAGTGGGTAGCCCGGCCGTGCCTACTCTAGCTATTATCTCTTTTTTTGTTAAAATATTGATTACAAATGCTCATCTGCTTTTGTTAAATTTATTGTACTTGCAACTCTTTTGATTCATACAAAGAATTTGTATGCCGACTCCTATGTTTGGACAGAGTAGACAAGCACGGTGCCCACTCCCACTGTTGGCGGGAGGATAAAGTAAAGTCTACCTGAACTGTGGTGTAAGTTAGTTACATGTATGCTGTGATTGGCACATCACGCGAAGATAGCTTATAGATTTATATAGTGTAGTCGATTCCATATGTGTTTCATGACATCACGTCTAATATTACGTACATTGTAATAGAAAATCAAAGAATAAATTGCAAATACAAAGATCTACGCAGAACTTTATATAATATTTTAAAATTGATATGTATCAAACTGAAATGTCCCTTTTTGATTTATTGAATGATCTTGAAATGTAAGGAAGGTAACTTCCAAGCCTGATGATTATTCACAAAAATAAGTTAAAGAAAATTAAAAACAAGTATGTTCAAACTAGAAATAACAGCTATTTATTTTTTTTACAAAAGCCCGTGGCAATCTTAAATTTGTTTTAATGGCCAGCAGTTGTTGTTCATAAAAATATATAATAATGATTGTATTTTACTAATTTTCATGATTGTATCATGATTTGTACAATTCCTTCGATTTTGCTTGCTACAATGTAATACTTTCCAATAGGACATAAAGAATGGTTGGTTTTGTATTCAACAATCATGTGACAAGTATTCATCGCAGTGTAAGTGTTTGACATACGAAATAAAAAAAAAAAACAGAAGAATGTCGTTTTCTCTTTAAACTATGAAAACATTTATTCCATATTGTTTTATTCTTTTTTTATTTTGATAGATTTAGTATAAAGGCAACTGTAGTATACCGCTGATCGAAATTAATAAATCGATAGAGAAAAAAAAAGTCGAGTAAGAAACTAAAACTGAGGGAAACACATCAAATTTAAGACAACTACGACACAACAGAAACACAACATTAAAATGTAACACACACAGAAACGAGCTATAATATAACAATGGCCATTTCCCCGACTTGGTACAGGCAAATGGGTAAAATAAACATGGTGGGTTGAACCTGGTTTTGAGGTATATCAAAGAGTGCATTACTATTGAAGTGTTCACCTATCTTACTTACCTGTACCTATAATTGTTATTTAAAAATTTGCAACTTTGTACTGTGTGGTTAAATGGTATACCACTTTTTTATAAAATATTAGGAATTCGTTGGCCAATAGACGAGACCCTCAATCACAATTTTCTAAATTGTATTATAACAGTAGAGAAAGCTCAATTCTTGAGTTATATCATATGATCTGGGTCTATGTGTAATGAATGTATGACAACTACTACGAATAACGACATACATTACGACATATAAAAAAGAAAAACAGCAAAAAAGATTACCACAACAACAATCATTGACATCACAGAATTACTGACAACAATTGAACAAAAACTATAGATCAGACAAGAAAAATATAAAACAAATGAAATATGGACAAATAAATCGAATTATCATTGAAACAAGACAAAACAACTATATATAAAACACAATGCCTGATTAACTTTGAACAACTAAATCTTGACATCATGAATTTCTACATGACAACAAACAACAACAATATAGATCAGGCAACTCAGCCATGATCGTCAACAAATGCAAATCATGTTACATCATCGAACGTTCTATGACAAATCTAAACGTAAACCCTGAAAATGTGTAGAATCTGAATCAAAAAGTCCAACATATAGCAATTAAATAACATTAATCATGGAAGTATCTATCACACACATTAAACGTCAGATTCTGACAATATATTTGATTGAATGGTTCAAAATAAGGATTTTCAACAATAGAACCAGGACTGTTAAATTAAAGACGAGTGTATTTACCTAATTAATCGCTGTGACTCATATCTTTCAGCTGTGATGCTACTACGATTATTATCATTGTGGGTGACCTACCGAATATACATTTATCGATTTGTAAACAAGCACGACGAACCACACTGGCTAGCTACTATACTTGAGCACCTGAGATCCCTTTGTGGTACGTTTGCTATCTTTATTTGTGTTTTCATGTGTACTAGTTCTCTTTTCATTTTAGCATGAAATATGTACAGTTTATTTCGATTATGTTGGTGTCCCTCGGAATTTCGCCTCTTACAGCTAATAGTAAAGAAAATAATACTTTGTTTAAGATTTGCTTTCACATGATTTAATGAAATTTCCATTAGTTCCTATTTTATACCTAAATAGTGTTCACCTTTTTTAATTTTAATTCAATGTCAAATTAACGTTATATTTTTTTATACGTGAATTTTGCTTCGAGTTTGTTCATAGTCAATGATAAACGGATTGCTTACTAAATTATCAAACTGATTAGTTTTATACTACTGTGCTGAGACAACTAACGATAAATATAAACAGCTAACATATTTGAAGATGTTTGTACATTTGCAAATTTGCACATTTCCCTATCTATGTTTATAATAACTCTGTCAATGTACTTTTTTTTATATCAACATTAGTCCCATTTCGATGTTTCACATTTATGAACAATTTTTCAATTTCTCAATAAATCAAAACGGAAAATTTCAAAGAACATTATCACAAACAAAGAAAAACAAGCTACCAAGTGTCTTACCTAAATCCCAACAACGTTTAGATAGACCTACAAAATGTGAATAGTTCAAAATGACGCACATATTTCGATCTTTAATCACCAATTTATAGATACTAGACGAAAAGTCCACAGGCTCTTGACTTGATAGCTAATACATACACTGCATTATTTATATACAAATCCAAATAACAGTATGGTTATACAAATGTATTTGCTAGTGGATCAATGATTATAAAACACACTAGTTTAGATATTTCCTTTAATTATTTCTTCCAGCGAAAACATGATAACAAAAGTTACTTAATAAGGATTTATTGAATGTTACGATAACCTTCTAATTTTTGATATCTTTAAGATAAAACCTTGTGTTTGCACTGAATGCCACAGATGTCATGGAAAACCATCCTGAAATAGAAATGCATAAATCGAGAAAATTAATCGTTTGAATTAAGACACAACCCTGCATGGGAACTTTAGAATTCAAAAGGTGATTGGATCATTTGGCATTTGTAAAACTCTCAATTTTCCTCGTATGAATGCTGACATTTCATTAACCAAATACTTTCATTCTAAAAACGATCCAATTATTATACTTATCTTTTATTAATTGATTGAAACGAAGCTTAATATAAAATTACCAACGACACTTACATTACAATACTAGCGCCTAAATTCTCGGCTTGACGTTGTACTTATATCCGGTCAGTAAATTCAAGAAATTATCTTTTCAACATTGCTACTAACGTTTATTGTTTCACCAATGGGTTTAATTTGTCGGCCTTATCTTACTGCTGGTTGTAACCCGTCCCTAGTATGAAGTCTATTGAGAACTTCAATTTTAGTTCTAAGCTCTAAAAAATCAGAGGCAATGTGAAAGGCTTACTTATTTCTATTACGAAATCCACAAAAATCTAATTAACTGTTCTGAATCTTAAAATTTTAACAAGTAATCAATAAAATTTCCGTTAACATTGTGACAGAGTTTAATCTTAAATTAATGGAATCTTGGGAGGCAATTCACTAACTTAAGTCCGTTTGTTTTTTTAATCCTTGTAAAGCCACTAATTTGTCAATTATAAAGAAGAAAAAGACACCCAATCTGCCTCTTTTGTGCACGAGAAACTCCGAGTTAAACTGCATTGCAATTCACTCGAAGTCGAACATCTTGTCGATTGTTTTGTATAATTTTAATCGTTAATGGTTAGTACTGTATCCGTGTAAGATAATTTAATTGCTAAACCTTCTTTAATGTGTTGTCTTTTTGAATTGAATTTGCTCTCCCATGTCATGAGAAAATAATATCCTGCAGTTTTCAAAGACGTAATTTTCTAGCTAAGTTGTTTTAGGAATTTTTAATAATTATTTTATAAATCAAGAGTTCAAAGTAAAACTTTGTTAGAATTTAAAATTAAACAAGCCAACATGTTTCTATAAAGTGATGTCTCTTCAAAAGCATTCCCTCAAAAGCTTTCTTTTTAAAAAGAAATTTTGAATCTAAATTTGGAAAATTCATTAATTTTCATTAGTGGTTCTCCTATATAACTTTTAGAATAAGTTATAAAAAAACTGCGAAATCCTTATCTAAACTATGTATTGGTCGCAGTCAATTGCATTGGTAATTTTATATGAGTTTTTCTTGGCTATATACCTGTTGGTATTTATACTTTTTTTTTCTATCCCGATCGGTTTCTAATTTTGTTAAACACGAATTCTACTTATTTTGAAATCTGCGAGCGATCAATATTCGATAATTCAATCCTGAAGTATAAATCGATCGACCATTATTAATTTACAACAAATCATTACGTATCAATGGAAATCCAGTGTCTGTAATCTAGTTTCGTAATTTAATTGAATGAACATTTTAATCGCAATTACTATATGATTAATCAAGTGTTGACCTAGAATTGTAAAATAACATATTTGATGACAAACTAACTTGTTTTTCATAGTTTGACTTTTACATATTAAACAAGAGTACTGATTCTTAAGATGAATTTCGAGTTCGATTCGTTGAATCGTCGTTGAATTATTTAAAATATAAATTGAAAAAATGAATTTAAAAATATCATTTACAGACTTTTATAACAAGAAATTGATATTATTTCAAATAGTTTTGAGTAAACATTTACAAATTTATTCCCATCAATTCACTTTTACCTAATTTTGAAAATGATCGGTAACTAATTTTTTACAAGAACATGAATCCATCACTCCTTTCCAAATTTGAAGGTGTAATTTTACACATTTAAACAAAAGTTGAAAAGTAATCTTTTGCTCTGATACAGCGATAAAAAGGTTAAATTCAGAATACAGCATGGTAATTTCAAACAAACAAACCTACATAATCGCTTTCAATATTAGATAGGGCTGTTTAATGCCAACAACATTCTCGTATTATATAATATGGTATAGCTATTCGCCCCTACCGAAACACAGCACACGCAATTTGAAAATATCTAATTGTAAATTCAAAGCCTTAACAAAGGGGAATATGGCCTTAAACTTTGTAACTGGTGAATGGATCCAATTGCAACGACAGAGGTTCTCCAAATTTAAATCCAGTCAATTTACAAGCAGATACCTATTTAAGCTATTTACCGCTGTGTTTAGGAAATGACCAAATCAAGCGGTTTCGGTATAACATTGTAAACTATGATCGCATGAAATAGGGAGTATTTTTCAAAGCTGTAAGCGTATTTGTACACAATCCGGAACTTTAAAATACTGTACAGTCGAAATATGTAGTCAATGCGTATCAAATCGGTAGGACCCTTGATGAAGCCATCTTCATTGATTCGGGCATTTTTAATTTTCCTATTTTGTACTGATTTAACATGTTTTATCCTGAGAATAGAACGTGGTGGATTTGAGACATATAATTGTTTTTTTAATTTGTTCTGTGGTAGACTAATATTTTTTGTAAATGGCTATCATCACATGTAGACTTTCTCCAATCACAATTTAATTTCTGTTTTTTTATTTAAGTGTATAATGTCTTGAGTGTACAATTTATATGATTGTCTGTCTGATGCTACTCTAAGTGAATTTTTTTATAGTAGACAACTGGTTTACACTATCTAAAACATCATGATCAGTACAACGAGTAAACAATCTTAATCAACAAATGCAAACTGTGGATTCATTTGAAAATTTTACGTAAAGTAATTATAATAAAAATTTTAAGATTTCGCGAATCATTGAATAGATCATTAACAAAGAATCATGAAAAATATCACGTATTTAAAAGATCAACAAATTGATTTACAGGATTTCAATGCCATTGATACTGACAGTCAAAGGTAGTTTGAATCAGAATTTAATAATACAAAAATCACAAACAACTATAGATCTGTCAAACTCATATCATGATACCGACATCAAACCGAAAATTACATTGATGAATTATCCGAGAAACAAGGCATCAACAAACAGTCGAACTTCAAAAAGTTGAAGAATGCTAATGTTTCCAAAAAAATTACAATTGCCATGTGTAATTTCTAAATATTGAATCAATTTAAAAATAAACGTCAGAACCTTAAATTGTTGAAGTATGATTGAATGATTCATAAAATAGGGTTAACTATTTAATTAAAATAAGTTTACTGCAATATGATTTTTATAATTTAACATTGTTTTACCATAATACTAATCACTTCCTATGTTTAGTAGATACTGGACTAACGCATTATTGTACCATTTCAGAGTAAAAACCTACAATTAGATATTTACCAATTGAATATTAACATGACAAGATTTGAAGCCACATGTAGGACATTGACTGTTAAATAAGACTACCTGAGATCATCCCTATTTTTGAAGGATTTTAGCATATTCTTTATTTTTTTTGTGTTTTGAATTTTTTTTTATGGGCCTTTTAGATATCTTTTAGAAACAATTGATTTGATGATAGTTAATTGTTCGTTTATATTTTGCTGCCAAAGGAACTTTCGGTACACTTTTTAACTTTTCTAAAAAAATATAAAACATTTGTTTTCGACATTTATTTCAAAATTTCAATGTAACATTAAACGATTTTTGTTGCCCGTAGTCTTTTATTACCTAAAAATCTACCACAATTTTAAAATTTTAATGTCAAGCTTTCAAAATGTTGAACGTTAATTACTTTTATTTATATTTTTGAAAAGAGTATGTTAAGCAAAATTTATATGAAAAAGATTCTTTACCTAAATTATTTAAAATTTGAATACGTTTTATTAAATTGAACTATGATGTTAAGACCTATGAAATCAGTTAACAACTAACATTTTTTCGATCACATTTTACTCTACATTTGTCAACCATTTACAACGTAAAAGCCCGCATCCATAGATCATAATAACTCCTGTGCCAAATTCAGCCGTTTCTAAATGGCAATCAAACATTTAGTCAGCCGTTGGCGTTCAAATTACATAACAGAATTTTTTTCATATTTCACATCATATAAAATCAAAAACGGAAAATGTGTCAAATAGACGATAACTCGACCAAAGAGCAAAGAAAAACAAGCTACCAAAGTGTCTTCAACACAGTGAGAAATCCCAGACTCGGAGACTGGTTTAGACTAGACCATACCAAAAAATGTGAACTAGTTCACAAAAATGGACGTCACACTAATTTTCGAATCATTTAAATCAACCAAAATTTAAATAAAGATACTAGACTGAAAAATGCCACAGGCTCTTGACTTAGGATAGGAACATAAATACGAATAAACATGTGCATTGATTTTACTATATACAAATGTACCAGAAATAACATGTTTAATGGTTATACGAAATGTGTTATTGCTACGCTGGATCAATGATTATAAAGCACACTAGTTTTAGATGATTTTCCTTTTAAATATATAATATTCTTATCAGCGAGAAACCATGACATAACAAAAGTTATAACCAGTGGATTTGAAATAAGTGAATTTATATCGAAATGTTTACAGAGAACCTTCAGTCGAATTCTTGTTATCTCTTTCAGGTAAAAATCCATATTGTGTTTGCACTTGTAAAAATGTCACCAAAGAGATGTCATTGGAAGAAAGCATTACTGAAATAGTAAATGCGATTAAAGTTGATAAATCACAAACGTCTACTTATACAAGACAGCGTACCTGTGCATGGGATTCTAGGAAATCGTCAGAAAGTATTGGATATGTTGGGATTGTAATACTAGTATCGATTGTGTCGCTCCTAATATGCCTAGACAGTTCTCCACTTATCTACAAAATTACTTCTCAGTTTAAGAAGCTGACTACCAAATCAGACTCCTTATGTTAATAATCTAATTTTGGATGCAACGCGTCTTCTGATTGGCTGACGTTATTTTGTTATGAACCCATAGACATAATTTAGTCATGTGAAATGGAATTTAGAATTAAATTATAAGAAATGACTGTAATATTTTTTCTGTCTATTCGAAATAACATAAAAAATGTGGTGCACACTGTTAAATAACTCGCTACGCGCGTTATTCAGTGTGCACCAAATTTTAAATGTTATTTCTTCATAGACAGAAAAAATATTACAGTCATTCCTTAAAGAGTGATGAAACAGTAGTTAATCTGGTATAGTTACCAAACGACACACAATTAAAATATGGTCCTAAATATCTTAAGGCTTGACGTTCGTCCCTAACACCGCTGTCGGACGTAATGTTGGGAAATTCCCGTTACAATACATTGTTTACTGCTGTACCCTAATTTTGACAATTTTCGGGACCCTTGATAGCTTACTATGCGGCATGTTTTTTATCATTGTTGAAGTCTATATGCAGAACTTTACATTTTGTAGTTTTAAACCTCTTAATCATTTGGTATCTGGTGGAAAATTGGCTTATTGGAAATTATACCACATATTTTTTTTTTATATTATTCTTTGTTTTATAACTGTTAGACTTTGGCTTTTTGTTGTTTTCATAAATTATTTGTATATGTTTTTGTTACTTATTTGCGCAACGACAACATTGAATCATAAAAGTTTAACCTCTTTCAGATGAATCTAAGATTTTAAGCATACTTATAATAGAATACCAAATTTCCGTTGAACATGTTAATGGAGTTTTGAAATGCTTTAAATTCATTGGAACTCTTTGAAGGCATTCACCTCACCACCTTAAAGCCATTGTTAAAGTTTGTGACAGTTTGTGAAATCGCCAAACGAACTATTCAATTAATATTATAACAATTACAGCACAATGCTGAAAATACTTTTATTGTTTTGAGATAACCCCCGTCGTTCAAACTGTCTTGCTATGACTCGAAGTCGGACTCGGGTCGGAGTTAGACAGTTAATGTAAATCTCTATTCGTTTAACAGAAAAAAGTACCTTATAAAAAAGGCATGCTTTTTTCAAAGGAAGATTTTGAGTTTAAATAAAAAGTGACCCCATTTTTTTAATTGTGTGTTTCTATTAAGTATCTCATAAATATCATTTATAGAACAAAACAGCGAAATCTTATATCAAAACAAAAATATGTGCAAGTAACTACATTTATGTATTGGTGATTTTTATTCTGATGTTTTTCTATGGCCACAGTCATGTTTTGGTGAATGTAATAATTATGGTATTTTTTTCTGTGCTCAATAAAAGTGTTCTTTTGTGTAAACACAATCAATCTGAATTCCTGATTGTTCAGTGGGGAACAATGTATTTCTTATATTCCCTAGCAAGTACTTCGACGCCTTTACTTTTGATAAAACAAGTTGCATTTTTATCTGTTATGCCATATTCAGCTGTGACGTTCTTGTTTCGGTAGATATGAGTTAAGAATGCTGTTCCAACTTTTGCAATTATGTTATCATTAAATGCGTTAGTATTCTCATTAAGCTAGATGAATTTGGTTAAAATAACTATAGATAGCACACAACTACTTGCTTTTTCCGTAGTTTGCACCGTTTTATCATATTTTGTAGAAACAAAATGTACTGATTCGTCCTTAAGGATGTATTCTTCTGACGTTTCACTCTCGTTGAAATCTCGTTCTGAAATTATTCAAAAATATGTGATACAAGTGGAAAAAAAAATGAATTTTAAAAAGATTATTATCAGACTTACATGTTTGTGAACCACTTAAAATTAAGGTGACCCGAAAGATCTTTATATGTTGCTTGTAACAGTATATGATTGTTCCATAGTTTTATCAATTTGGAGCAAGCATTCAATTTGTCCTATTTCAGATTCCAGTTTCACAACCTTTAAAATTAATGCAATTATCTCGATATGAAATACTGAACAAAGGACATTGTGTGTTTTCGTATTTATTTCTAATAACACTGTTAAAAAAATCTTTAAAATGAACAATTGTCATTTAGTGTCGTCACCGGCATTGTTATTAATTGTTTTTCTCGTTTCTATTATAAAAAGAAGTAATTTTCGTTAATTCGTTTTCATTAGATTTACCACTGGATTGTTGTTACCTTCAAACGAAAACTGTATATCTGTGAAATAATAGTACACAATGTTTTTTATATTATAGCATCAATATTTAAACCTCCATTTTAATAACGGTAGATGTCTCTTTGTTATATACACATTTACATTGTGTCGTGGATTAAATCTATTCCTTTAGTGTATATATACTTGTTTGTTAGTGTAAATATGTGTTTTGATTGGATTAAAACATTTTAATTTATATTTTATAGTGTGTCTTTCTCTGTTGCGATGTCACACTATTGTTTCAGTTTAGGGTGAAGGTTGCAACTGGTACCTGTTAAAACAATTAAACCCGATGCATTTGTTTGCACTTGTCCTAAGTCAGGAACCTGATGTCCAGTGGTTGTTGTTTGTTGATGTGGTTCATAAGTGTATACAGAGTAGACTGTTGGTTTTCCCGTTTGAATGGTTTTACACTAGTTATTTGGGGGCCTTCATAGCTTGCTGTTGGGTGTGAACCAAGGCTCCGTGTTGAAGACTATACTTTAACATATATTGGCTTACTTTTACAAATTGTGACATGGATGTATAGCTGTCTCATTAGCACTGATAATACACCATCTTATATCTATAATTAATAAGTTTTTTTCTTACATGTACTCTTTTATGAATATTCGATCTTACAGAATAATTTTATCAGGAATTATTTGCGGAATGCACCGGCTGATTCTCTTCTTAAACCCATTATGAATAGAACTCTACTTAATATCATGAATGTAAGACCGATAACATTATTGTTTCATTGAATGCAAACAGTTCTCTTATGTTCAAAAAGAAAATTTCAGACATACTCTATATAATAAGATTACATAATAAAGTCAAATTATAATTTTTTGTCGATGAACTGTGACAAAGATATAGAATTTTAAAGAAAACGCTCTTTAAAGTACATAATGAATTATTCATGAAAGAAGTATCTGTTTGACTCTGACAGATATTAACTCGGTGATTTTTTTTTGTATTTTCGAAAAATAGTTTTTGAGTAATACATTTTTCAATTTTATTACCAATCAATTCAGCCTTTTTAGCCCTAATTTCGAGGAAATGGATGAGGGGTACAATAAATGTTTTGTCAAGAAACATGTACATTCCATATGACTTTGTTCTTTACAATTTCTGAGAGGTGAAATTTAACCATCATTAATAACAAAGAAGTTGAAAAAGTATTCATTTTGTTCTTGAAACCGAGAAAAAATCAAAAGTTTAAATTTACAGCATGGTAAATTTGAAACAAAAAATCATTATAATAATTTGTCTTGCATCAGAGACAGACTTGTTTAATGTGTCTTAAACATTCTGTATTTTATAAGTTATGTGTTTGGTACATGTTCTTACTGAACCTTCCAGCAATCTTGAAATATCTTAAAGTTTACCAATTGAATCGTGTCAAAAATGGTGGGAATTTGCTCATATTAACTGTTTATGTAATGGTAAGTGATATGTCACGTAGGCAGTCATGTGGGGTTCTCTGAATACAATCCCGTTCCTTTTTCTCGGATGTGACCTACCGATTAAGACTATTTACCGGCTGTGTAATAACATGACAAATGCGACGGGTGTTGGGTGTTGAGCAACGTTGTAGATATGGTGGAATTTGATTCGACTGGTGTACAAGTGGTGTTTTAGAAATTTAAACAGTCAGGGGCATTACTTAAACAAGTAACAATTAAAATTACCTATACAAGTAATGTTGAAAACGAGGCTAATTTAAATATAACTTATATAAGTTATTTTTCTGAATATTATTTTTATAGGTGTCCAAGAATACAGATTTTACTAGCTTTAAATAATTTTCACAGTTATCTGGTTATTTTTCCCTTGATATATAAAAACTAATTCTTCAGAAACACTAATTAACTTTCCGACGCACTTTTCTTTCATACCGACGCTTCTGGGTCAAAGATTGGTCTCTTGGGACTATTAAATTATCATTTTTCTTCTAAAATCTTGAAGGTAGACTGATATAAATAGATAGATACTTGTGAATTAATTAAGACCTGAAGTTATTTATAATTTGTAACCTAAATCAATTACATATGTGCCTTAGATAAGTGTTATTGCTAATTTTTTTTTAAATGTTTAAAATAACTTATTCAAGTAATATTTTTGTCATTATTTTTATAGTAGCCCTTTATCTCTATACTCCTCTCAAATCTGATAAATTCTTTATTTTATGATATAAAATGTTGTTTAAAATCATGAAAACTACATTTAGTCTATGTTTCTATTGAAAATTAAAATAACTCTATTAAGTAATTTTATAATTTTTAAAATAAAAAATTACTTATATAAGTAATTAAGAAAAATAACTTGTTTAAGTAACGCCCCTGACTGTTAAAAGCAGGTTTAATACACCATATTTTACATTTGAAAATGCATGTACCAAGTCAGGAATATGACAGGTGTTTTCAAATCGTTTGAGTGAGTTTTATTATTTGATTTTGCCATTTGATTCGGGCCTTCCGTTTTAAATTTTCCTCGGAGTTCAGTATTTTAGTGATTTTACTTTTTGAAACAAAATTTTAGATGTGGATTCGGATTTGTGACGAATATAATTGTTTTTAGTAAATTTGTTGCTGTGGTAGACCTAGTTATTTTTTTACATGGTTCTCCTTCACTGTTTTGTTATTTTCCTTGAATTTGAATTTTCCAGTCTCTTTTTATGTATTCATGTGTTCATCATTTACTAATAGGTTATCAATTTTAATAGCTGATTGTCTTTTTCCACTCTAGTGACATTTATTTGTTTTTGCAGTCTTGGTTTTATGCTTTCTAGGTCTTGTATGTCCATTATCACGTGTTATCTGATATCTTAAATTCAATTCATGAAGTTGTTGGATTTCATTTTGAAAGATTTTATAAAATCATTTTTTTTATTTAGATTTTTAATGTTTTTTCCGGGTAATGGTTGGGATGTGTCGGATGCTATTGAAGCAGATTAAAAAAAAATATTTGTATTTTTGAAGAGTTTCATTGTGATTCGTAACTAGGATGTTAAATGTTGTTGCAAATATTAAGGTGAGTTTGACCAGAGATTTATCAATAATATCAAATAATTTTCTACTACTGTTTCTGTTAAACTCTCTGTTGATCTAGCCTAGTTCACCGGGCAAATTATTGGATGAATTCTTGAGAAATGTTACAGGGCAGTGTCAACAAAAGAATAGTTAACATTTCAGAAAGTACAAGAATGTATATTTTTTTCACTAAAAAAATGTACTTTTGGTCCATTGTGTATTTCTTGTTTGGTTATTAATTCATAAAAAAAGTGTCTGCAAACCTTAAATCTGTTGTTACAAAACATTTCCCATTGTTTACCCTGTACTTTAATCCTACCTGTTGTAAGGTATATTAAACTTAGTACAAAAAGCATCATAAAATTTGAAGCTATTGCCATGTTTTAAATGACCAGAAGTTCTGTTGAGCAATTCAATCATTTTCTTTTTTACTGGTCAGTCTATACTACACTATTATCACCAGTACCTTAACGAAACGTGTAACCAAAAACAATTTCATAATTCCCTTGGAAATTTTCGAAATTCCAATGGAAAGGAAAAATGAGGAAGTCCATAAATAACAAAACGCTATCAATTATTGGTACAAATGTAAAAATGAAAAACAACTGCCAATTTCTTGAATTTGTTCTTGCATTTTCCGAAGAAACAACTGAATAAAAAACCTGGTTAAACCAAATTTCCTAAAAACAGCATCGCTGATGAGCAGTGATAAAAGTTTAATTTGCCGAATAATTTATTCAATATAGCATTATAGTTTTTTAATCTCTCGCTCAATATGGTTACGGACGTGACTATGCCCCGTCACGCACGAACGATATTAACTGAAACCAAAGTTTTTGACGGAAATGCAACGCAATAGAATCATGTCTTTTGCTTTTTTTTAAAAACAGTAAACATGCAACACTTAAAAAAAAAACATAAATAAACGTCAACCACTGAATTAAAAGCTTAGTACGTTCCTCAATGTAATCAGCAAATAAAATAATACATTAACATTTTAAGGAATGCATGTTATTAGTATGTACATGTACATGTCCCAATTTTAAGACGAAAAAAAATCATGCATCATGTTTAGTCAACAGCATTGAGGAGTTTAAGTATAGACATTTTTTCATTACAACATTTTTCATTGATATTAAATATATATCTAATTTAAATTACAAAGATATTAAGCAATACAATGATGAATATTATTATGTTATATTGTATAGATCAAATCAGAGACCAACTCATATTAATACAGATGTGAAATTCCTTAACCTTTAAACCATCAAAAAAAATAATAATTCAACATCAAACAGTAATGTATTCTATTTCAGATAATTACCTCCTTATTCTTGTATTTTTACGTCTGAATAAAAAGATAGTTTATGAAATTAAAAATACGCCTGTACCAAAATATAGATTGTGTAAATAAGAAGATATTATATGTTTCTGTATAACATATTTGTTTTTCTTTTTTCTAGATCTGATCATTACATTATCGTTTGACTTAACTTGTTACATGTATGTCAATGCCTCTTTTGGGTTTCTGAATGATTGGGGTGTGTCCATTCATAACATCCGTACAATAACACGCTGAAGCCAAATTTTACGTCGTTAGCTTTCTTGCTTCCTTGCTGAGGACTACTTCACAACGCCAAATATATAGATTATCTTCCCTAGTGAAACAATGTGTGGTTCTTATTTTTGCCCAATAAGATGAAAAACTACTTGTTGTACAAAAAACCTGATTTGATCGAAAATATTCAATAGTGTTTACAGATTGAAATGCCTACTTGTTGACTGGTCGTTTATAATAGCATGATATTGGAGGTTAATTTTTGTCGTTCATTAAGCTATAGGAAACTCACGTAACAATGTTAAGAATTCATTTTATTTCTTTAAAAAAAAAAACCTCAATACTCTTTAGACTATAATTTCGTTTTGAAAAGAAGGAAATGTTGGCAAAAACTGTTTTACTCGATTCTAAATGTGTATGTACAGGAGAACGACCTCATGTGTCACCATTAATTAGATGATTTAGGCATTGACGAATAGGCAACGAAATAGAAAGTTGTCAAATGCTTCGATTAATGACAAAACAGTGCACAGCATAACTCAAAAACAATTAAAGAAATATTAAACACCAACCACTGATTTAAACGTTTAGTACGTCCCTTAATGTTATCCCCTTATAAAGTTATAGTTAAACATTTTAGGAAATAAATGATATTTACATGTACATGTCACAGTATAAAGACCCTTAAAAAAATCATTCATCATATTTAGTCAAAATCATTTGGGATATAAAGTACAAACATTCTTCATTTTCAACATTTGTCATAAACATTAGTTTCATATCTCATTTAAATTTTAAAGATATTAAGCAATACAATGATGAATATTATTATGATATATTGTATAAATCAAATTATAGACCAACTCATAATACAGATGAGAAATTCTTTAACCAAATAACCAACACAGACATTTATAATTCAACATCAACATTAATGTATTCTATTTCGGAATTGCTTCCTTATTCTTGTATTTTCCCGTCTGTATAAACATATAGTTTTTGGAATGAGTTATAAAAAAAACTTGAAAGAGGCCTGTACCAATTCAAGATCTTGTAAATAAGTAAATGATATATGTTCTATATAAAAGATTTGATTTTCATTTTTTTTTAATCGGATCATTACATGTCGCTTTCTTGTTTGACTTGTTATGTCAATGTCACTTCTAAATTTCTGAGTGGTTGGGGTATTAAAACCGTACAAAAACACGAAGAAGCCAGCATTTACGTCGTTACATATCTTGATGAATATATTCGATATGGATTAGTTCTTGTGTACAACTAATATAACTTCATGTCTTGTGGCAAAGATAAGAACCACACATTTTTTCGATCAAAAATTCATCTATATATTTCGGGTTTCGAAATATATAGATGAATTTTTGATCGAAAAAAAATGTGTGGTTCTTATCTTTGCCACAAGACATGAAGTTATATTAGTTGTACACAAGAGCTAATCCATATCGAATATATTCAATAGCTGTCAACAGATTAAAATGCCTAATTATTGACTTGTTAAATATAAAAGCAAGATAATGGACGTTAATTTTCGTCATTCAATAAGCTATACGAAACTCACGCAACAATGTATTTCATTAAAAACAACTCATACGCTATTATACTTTTATTTCGTTTGGAAAAAAAGGAAACGTTCATCAAAACAGCTTCACTCGATTCCAGATTTTGATGTTAAGGACAACGACCTCGTGTATCACAATGAACCAGATGGTTTAGTTAAACTGAAATGTAAAATAACAAAAATACCAAACTCCGAAAATCATGTAAAACGGAAAGTCTGTATTTAGATGACAAAATTAAACGTTCAAACACATCAAACGAATTGATATCAACTGTAATATTACGGAATTAGTACACGCATTTTCTTATGTAGAAAATGGAAATATAAACCTAGTTTTATAGCTAGCTAAATCTCTGACTTATATGACAGTCCATTAAATTGACAACGATGTGAGAACAAAACAGACACACATAATAGGTAGAAATGTCAACTGACTCACTGGTTGTTAATTATAGCCGAAGAAGGATATCTTATTGATTATTGATTAAACAATTATAACGTATGTACATTGTACAAGGATTCTATTATCAAAAATATTTCTGTTAATGATGAACTATGGTTTGACTTGAAGTAGCAGTCTCTGGTGTGTGTTGTTGTTGGGTATTAAGTTATACCTTAGGATAACGTACCAAAACTCAGCATGTAAAATGATTTATTGGCTTGACTGTCGTGTACGCGTTTTTGGCTATATATTAACAAAATAAATGCAAGTGTCTTATATTGGTTCACAAATTTTAGATATACTAGTACCCATTTTTATTAAGAATGTCACTATATGTAGTCTTCCAGCAGAACTACAATGTTTCTACCGAGTGATAATGCAATTAAAGTACATAATCTGCACTTTATGAACGTTATGCGACACTAACATCGGTTGCTAATATTGTCATTTAAATTGTCTTATAGTTTTATCATTTTAATATTGTAAAGAAATTAAAATGTTCCAACATGATTTCGTGGCGTCCTGGACGTTGGTAAACTATATTAATTTGTTTAACTGAAAATCACGTGAACAGGATAATTAAATCGACGCCACTATGAGATTTATCTTATGCATTGGGAAAATAAGGTACATTATTTCTTTTCATTTACTGCATACTATAATTCCTCAAACATGATATTTTTACTTTAAATATACAAGACATGGAATGACAATATATATTAGACAGCAAAATGTCAATTTTTTTGTCATTAGTTATCAAAGGTACAGGATTATAATTTAGTATGCCAGACGCGCGTTTCGTCTACATAAGACTCATCAGTGACGCTTATATCAAAATATTTATAAAGCCAAACTTGTACAAAGTTGAAGAGCATTGAGGATCCAAAATTTCAAAAAGTTGTGCCAAATATAGCAACCCCTTCATGGTTTCTTAATTAAAATCGACACTATAAACGATAAAAAGATTACTAAGTGTTGCATATAAAATTCATAATTACTTATTTGCTTACTAAGGCCCATGGCTACTCCGTGGCTAACTCGATTTAGCGCCAGCTTTTTAAAGTGTTCCTGTTTTATCCTTCTGCTTTATTTCATATTCTGTTTGCCTGCGACAGGTATTTCTTGGGTGAGTTCTTCAGTATTACAATATCCCATTTCCATTCTTCTTTTTTTTTTTTATGACTTCCATATATGCGAGGCTTATTTTTTGGCCTTTTACATTATTCAACTTTTTTTGTTTTTACTTTTTTTGTAATTTTCATTGATGATAAAGGGTGATGATGATGATGATGAATGATGATGATGATGATGATGATGATGATGATGATGATGATGATGATGATGATGATGATGATGATGATGATGATGATGATGTTATGATGATGTGATGATGATGATGATGATGATGATGATGATGATGATGATGATGATGATGAGATGATGATGATGGATGATGATGATGATGATGAAGATGATGATGATGATGATGATGATGATGATGATGAGATGATGATGATGATGATGATGATGATGATGATGATGATGATGATGATGATGATGATGATGATGATGATGATGATATGATGATGATAGATGATGATGATGAGATTGATGATGATGAGATATTTGATGATGATGATGATTGATATGATGGTCATTTTGTAATTCTCCTTCAGCAGTCCTCTCCTAATTCCGGTACCAATTTATTTATGTAATGGATAATTGCATTCAGATTACAGGGCTGCTATAGGTATATTTAATAACAGAAAAAACAATGTGGACCTTCATCCCCTATACACTGAATTTTCTTTTTAGACATATTTATAATCAACTTACGTTGCAGTCTCCTCATCTTCGATCTCTCTGTTTTACAAACAATTAATCCAAGATCAAACATTATTTTTCTGTTGTACGTACTTCATTTTCTCCTTATTATCGAAAATGTTGAAACAAATCCAGGCCCAAGTTTTCGTAATGAATCCAATGCACCGTCGCTGAATGAAACACAACCACAAGAAAATTGTATATCCATTTGTAGTCTCAACATAAGATTCGTGAGAAATAAACTAAAATTTTTGTTATGAATTTGATATTATTACGTTATCGGAAACACACTTAGATCCCGACATTGCTGATGACGATATACAACTTGATTCCTTCTCTTTAAAAATAGTCAGAAAAGATAGAAATAGTTTTGGTGGTGGTGGTTTACCCATTTATGTCAAAGATGGTATCAAACTCAGTCGAATAAATGCACTTGAAACGAAAGAAGACGAATCCCTGTTTGTCAATATTCATGTTAAAGGTCTAAGTTTCTTATTGTGTCACACTTATCGATCGCCTAATTCAGATAACTACTGGACACGATTAAATCATGCAATTGGGATGAGATTAGCAGGTCAATAAGAGGATGGTTATAACGGGCGATTTGAACTCTGACTTACTTACTACCCATAACAACAAACTGGTTGACACATCAAATTTGTTCAATTTAACCAACGTCATTGAATTACCTACTAGAGTAACGGACCATAGTAGCACTCTGCTAGATCCGATTATTATAAGTGACTCTATGTCATGCTCCTTTTCTAATGTTCTAAAAACTCCATCTGCAATTAGTGATCATGATGCACCTATTGCATTTCTCGAATGTCCAATGTCCGACTTAAAATATTTTAAAAGAGAAATATGGCTATACGATCGGGCTGATAAATCCATATTTGCTGAGAAATTAGACGAAATAGACTGGAATACCATGCTTCCCGACTGTAAAACCACTAATGAGATGTGTGAATGTTTTACAATAGAATTTTGTAAAATAGCTAAAAAAATGCATTCCTACTAAAATAGTAACCGTACAATGTATCGACAAACACTGTTTCAATAATGACACAAGACGTGAAATTTGAATCCGAGACAGAATTAGAAAAAAAAAACGATTAAAACTTATTGTGAAAATAATATTATGAAGTACAAAAACAGAGAAATAAGTAAATAATATGAAAACAATCGCAAAAGAAAATTTTGAAACAAATTGAACTGTCTAATATCAAAACAACCCTCAAACTCAAAAACGTATTGGAAATTAATGAAAACGTTATTTAATTCCAAAAAATGTTCAGAAAACTTACCCCCTCTCCAAAATATTATAAATGATAATGAACTGAATGATAATGATAGTAATACATAAATTTCTCTCATTAAAATCTTAAACATTGTTACATGCACGAGCGATTCGTACAATTTGAGATATATAAACACCGTAAGACGGTGACATGGATAGTTAACGATATATTTTATCATAAATTTTAGTATTAAGCTTTCCGTAAATAATATAGGTATCAAAATCGAGGAAAAGGGCAGTGGTGATTGTTAGTATTAGCTTTATTTAAAGTAAGTTCAACAGGGTAAATTTCGTTAGTATACATACTGAAGTCTTCATTATCGAGAGCTAAAATATCATCAAAATATCTAAAAGTATTATTAAATTTGTGTATCAGATGTTGTTTCGATGGGTCTTTGCTAATTTTTGTCATAAATTGTAAATCATTTTAATACAAAAACAGGTTCGCATGAAGTGTTGCACATGTAGTTCCCATTGGAATTCCGATAGCCTGACGATATACGGAATTTCAAAAGCGAACAAATATCTTATCTAGTAAAAATTCAAGGGCAGATATAGTATCAAAGCATGTCCAATTGACATAAAAAATGTTTATTGCTACTAAAAAATGACCTAAAAGAGTTAAAACATATATATTCACATTCTGACTTTTTAAATGCCCATTTAACTAGGTGTGTGAATTTTTTCTCAATGAGAATGTGAGACAATGTGGTATATAGGGTAGAAAAATCTAAACTTTGAACCGATTCAAAATTACCAATATAAGCATGTCATTTATCAAGTACTTCCAATGAGTTTTTGACACTCTAAAAGTAATTAATTCCACTATTTTCGAAGGCATTATTTGAAAAATTTATTATCAGGTTTTTGATTGTACCAAGTGTAGATGGTTTGGAGACAAAATAAATCTATATTTGTAAGGTGTTTTGTGTATCTTCGGAAGCCAATACATAGTTGAGATTGTCATTGTTTTTGGTTCTGCTTGTAAAGCGGTAGCTAAAAATTTATATTTGTTGCAGGTGTCGTTTTCTTAAAATGGAATCAGTTAGAATGTTGGTGAATTGGTGATTTCTTTTTGTAGAACTTCAATGTAAAATTTACGTCAATCAATAATAATATTTTTAGCAGCTTTATTGGCCGGGACAAAAACAAATTCCTTGGATAGTTCTTTTAGTTTATGTTTGATACGAGAAATAGATTAATTGTGGGTATTGTTAAGATTAAAATGTTCTTTAAAATGATGAATACGTATATCAACTATGTTGATTACGGAATTAAAAAAAGAGTCGCAAGATTTTTTGCCAGCTTTTTCCCGTTTTATCCATTTCAAACAGTTAGTACGGAATGAGTTGTGGATGATATTACGACACTCATTCCAATTAATATTTGACGGAGGACGATATTTAGGTCCTTTACTGTGGAATGAGTTAAACTCCCGGCCTTGAAAGATGTTAAGATGTTAAGATCTCCTGTTATAACATGGGAAATGGGTCCATAAATGTATGCGGAATTACTGCAATTACATGAAGTATGTGTATTTTCACTGATATTAACATATTTACACAATTAGCTATAAGTAAACACATGTTTCAGGGTAGATGTCTTGTAAATATAACAAATAAGAGGGAACTCAGTATTATCAATATATTCAGGAATTTGCTCTTTAACAGCATGGTCGTTAAAAATACCGGTAATATTTACAAAATCAAAACCTTTATTGACACATTTTATCTTAATATAATGTTTTTTGTGATCTTCAGGGCGATCAATTTTAGGAAACAGTTTAGAATAACAATATGCCATTATAATTTTGAACGATTTTTTTATGATCATTTTCTGTTGTACTGACAATAAAAGGAGAAACTAACTTGGGACTACAGTCGCTTTGCATCTGTATTTGGACTTTTTGATAAAATGGTATACTTTTATCACCAAATTTTATCTTATTCCCCAATTTTTTCTTATCCCCCAATTTTTCTGGATATTAATTTTCATTTATACGTTAAAAGGGGGATAACTCTTTATGTTTATTATGTGTATGCAGCTGTTAGTCCACAGTTTTTCTAATGTAATATTTCTATTTTCATATTATATATTAGTTCTATCATACATTTAGTAGTAAATACAGTAAATATAGTAGTTCTGAATATTTCATAAATAACCTGCTGTTTAATCCATATCGCACAACTTTGATGCGCACCCTTTATCACTCTCTATATCACACACCGACCCTTTATCGAACCCCTACTATTTCTGAAACACGAAATGAAACTATAAAAAAGAACTCAATGAAATACCATACAAAACACACAAAAAAGAAATACAATAAACAAAATATTTTTAAAACAACAGCACGCAAATTGTTACACCCAGGTGCTTCGGAAGTGGATTGAACAGTTCTTTTAAAGCTTTTAAAACAAGACAAAAGTAGAACTGAAGGTAACCCAGGTGCTTTGGATAAGAAAGCAGTTTATATATATTCTCCTGTTGAAATATATGAAAATTTGTAAAGGTCCGCGGAACCCAGTGTCTCGCCTACTTTTGCTGTTAATCACAGGCTCAACAAAAGTGAGGAAAACTATATAAAGATATTCTTCTAGATACTATCTTTTGACTGTAAGAAGCTTCTGTCCAAGATTGGTAAAAATCCAGGATAGTTTATGATTCTAATAAATGTTTTAAAAACTTTAACTGGTGACTGTATGTAATGTTAATTGGAAGACAAACTAAGTCCATTTTTAAGTAAAATACAGTTACACAAGTTAAAAAATTTAACAATGTTTCCTTCTAGATAATAGCTTTTGATTAGGAACAAGCTTCTGTTTAAGTTTGGTACAAATCCAAAATAGTATAGGAAAGTTATAAGAATTTTAAAAACTTTAACCACAGAGTGAATGTGTTGTTTCCTGGCAGAAAATCTAAGTCCATTTAAAAGTAAAATACGAAAAAAATGAATTTATTTTTTTACAAAATTTACTAGTGGATACTATAATATGATAATAAACAAGCTTCTGTCTAAGTTTTGTACAAACCAAGGATAGTTTAAGAAAGTTATTAAAATTTGAAAAACTTTAACCACAGAGTGAATGTAATATTTCCTGGCAAAAAAACTAAGTCCATTTAAAAGTCAAATACGGAAAAATGGAATTTTACTTTTACAAAATTTACTTTTGAATACTATCTTATTATCATAAAAAAGCTTCTGTCCAAGTTTAGTAGAAATCCAGTATAGTTTAAGAAAGTTATTAAAATTTAAAAAAAACTTTAAATTATTACTTTGAATATTTGTGGACGCCGCCGACGAGACCGGCGCCGCCGACACCGACGGAATATAGGATCGCTATGTCTCGCTTTTTCGTCTAAAGTCGAAGGCTCGACAATGAAGCGTATAAAACATGGCAAAATCCGTATCAGATACCGTATTACCCTCGACCAATATCATCCCCCGGGCCTAAAGGCCCTCCGGCTGATATTGGTATCTCAGGATGATGCGGCATATGATACGGATTTTGCCATGTATTATTCTCTTTTTAATAAATAGTTTTATTAGAACTGGATATTTATTTAGTCTGATGATACATGATTCCCTATTGACAAAACAACACATAGATACTTGGTAACGTATTGCTATACTTATACATTAGTGAGATAGTTTTGTCTTCGAAACTTAAGACATTATTAAGGTCAAAAACAGTATTCACTAATTAGGTGCTTTCGCTCTCTCTCACCTTTAAGGATAAATATAAAAAGCAAATTTAGGCAATTGTAAACAACTCACAACTTGAAAAAAAAACCACAATGACCTATCCTTTTTATTATATTTTCGAAAAGAGCATACATTTTTTGTAGTTAAGTCTTCATTATGGCGAAGCATAAGAAAATTCTATCTCGGGAAACTTATATGTATGATCTACCTTAATCACATATGACAAATGTTAATAACATAAAATTAATGAACTATTAAATGTTATTTTATTTACCTATTTTTTCTAGGAGTTCGGAGTCGGGAATAAAAGTATCTACGACAAAATAGTAAACAGCACAATCAAGGATTACTGATAATTTATTTGGAAATTGTTTATTTAAACAAATTACTCATGGACTGAACATGTATAAAATTGAGGATAAAAAGGCAAATTTGTCAAAAAGACAACAAACCAGCCAAAGTGCAGAAAGCAATCAAAGGCTACCAGTGGGCCGTCAACACGGCGAAAATATTCTGCACCTGGTTCTGTTGTATTAATACGCGAATGTGTTCGATTGATTAGTTTAAACCTATTTATTTATAGTGGACTGGAAAAAAAGTTATTGCAACTTTTATTAATCCCTTTCACTTTGCATGTGCTACCTTGTAACGGCATTAGCCTGTACTTTTTTTTCGAAATGTGCAAGGTTTCTGTTACGTGCAAGCGATAGGTCTCTCTCTTAACATATGACAGTCATGCATCTTTCCATCCGACGGACTTGAATCGTTTCTTAATACAATACTCGAAAATGGTGTCGAGAAAGAGCTGAAAATTCAGTCTCTGTAATTATCTCCCCGAACGGAGATCCAACCATGAACCTGTGTGTTATTATCCGATGCACCAACCACTTGATAATTTATAATGATTATCATGAACGCATGGTGTTGCTGCTAGCATACTATTTGACGGCTAATGGCTACATGGAACATGCTATCAATGCTAAAAAAGTAAACTACAGTCAGTTTCGATTGACAAAAGTTCAAAACAACAAAACTTGTATAACATACTGCATAATGCAATCAAATCAAAACAGTGGTTCCAGCAAACAAGAGGTTAAGATAGAACTCAATATTGAAAAATAAAGAAAACAGAAGAGAGTAAAACAAATATGACAGAAGGAATTCAGTCACTACAAGTTTGCTATCATAGATACTTTTGTTAGGTTCTGAAGTTTGGCGTTTCCAGAAAATATAAGGACAAATATCCACATACGAGATATCACATCATATTTTATAAGCGATTCTGTTTTTAAAAAAGGTCGTTAAGAACTGACATATAATTAATTATTTTTTCTCCTCCGAATTAACTCATTCTGAGTAATAAAACTTTTAATAATGTATTCGTGTGAACTACATATACATAACAGTTATATTGATTTTTTTCAACCGGTCAGTAAACACAGCTTAACTTTTGAACCACAAATTATATATGTTATCTGAATGGTATAATGTTATCAGTATATTCATGACTTATCGGAAATTTGTCAAGGGGTAACTATGTATGGTCCTAAATACTGACATTGTCAACCTATGCCTTGGTGGGATTTTTGATGACCTTTTTTATGAGAAATATTGCATGTCCTAGCAGAAGAGTAGACAACTGGTTACTATTTGAATCGAAACAACTCTCTCAGAAATGCCAGGCATATGATGATTATAGAAGACACGTTTATTTTCTACATGATAACATTCACGTTACCACATGTGCATTCGGACAAGTTATGTTTCTAAAGTAATGATTGAAATTAAAATATCAATATTTTTAAACCCCTATCAATATATACTAATGTAATTTTGAAACTGAGCAGCGAACTTCCTTAAGGTAACACGATATCAAATGACGTTACGCCACGAGTTATCGTTTCTGATGTTATCGAATAGCGTTCAAATATACAAGCCAATGCAGCAGATTTTGCAATCACAAAAAAAAATCTTTTATTTTTAGTAACTGTATATGTGACATTTTGTAACGGTAACTGTCCCTAGATGCAGAGTGCCGATAGTTGTTATGCAAACGTAACGACTATTTGACATAGATTGCTTTATCGTTTTCGGCAATTCTGCTCATTGTTAACCTTTAAAAATGTAATCGTATAAACCAGTGTTACATATGCAGGACAAAAAGCATCATCGGAATGAGGCCTGAGAAAGTTAACGAAGGCTGTTAAATACATGGGCATTTGATTCGGCAGAAATGAAATTAAAAAATTCCCGTAACAGTCTGATTAAAGCTAGCCCCCCACTATCCACCTGCGTCTATTGCAAGTTGATAGTTGGAGTTGGTTCTGATCAGACTGGTTACAATTTTGTTTTTACAGGCAGATAACTGAAAAATTATTATTCAAACGGCAGAAAGAAACTGAAAAAAGCTAGATCTAGAAATCATAGTTTTTATATTCGTGTTAATTTACACTTGCATGAGTATTTGGTAGTAGTGTGGGTTTTCTTTTTGTGTTTTGAGTTGGAAATAATGTACATGTACAAATTGGGAGACAAAACGACTGAAAGAGAATTGACAAAAGTGTTTTTTTGGGCCCTGAGGGCTCCCCATCCAGTTGTGCAACTTTAATCTTGTGAGTACAAATCCGGTGTTAAATCTATGTCGATTGATCAAATTCTAGAAAAAAAGGCGACGTAATTGTTGTTCCGACGATTGGAACATAACCGTTAACTTCTTGAAACAGATATTCCATAACGGCCAATCAACTCGTGCTTGGTTCCGCATAATGTTCAAAGATATGATTTCAACTCCACCACATTTGAACTCTTGGTTTAATAGTTTTCTTGTGAGCAAACACTAGTCATGAAAGAAGTCAGGATACGAAATACAAGCCCTGTAATTTCGTATCAACTGGGAGTAATATACTGCGTATGCATGCGGTGCTGAAATGCTGCTGCTACATATAAATATAAAGTTCTGAATTGGGAAGTTGAAATCTGTTGTTTAACAGTTCTGTTTTCAACCAACACTAATTGGTAATCTTTCGTTATAAGGCACAATGGAAGGCTTAAAAGTGTTTGTTGAATCATAACGCTTACAGATAGACGTGAATCATTAAGCATGTTAAGATACTTTTGAAAATATATGAAATTTACCAGGTCAGAGAAAGTGGTCCGGCGGAGATAAAAAAAAAGCCCGAACCACATATAATAATATTTTAACGGCGATATAAACCATAAAGGGACAACTTATACTTGAAGTATGAAATGATGAACAAACAACAGCCTCAATCGAACAATTCAACAATGTTTAAAGTGTGAAAAGGCTTTCTCAATAGTTATCAAAGGTACCAGGATTATAATTTAGTACGCCAGACGCGCGGTTCATCTACATATTAAGACTCATCAGTGACGCTCATATCAAAATATTGATAAAGCCAAACAAGTACAAAGTTGAAGAGCATTGAGGATACAAAATTCCAAAAAGTTATGCCTTCTCAAAAACGAAGTCTGAATTAAGTTGAAAGTTAATATCATTTTATTTCTAGGGTTAAAGCATAATAATATATAATCATAAACTAGTAACATACACAGATAATTAACACACATCATAGATTATGATAATTGTGATTAGTTTTATGGTTCTTGTCTTGTCTGATTTACAATGTATGTGATTCATTGAAGAATAACTATTTAAAAGGAACAAACAAACGTTTGGAATATATTTACATTGTGGGAAAAAATATATAACGTATTTGAACAATTGTTAGGAACAGACGAAAAGCAAGGCTTACAAGGGCAAATCGTATTCAACAATGTATACGTATTGATGTATACTGAAATATACAATCAGCATTTTAATTCTTATTTTTTTTTCAATTCGAATTGATAAAAATGATATAAACAAACATCGACCAAGCTTCAACGCGAACAGTGTAAACGACCCTCAAATTAAATATACGTTAAGAATGTTCGCTTCTCTTGTTTTTGATTTTTTTGTAAGATATTCAGGATCTTTTTGGTTTATCTATGTAGTTTTATTATAAATTTTGCCAACTAAGCTCTACTTATCTTTTCATTATTCAAGGACATATAGTTTAAGAGTTATTTTGTTCAAAGTTTTTGAAAGAAAAAAGTTGCCAATGTTAATTGTATGAAAGATCTAGAGAAAATTATTTTAAGGTAAATTCAAAATGACTCATATCTCAAACACAAGCACACGGACCCATCGTTGTTTCTTCTTTTTTTTTAAGATCCTCTATGTATATACCATCAATTTAAAACAATACTTTGAAAATCTTGCTAAACATCCTTAAATCCAGACGAGTTTGAATGTCTTTCTTTTATTTTTTGCCCCTCTTTTAAAGTGATTTTAAAATAACGTTTGGTTTCAGATAGGAGAAGAATGACACGAGACTATGTCTACCAGTCAAAATTAAACAAAACTCTGGTATCTGTTATTTGCATACAGGTATGTTGACTGCTTGGTAAAATTTATTTTCATTTCATTCTGAAAATGTGTTATTGAATTATATGTTAATTTTATTCAAAGTTATGTTTTTGTTGATTCCACAGCACACCTAGGGGAGTTAACTCTAAATAAAATCGGCTGAAAGTGTTAATGTTTTTTTTATTCACAACATAAGAACAAACTATAAATATAAGTTGGAAATGGCTGAATTATACTAAGTAAAAAATACATAAAGCAAAAACAAAGACTGGACATGGTAGCTTATCTATACAAATAATGAACTATTATATATAAAAACAAAAACCACACAGTGGAGATCTTAGAGTACTCACAGTTACTGATAGGTACATTGTAGGTCGCAGCAAATGACAATTAATACAAACAAAACATGCATCTTATATTTATTAATCAATCAGTAAGCATCCAACATTCAATAGATTCGGTGTAAAGACGTCATTACCAGTCAGAGGATAGCACGACCCTGTACGATGTAATATATATATATGCATCGATAGATTGCAGTACCGACCAAATGCATAATATATGTGAAAGAATACTTTTTAGTATGGTTTTATTTGACTGATAACCGAATGAATTTTTTAATTCCAATAAAACCACTATTCAAAGACTACTTTATAGACGTTAGTTTACGCCTAATCAAAAATGTTATGTTTAAAATTGAGAATGGAAATGGGGAATATGTCAAAGAGACAACAACCCGACCATAGAAAAAAACAACAGCAGAAGGTCACTAACAGGTCTTCAATGTAGCGAGACATTCCCGCACCCGGAGGCGTCCTTCAGCTGGCCCCTAAACAAATATATACTAGTTCAGTGATAATGAACGCCATACTAATTTCCGAATTGTACACAAGAAACTAAAATTAAAAAAATACAAGACTAACAAAGGCCAGAGGCTCCTGACTTGGGTCAGGCGCAAAAATGCGGCGGGGTTATATATATTGCATCAAACTATAATGATAACAAATAGCAATCACTAAAACTATAACTAAGCAATGTGACAAAAATAAATTTGACTTATCCTTTTTATTATGTTTAATACATTGAAATCAAGATATTTGATTGGTTTCAAAGGAAGTTAAATACGTGGGGCTTGATTTCGTCAAGTTGTAAAGTGTCACATTAGATGTTAAATGTCACATAAGAGTATTTCAATAGTTCATTTAACTTTAAAGTAACCTATGTATATTGAATTTAAACAAGGCCAAAATAACAGTTATCAAAGGCTATTTATTTTGCATGCAATTACCTAAATTCAGACAGTTACATAAGATATGAAATCATAAGGATTTATTTAAAAATGATGTACGTATCAATCCTTATACAACGAAATTGAATATTTAAAAACACAGGAAGGGGCATTTCTCTGCTTTACATTTTGTTGAATAGATTTGTCTATAGGTTACAAACTAATTGGAAATATGTAAAGAATAATCAACAATTTGGAAAAGTCCTTTTTGACATGGCAAATTCAAAACCCCACACATCAAACGAATTGACAACAACTGTCATATGCCTGATTAAGTATAGGCATTTTCTTATGTAAGAATAAAAAAGATTCAAAACAATTCAAGTAACGCATTTTCCACAATTTTAACATTTTTGCCTATGTTACTAAATGACTGAGCAATTTCCCGCAAGGTTGGTTTTAGATCGTGCATTCGACAAAATTTGCTGCTCCATTCTTCTAAAATATCCTTATTCAGTCTAACCAAATCCCTTTCATTTTGCTTGTGGCTTATTCGCTCCCAAGTATGGAAATCCATGCCAAGTTCGATCAGGAATGGGAGAGATTTATTTCCAACCAATGGAACCAATCTGTCAATGTGTTCCTCTGTAGGTACTACATCCCACTTCTCGGGCTCTTTGTCTGTAATATATGAGGGTGAGCAACTATTGTTTTAGTAAAAAAAAACATGTAGTTATATATCTAAGGTCAATACATTCACAACTTTACGTCTGATTCTAGTGGTGCTGGTGCTGGTTATGATATCGTTTAGCACTCTGCCGATAGTGTTACGTGACAAAGTTAAATTGTCGAATAAAATAAAACTGAATCCATCTCTGCCATCCCTAGCGCATCTGTCAGCTCCCTACAAATTGGACTCTTTTATTTTTAAACAACCAATATGTATAACAAAGCCTATTCGTATTTTGATGTAAATGTCCCTTGGTTTTGTGAGTCTTTGTTTACTCCTTGGTTTTGATTGTCATTGTCTTTGAAATGCATGTGTTGCTTCGCGTTCTCTCACAACAAGCAGTTCTGCTGATGCTCAACAATTTCGACGATATAACTTTTGGTGAATGTGGAGTAGCACATTGATCCCATTGTATGAACTCGTATTTTGGAAGACATGTATCGCCACGACCGCTATCATACCAACCATTAATTCTAGTCGATGTTAAACAACTCGAACAACAATGTGTATTGGCTTGCTCACTGTTATATGAACTATTAAAATGTAGATATCATGATCTCAAGCTGACACAATCGTTGACTCTTTTACTATCAGGTAATTTAATTTGGATAAAAAAGAAACAAAATGTATGTATCTTTAAAATCAAAACCATTTTGTCCAGGCTTCTTCCCTACTGGTAAATTTGTTAAAGGAAGAACTGTTCTCCCCTTATTTTAAATTCTCCAGCGGGTCAAAAAAGAGACGTTCCACAAGTATTTTCGAATGGTTAATCTGTTGTATATATTTCTTAAGAATACTCTTAGGGAAACAAACTCATCATATATACCAGGATTGAAATTAAGTTTTGAACGATAACGAATGATAAAATGGTTTAAATTAATTCTTATTTCTTCTTGAAACTTGATTTCGATTAGTTGTTTGTTTCTGTTACCTTTATGACGTTTTGTATTTTTTCTGGTGATCCGTAACTTGCAGTATTCCGGTGCAATGTCATGTTATTCTCTTTAATAATTTTGTCGCGTGGGATTGTCTTCCAAATTTTTCCAATATATAATATTCAAAAAAGTGTTTACCCTATGCATCTATTGAAAGGGGTTTAAGATTTTAATATTGTTAAAATATGAAAGCAATAACACAGGAATCTGAGTTTGTAGGAAATTTTACATTATGTCTTTTAAAAATATTAATAAGAAAAACATAACAAGAAAAAGGAGGCATTCAAGATATTATGTGTTATGTGCATAAATTCAATGAAATTGGCAGGATTATTTATATTTGTTTCCTGAATTCATTTATATATCATATTCACACAATGATCTATTTAGCTTTTTTATTACGAAAAAGTCATACAAACAATAACATTCTACCGTTTATTTATTTAAATTCGGCCCAGAGCTCGAGAAAATCATTATTTACAACCACTGTTAGGAAAATAGTTGTATAATTCCTGTTATTATCAGGAGATAAAATCATTTATACTGGCGTACTAAACTATAATCCTGGTACTTTTGATAACTATTATATAACATCCTGTCCTTTTTATGAATGCTATTTGGTAGCCTTCTTAGTCATGTAAGTGTTAATTTGTTTTATTGAAGAGCCTCTTATTTTATTCAAAAAAAATAAGAAGTAATTTAAACCATTTTATCATTCGGTATCGTTCAAAACTTAATTTCAATCCTGGTATATATGATGAGTTTGTTTCCTCAAAAGTATTATACAGAAATATATACAACTGATTAATCATTCGAAAATGCTTGCGGAACGTCTCTTTCTTGACCCGCTGGAGAATTTAAGATAAGGGGAGAACAGTTGAAAAAGTGTTTTAAATTGGTAAACCTCCGTCATATGATACGATAAGACACCCTTTTTTTTGAGACGTCTATTTATAATAATAATGACGTACGAAAACTTAATACTGTAGAAAACATTGTCAAATCGCTTTCAAAATTCCTACACAAAAAAATAATTCCGATAAGACTTTGTTGGTCAAAATTGGTAATAAAAAGAAATATCCGATACAAAACGTGGAATGCAAACGATATGAATCTACAAAGTCTTGTATTATAGGACTACTATGGCGTCTCTCACTCCCTGCAATACTTATTGGATGTCATTATGGTAAAATCTGTCTACTTTTTACACATATTGGAGTGGCATATTCATGAAATATATTTACATTTAAGAAATGTACAATTCTTTAAAGGTACTTCCCCTCATAGTACCCATATATTTATCTCAACACAGCCAATTAAAGGAAATGTATAAACCTTAATATAAGTCAACTGATGTTTACGTGTGCAGCACCTAATTTAGGAATTGTAATCTTTAGCAATTTTGTTTTTATCTGAAGTCAAGTTCGTACCATAGCATTTTCAAGCTGAACTCAAGGGGTTCTTAACAATGAAATCGAATTAAGAGGGACATAATTACATTTAACAACATGTTTGATTTTGCCATGTTATTATGGACTTTCCGAATTGATTTTCCTCTAAGTTCAGTATTTTTGTGATTTTACTTTACACTACGAGCTGTAACCCCTTATAATTTGTTTATATTTTAAGATGCAAACTAGATATGAAGAACTACTGGCAAACCATGCGACTAATATATTTGTCGGCAAACTAATAAACGATCGAGGAAACGATGATTTTAGTCCTAGAGCTGGGATAACTTATAAGATAGTACAAGACTACCAAATAGATATAGGAAGATGTGGTGTAAGTGCCAATGAGACAACTCTCCATCCAAATAACAATTTATTAAAGTAAATCATTATATGTCAATGTACGGCCTTCAAGACAAAGTCCACAAAACACTCCATTGCTAAATGGCAGTCTAAGGACACATAACACTGCATAAACAAAGTATGAACTGAAATCATATAGTAAACTATATATACAAAAAAAGTGACGGGATTGTGAAAAGTACAAAACATGATAATTAATAAAAGAAAAAAATCCCTCTTGACCATGTATAAATATTTGGATACACAGAACTTACCAAAACCTATAAAATCACCTTTCACAAGCTGCAAAACATAAATAAAGGCAATTAAAACAAAAAGCTACATGTATGAAGCATACACAATTACCATTTTTATATATGCAACTAATTTATAAGAAAACAACCAAGTCGTATTTACAATTGAAATAGGAACAGCCATAAATTACAATTATAGATAAAAATAAATTATTAAAGATTGATACAGCCGTTACTACAGCATATCATCTCAAAGTGTTCTATGTAACTTTCACTTATATCTTCTGAATCTATGTAATAGTTTAAATCATGGGTACACTACTGTTGACAGAGTGATGCAATGTAATTTTTGGATGGTTTGCTACTTTTATCACAGATATGACACCGCCGTTATTTCGTTTTGACATTAATACAATTCTCCTTCTCGCATTTTGCATTTACAAAATAACAAAAAAGTATTTAAAATACATTGAAATTTGTGTTTATAAGCATTATTTTAAATCAGCGCATGTGTGATTTTCTATTTACATTAAGGTTTGTTAAGTTATTGTTGTGTTAAGCTTTGAACTTCAATTTGATTGTATTTGATTAATAGATATACTATGAGAAGTTCATAGTAATGTTTCATATTTGACACACAGTTTTTTTGTATTTTTTTCATAACCGACACAAAATTTATAGATGTAACTAAATTAAGAGAACATGTTTCTGTTAATGTTTCATGACAAATGGTTACCTTGCAAAGTTTATGAATGTTTCCTCTACCAGTTGCTTCTATTGCGTCTTTGATTTCTTCAAATGTCACTGCATGGCTATCCCTGCATTGTCGAATAACTTCAAAGTTCCATATCTTTGGATCACTTGTGTGTAATGTGTTGTCGACGTCTGTTACCGACAATCCTAAATGTATTGCCAATTCTCTGACTTCATGAAAGCTGAACATTAATGACAACCGTCGTAGATGTAGGTCTGACGGTATCTCTCTCAAAAACTCATCGTTTGTCACTGTCATAAAGAAATAACACGTATTGAATGCAAACATCAAAATAAAATAGTCATCAGTGTCAACAGCGCGCTCAAAGTACATTGATTTGGTTGAACGAGGAATACTGCTTTCTTAGAAGTTGCTAACACAGGGCTATAAATCAATCAAATTAAGGTCATCACTCAAGACGATTTACGGTCGCCATCATGGGATGATTAGCCATTAAGACAAAAAAGTGTCAGAAATCATATCTTATATTCTTCCTCAGTCATAATAACCTTCTATCATTACCGAATTGAACACAGAAATAACACGACGGGTGTCGTATAGAATGCAGGAAATGCTTCACCAGATGTTAATCCCGGTTTTTATTGGAGTTCGTGTTGTTTCGTATTTATTATTTATGACTGTTGACGTAAATGTCCTTTGGTTTTGTGAGTCTTTGTTTACTCCTTGGTTTTGATTGTTATTGTCCTTAAGAATAAGGTCTACCAAGAGCATGCAGTAATTGCCTGTTTTAGGTCAGTATTTTTCTTGAATTCATTGCTAACAATTTACTTAGACGTTTAATTCATTAGAAACTATCGATCGTTATTGCAAATCGAGATTTTACTTTTCAACTTTTCATCTTTAATTAAATTAAGTAAAAACAACAGTCATGTCCTATTTGAACGAACTATCGGCATTCCCATGGGAAGGAACTCTGCACCTCTCCGTTCCTACGTATTTTTTTTTGCATCTGAATATGAGTTCAATCAAACCATTCTCAAAACACAAGAATATCAAACAAACCAGGTCTTTAAATTTCATATTCAGATATATTGATGTTTTCATTCGATCAGCAATCTAATCTTTTATGATTTGGTTCCATAAAGATATTCCTTAGAACTAGAAATTAAAGAATCAAAAGACACGGTTTCAGCCAAGCCAAATTATTCATATTATTATTAGACTAATACCTCGAACCCTCCCCCTATACCTCTAGCCAATGCAGAAAAGTAAACGCATAACAATACGCACATTAAAATTCAGTTCAAGTAGTGCGAGTCTGATGTCAGAAGATGTAACCAAAGAAAATAAACAAAATGACAATACTGCATAAATAACATCAGACTACTAGACATGCTAACTCCAGGTTCAATTAAACTGATTGAAAAATTACGTCTTCATCATATGAATATCAGGCCATTCCCCCGTGAGGGATTTAGTATCATACCATCATCACATATATGAGAAGAACATAACCCGTGTCATGCCAACAACTGGTTTTCAAATAATTGTGTTTAGTTCCGATGCAAAGACTCTATAAGTGAATCAATATTAACGTCAAAATATGCAATCTTTTATGACCTGAAAGTACCGTAACTTTATCCCTTCTTAATAAATGTTTTGACTAGTTTGTGATATCGAAATAATTTTTCAGTTATACATAAATTTCTCTCGTTAAAATCTAAAACATTATTACATACACGAGCGAATCGTACAAGTTAGGAAATATAAACACCGTAAGATGGTGACAAGGGAACGTCACCATCTAAAAATGGATAATTAACAATAGGAAATGAGAAATCATCTCTTTTATCCTAAATTTTAGTATTAAGCTTTCTGTATAGTATGTTTTTATGTTTTACTGCTTCGCCACTCTCTTATGTTTGGGGAAGGCTGTATATGCCTGTCCAAAGTCAAGAAACTGTAACTCAGTGGTTGTTGTTTGTTACTCTATACATGTATCACATTTTTTATTTATCATTATTTTTTTCAACAAAAGTCTTTATTTTTTTCGTTTCAGTTGTTTACATTTGTCGTTTCCGGGTCTTTTATAGCAGACCACGCGGGATATGCTTTGCTCATTGGTGATGACCGTCCGATTACCTACAGCTGTTGACTGATTGGCAATCATACAACTACTTCTTATTTTCATTTTACTAATAATATATTATTACGAATAATACTTGTTTGATACAAGAGTAACGCATAATACACATCAAGCGACTAGTTCGTCTGATTTTTTGTTTTTAAAACCCAGTATTTTTTATAATAAAAGTAGTCCGTTGGATTACGAAATTATAAATATGAAAATTGAAAAAAAAATATTAGCACTGTTTATGTACTATACAATATGGTTGATAAGTGACATTCGTTGGGTAAGGATAATAATGTTGCATGTCAACTACTGATAAACATAAATTCAGCCTTTTTTTCATATCAATCTGCTATGGTATATCTTCCTAATCAACATTAATACACGATTGATATTCAATGATTCTTTATCAAACTGTATGTACTATTCTATCTTTAGGCTTCCGATTGCGTTCTTACGGCAAAGCGAATAGAACAGTAATTCCATTGAAGATGTTACTAATTTTTTTCAGATCTTTATTTGTTTCATAAGAAATGTTTGTAAAAATATAATAATGATACATTGCTTACATTTATTACATGATTTGAACTTAATGTAATCGTACTTGTAAGAAAGTCGTAACTTCTAGGACGGGCGAATACTATAGAATTCAAAAATCCATTGTATATCTCCTATAGAAACGTCAGTAATACTTTCTAACATATATATATGTATCAGTGAATTGTAATGCATTACCTCCAAACAAGCGGGATTTATTTTTTCAATCATGGATCTTGCTTAAACAACATCGAATTCGCATCAAATTCCCTCTTCAAGTTGATTGATTACATTTATGTATCGTAGATGGCTAAATACATAAGGATCTGGTGCGTTAGACGTTAAAAGTAATAAATCAACATTAAAAAAAATAGTACGGACATTTTAAAACTCATTCCACAATTGAAGCATTATATGAAAGGTAAAAATAACATAACGCTATATAGCAAAATAAAAATACAATACCTGGACATCCTGGTTCACATCTGTCTTCATCCTGATAGAAGTAGAAAAAAAAACATAAGTATTGCTGCATCGCATACTGGAATAAAACAATTAGATATTAGGGTTATATTGACATACACAACTCACGGAATATATACTTAAATGCAGGAATATATACTTAACTGCAGGAATATATACTTAACTGCAGGAATATAGACTCAAATGCAGAAATATAGACTTAACTGCAGGAATATATACATAATTGAAATAAAAGAAACATAACTGAAGGAATATAGAAATGACTAATACAAGAATTTTATTGTCATTTTTCATTGGCTTGTTTTCACTATTTTCTTTTATGTTTTGAATCTTTCAGCACTTGAGTCTTTTTGCATGACTTTGTGTAGTTGGATATTTCAGATTCTATTTTACCGAATCAGTTATCAGATTTGGATTTGTTTTCCGTCTCTCACATAATTTTGGTACGATTCTTACCTTTCCTGATATCCATGATTTGATCATATGTATTTTGTGTTCAATACCATGAGTAGAACATCTCCAGATTTTGCCTACATGTGCAAGATTTTCGAATGGTATGATGCATGGCTTATCTGGTGAGCTACAACAAACACTGGTAACAAAGGACTCATCATTTGTCTGACTTTGATCGCTACTTGTTCTGATATACAGTTGACTTATTTTCTCTAAGGCAGATGTTAAACATTCATTGATGCTGGAAGCAAGATCCCTCATAATGAGTGCGTTTGTTCTGGCATGAATAAGACGGACAGTTATCTTGTCATCTTCGCAAAGAATATACATATCCAAGGAAGGATCAATTGTGAACACCCCTGATCTATGGAACAGCATGTCCGCATTGGCTTCACCATATGTCTTCACCGCCCATACAGATAAGCAGTAACTGATAAATCTGAAAGATAATGCGGGTGGTATCATCAAAGATGTCGATTGAAAGGCAATGGCAATATTTCGTTGTGTGAAGCCAGTGGAATGAAGGTATCCGGAATCATCGTTACCCCGTACCATACTTGCAACATAGTAGAAGTCAGCAGGTATACGCGTTCGGTTAGAATCATATCTCTTTGGTTCTACCAATATATCCAGATGGGTCATGACATTTAATAAGTAGTCTTTGTCTTTGTAAAATTGTATATACTTTTTTCTCTTCCAAACTTCTTGTATTGCTTGTTTTGATACCACTCCTCTCATTCCCATAGCATCCCATATTTCTTCTCTTTTTCTGTCTCCTTTACAAAAGCGTTTGTCTGTAACAATTGATTTAAATGCATCTATGAGAAGTGTTGGGGACAAAATAATACGATCGTCCAATTTAAGTTCATCAAAGTACAATAACTTGCCAATGGAATGTTGAAATTTCAGAAATACCTTCAACTCATCTTCTGACAACGGTCTTATAGGCTGCAATGCGTTTACTTTCTTTAAATGCTCTAAGGTAATCAAAGGAATGTTGCGTCTGGTCAGCGATGCAAATTCTAACTCTAAAGGTATAAAACATTTTGGAAGAAGTTCACCCCATGTTGGTTGCCTTTCTGATTCGCTGATTATAACCTCCTTTATCTTCTCCATTTCTGTATCATTTTTGTCTTTAGCGTCGACAAATATTTATCCTCAATCACTAAATGTTGCATTAAAGGCGTTTGTTGAAACATCTCGTTGATTTCTGCAAATATTTCCTGTCGTCTTTTTTCAACATCATGCTAAAAAAACACAATATATTTACGCAACACTTTATATTAGATCAGAATTTCTTGTTAATAAAATTATCATTTATCAGAGGAATATTTTACTTGTATGAAATTGTATAGTTACAATCACACAAGTGCATCAGGGGCATTTCAAAATGGTAATAATGAAATTATATTATAAAAACAAAATCGAAAGATTCATTATAAATACCCGGATTAAAAACATAATGTTATTTCTAAGCATAATACTTTAAAATACATAAGAAATCAAGGCATAATTGTAGGTGCCCAACCAAATTTATAGTTTAGTAATTATCATGGAGTAACGCCTAAAACAGTGAAACTATATCATGATGCATTTCTAACGTTCATAGTGTTTATCTGTTGTTTATGTTTTTATGTTCATATGCTAGTGACCGACAAACAAAGGCATCATCTAGATTAATTTAGGCCTTATCATGTTTGATAAGGTTTTGTTAATCTTGTGTGTTTACAACATTACATAGTTATGACATATACAAAAACATAATATATTGTGTAAAATTCTAAAATTAAAACGCATGTTATTATCCTAGTTATCATGTTTGCTGTTTTATATAATACTCTTCATCATATGTGAAATGCACGGTATTAAGTATGTACTAGTAAATCAATTATGAAATGAAACGTTTCTATTATATACATTGTATACTGCTCGTCAAAGACTGAACAAGTAAGTATAAGTATAACACAATGACTTAAGATAGATGGGGGGGGGGGGGGGTCTACATTGAAATTCTTAGTATATCTTAATAATTTGTTAAAATGTAGTTGACAACATGCCGTTTTCAAAAATATTTTAAAAAGTATGGTTGACAGTTTTTCTTTAATGCTACGGGTTGTCCGATTTTGTATAGAATGTATAGGGAAACCCAATTGTGTGTGCTAAAAAGAAAAATACACCATAGGAAGTAAATATACAATAGGAGAAGATAGCTCTGATAATATGCTTTCAAATGTGAATAAGACCAAACTTGTTTTTTGGGTACAATTGAAAAAAGGTAAATTCACAACACTTTCTAATAGCAAAATTACTTTATGTGAGTTATCTCCCATTATATATGAGCTACCTTACCTTATGTGGCTCGGTTAATTAAAAGTAAATGTAAAAAAAATCTGTTTTTTTATAACAAAAAGGATATAATGTTCTATACTATTACATGTATTACAAGACAAATCTTACTGGTGAATTACATACACCTCTCGAAATGTACTCACGTCATTAAAGTTCAAGACTGTTTGTTATCAGCTTTTTCAATTATTAAATCAAAATTTAAGATGAAGGAAGACACCCGAGTCACCTTAAGATCCGTTTTTTTTGTTGGTACATAAGGGATTAAAGTAAAGCCACTAATGTGACATTATTGCACTAATATTAACCAGTTAACTAATGATAACATTTAGAAATTACACGTTCTCCTTTTTAACATCATTTATTTGTTTACGTAACAACAATATGAATCACAGTCAAAACCTTCCATCACTCTAATTGACGAAAAACAACTGACGTATTTTATTATACTTACAGCTTTTACCTTGTCTTTGTGCGTTAAAACAACCATAATTTTAGGAAATCCCTGAATACTTCCTTTACAGTATGTTACAATGGTGTTGATCCAAAATAACAGATAATCTGTACGAAGAAATAAAACAAAAAGCTTCACTTGATTGTGTAAAAATTACTAAAGACATTTTAACACCCTTCATGATTTATTTCTAAACTACTTGCTTTGTAAATCTTGCAATACTGAATATATTAGTCTGAAGATGGTTAGAATTTCAAATATTTGTTTAACCATATTTTGAACACTTAAATGAAATTTGGTATCTTAATCTACTAACAGTTATTTAATTATAAAGGTGTTTATTTAAAAGAAATATATATATTTGAATACCTCTTGCTGTTTTATGTTCACTCTTTCCTGGGAGATACTGTTCAGACGGACAGGGATCATCTAGTGTTCTACTTCCATCTAATACAATCATGTATATAGCTCTGTATGTTAAAAATGTCTGATGAGTTGAATAGAAAACATCCTGTCCTCCAAAATCCCAGATGATTATTGGTGCTATCTTTTTGTTGTGCAGCTGCTTTTTCCCAACTTTAGAAGACTTTTCTAAGAATTTTTCTTTTGTGATTGACACTTTGATTTCTTTGACTTTTTTGTTAACTCCAAAGAAGTTTTTAAGCCTTCTGATGGCTCCAGGTTTAGTAACAGTTTCTTTATGCATCTCACCAATAAACCCTGACTTCGGACGACAACCACCTGAGTTATCAATTGGTTTTTCTTTATTGGTTAAAGCTTCAACACGGTCTCTGTCATTCATCGAATCAGTATTTTCATTTTCTGATAAAAAGTCTGGTTGGAGTGGTTCGTTCCTATTTCTGGATCCATATGAACTTTTTCTGTTCGTAATCAATGAACTTAACTGCATATCTGAGCTAGGAAGTTTGTCTTGTATGCCTGTCCCATATCCTGTATTCGCTAAATCAAATTAACAGAAAAAGAAACTAATGTTTTTACATACAGTGATTTTGGTGATACATTGGGTAAATTTATATGAAAGGCAATACAAACATAGGAAGAAAAAAAAATCGCAAAAGCAAATACGAAACAAAAAGAAAAGAAAATAAGAAATATATAAATATATATAAAGAAAGCCCATTAATCCCTCTAATACGTTTACACAGTATATTCAAATACTTGTTTGTACTAAACAGAAAGGGACATTTAGAAGTATATTTGATCTGTTGTTATAAAATGATGGAAACATATGTTATCATTTCGATTTCTATAGCAGGGCATTTCAAAATGTAATGCTATGGGTCACTTATTTCTTGCATAATACAGATATTACAGTTTTTCTATATTCTGTAGTTATTATATTAACATCAACGTTCTAAAGGTAACGAATAGATTACTGTTCTAAATATTGCATTGTACATTATGTCATTATTTTCTACAATTTCAAAGAAATCATTAAAATACACAAAGAAATCTTTAAAAATACTGTAATTTAAACATAACGAGAAGTTGCGTTTATCTTCATACAATATATGTTTATACTATTCAGTGACTGTGTGTTTTATGCTAAATGAAAGATACAGTTTTTGATTCTGAAGGTGGGTATATTTATATGATTATATATATATATATATACAACTCGTCTAAACATCAACCCAACAATGTTAGATCTGTAAATTTGCTTTCGCAAATATTTGGTTCTTCCCTCGCCGGGATTCGAACCCATGCTACTGTGATATCGTGACACCAAATCGCCTGCACTGCAGCCGTCCCGCTAGACCACACGACCACCTGGGCTCTTAAAAATAGAGCTTTCGCTGGCCGTGTGTTACCTTTCCACGTCAGTTTTAATCTAGCGGCGTACTGCAGTACATGATATATAAGGCATGAAGATGTTATTGTTACAGATCAGCTAAATTATCTATAGTAAAGGATCCTACCAATTAATGAAAGATACAGTCACATATATATATATATATATTATGAATGTATATGTTTAAATGTTCAGGATATTTGCTCCTCTATTTTTTGAATTTTTGTCAGATTTTCGGAATCCTCTGGTTTTATCCATGCATTAACATTTAAAAAAAAATAACTACTAACCCCTACTTTTCTTTTCATATTTTTTTTACATATTGTTTAAAAAAACATATTTCAAAATATTATGAAATCCTTCTTATTTTTTCATAGTTTTTTAAGCAAATGTGCCAATGTTAAGTGAAAGATAAATCTAGAGAGAATAATTTCCCGCCAAATTTTTTATGGCATATATCTCGAAAACAAGCACACGGACCCTCAATTTTTTTCTGCTTTTTTAGTTTCTTTATTTACATACTATCAATTTACAAGAATCTTTCAAAAAGCTAGTTATTTTTAAACAGAGTAGCGAACATCCTTTATTTAAAGGTATCATGGTATGTCACAACTAAGATTGTCAACTCGGTGATGGTTTATTATTCGAATACTCGTTGGATTTACCGAGCGATACTCGAGTTCTCGATTGTAAAAACATTCCAATATGGAAACCCAGGAGAGTACCAATTCTACGTATTTCGGGACGTTGTCTTATGGTCTTAAAGCCCTAAACATTATAACCAAAGACTAGATAATAGTCCCAGTGCATGACTACCATGATTAATATCTTCTTTACTACATCTACTAATTATGTATTGCATGGCATTACTCTTTTCACATACTATATATTTTTACATGTTGATGGATATTTAAATAAAGCAGAATTTAGATTTCAAGATTAACTAAGACCATAATCATTTGAATAGTGATTTTCTATTTTTCATTATGATTCATCCTTTTCATAAATCACTACTGAAATGACCAAAGCACAACTCTAAAAGTGAATAATATAGTTTATAGTTTTGGATGCGTTTCGTCATTTGATTTTGCCGTGTGATTATGGACTTTCCGATTGGATTTTCCTCTGAGTTCAGTATTTTGTGATTTTACTTTTTACGCCACTGTATAACAGATTGATTTTTCTTTCTTATTTCATGTTATCTTATACATTTTCCTGCAAACAAAGATGAATATTAAACAAGCATTTACTGTATTCCATGGTTGTCAAAGAAGACCTTGTTACGATTGAATAACAGATAAGTGAACATTGTTCTAATAGTTATCAAAGGTACCAGGATTATAATTTAGTACACCAGACGCGTGTTTCGTCTACATAAGACTCATCAGTGACGCACATATCAAAATATTTATAAAGCCAAACAAGTACAAAGTTGAAGAGCATTGCGGATCCAAAATTCCCAAAAGTTGTGCCAAATACGGCTAAGGTAATATATGCCTGGGATAAGAAAATCCTTAATTTTTCGTAAAATTCAAAGTTTTGTAACAGGAAATTTATTTAAATGACCACATTATTGATATTCATGTCAACACCGAAGTGTTGACTACTGGGCTGGTGATACCCTCGGGGACGAAACGTCCACCAGCAGTGGCATCGACCCAGTGGTGTAAATAGTTATCAAAGGTACCAGGATTATAATTTAGTACGCCAGACGCTAAAACAGTAATAAGTTTGTTTTACAATCAAAATTTTCACTATTTTGACAATTGGTTATTAACTAAGCTCTATGTTTATTATATGTATACGATCAAATTTTTAGTAAATATTTTGATTGAAATAAAAAAAAAAGTATATTTATAAAATTTAAGTAAACATTAAGTTAGAACAATTAAAAATGTAATAACCGTATTAAATAGACTTTTTACATGAATTCGATTTTTTTTTAAATGTTTTATGTTTCTATTCACTTTATAATAAGTGAATAGAAAATTAAAAAAAAAACACAAATGTAATATGAAATTCAATGCATTACATTGCTAAAGTAACTTTTATTAAATGCATTACTTTGATAAGGAATGGAATTGTTATTGTATTTTGATGCATGGTTTTGTTAAAGAAATTGTTTTATAATGCCTTTAAGGCTGCAACGAATATTGTTATGGTTTCGAAATATTATCTTGTCCGCTTTTTTCTGTGATGAGTTGATTTCGTAACTTTATTACGTAACTTACAGTCCTGCTAATAAAAATATTTGCTCAGACAGTACAGAGATGGTGAAATGACCAAAAAACCCTAAGCTACAAGTGTCTTGTGCATAGCCTACCTAATTTTGGAGGAATATTAAATGACGAAGTTCGAAACGTTATGATAAATTTTGATTTATATCTAAAACTCCGGGAGGAGCTATTTATTACAAATTCTGAGAAACATCATGTTATAGGGTTGTGAAAATTAGCGAGTTGTGTTTATACAGATAATACAAAATTTTGGTACAGCTGATTTCAAATTATCTTTGGCTGCACATATCTTAATGGGCTTACACAGTGTATACAAACGTTTATGTTACATATTACGTTCACCGTCAATAATAAATAAACTACAATATCCGGAACCGATATATGTGTGAACATAACTGAACTCGATATCAAAAGCAGTTATTCTAGATGTATAAAGATATAACGATGATGATGATATTTTAGTAAATGTTAAGATGAAGAGTAGACATCATGTAAAAGATTATAAAACTATGTGATCAGTGTGTATAAGGAAGAACAAATACATGTAGTGAGTGCTTTTTTATTTCTTGAGAACGTATGTGGACCACTGTCACATTGCAAATGCTATACCACTAATATATCAATATAAACAATGCTTAAAATGAACGAAAAAACAGGTAATTGCATACAAATAATCTCCCATGAAGAAAAGATTTTTGATATTCATTTTATTCATCTTTTCTTTGATGTTTATAACCAGCAAATTTTAAAGTAAGGTAAGACTTAAAATATTTATTCGTTATGATTTCTAATTGTAGACGTTTAATTTCTGCTTTTTTTGTCGTGTTTTTGTCTCCTTGAAGCTTTCCCCGTATCGTTTTCATTCTTTTGTTTGTAATTTAGAAATCATCGTAATCCAAATACACGAATTTCAGTTATCGATCAGACCAAATTCATTTGAATAAGGATCAATATAATGTAGCCATTCGCATTCAAGCTTTTTAATTACCATATGTAGGTTGCCTTCACAATTTGAAAACAGTCAGGTAGCATGTGATCAATGTAAGTTAATAAGGTAACATGATGTCACAACTAGAAATGACTAACTTACAGAGAGAAAAAAAAAGTTTCTCATTATAATATAAATAAAATTTGCAAAATTCCTAAAGAATATCGTTCGAATTGAAAAAAAATTGAAGGGCTGTACGTGAATGAAGCTCAACCAAATGACGTAACTAACTCTACAGGTCATCACACGGTATCGTAGTAAAATTTTAAAATAAATTAACAAACCATCATGCTCTGGCCATTCAGATGGTGTATCGGACGATTCATGTTGTTTGTTTCCTTTGCTTTCCGGGATTGATATCGTTTGTGCCTCGACTGGTACATATTGACTGGATAGTGTTGTATCATCTAATCTAACACTTTTACTTCGTTTGTTTTCTTTCAAAAGGGATCTGCAAACGGTTATTTCTTCCAGGGAGAAATCTGAAATTGATATGTACAATAAAGTCTCTAATTCTATGGACATTTATCCCTTTCCGAACCCATTGTATAAAATAATTTAATCAACGTGTGGTTGCCGGTGATCTCAAAAGATCATTGGATGATTTTAAGGGTCATGACTTTTTTAAGCTAACTGGATGTATCAAAATATGCTATAACAGGTGTTAATGAAATTGACAACTTCGGCCAATGTGAAAGGCACTCGAAGGGGATTTTCGGTTAACAAAAAAAAAAGAAAATGTATTGTTTTTATCATTAGAGAAACAGATTCTTACATAGTTACTCGTGGATTATCGGATTTATTCAATTTTGATAGTTAAGTTATAAGTTTTAAAGTCCTCGCCGAGGCTCGGACTTTAAAATCGATAATTCAACTATTTCGATCGGATAAATCCGATTATCAACTCGTATCAATGTAATAATCTATATAAAACAGCATTAAATTTAGTCCTGATATATTGTTTGCATATTAATTTGTCCACAAGTGCAGCAAGTGGTGTATATTTGTATATATCAACTTATATCAAATAGTTATGATGTTATGTTAAATGCGTGCTTTTCATTTTATTTCGATGTTTTAAATGTTTCTTCAGAACTGTCAATACTAAACTCGTATATCTAAGGTCAATAAACTATATGTATGTGCATATTAGAAATACACGGACAATGTCTGATATATATAAACATTACTGTACGAGTCTTACCAACAGGAAAATGGCGACATTCAATATTGTTCTGAAGAGGTCAATACGTTATCTATGGACCTGTTCAGACTATATTGACAAAGGACGGATTCCGAGTGTCAATATAATCTATCAGGTCCATATATAATGTATTGACTAAGTGAGAATCCTTAATCTTTATCGAACATATGTAAATAATGTATTAGAACAATGTCGTCCAATGTTTCTGTTTGTATATTTTCAAATTTTATTATGCAAGAGGTTTAGCATGTTTTTTTTAAAAATAAATAAGTTTTAACAACTTCATAGCTTGTTATATTGGCTTTCTTGTATTCTTAGAGTTTACATTCTACATAAAAATTTTAAAATATCCTGATAAACTTGTTGATTTTCTTTTTGTCAGCTGCGGTGCTTCCTCTATGGGTTGTATTTCTGTAAATATTAGCAATGCAATTTCCCATAGGAACTCCTTTCACGGCTAAAACTGTACCACTTTTACTATGAAGTTTAAAAAAAATCTTTTCCTATAATTGAAAGTTCATATGCACCACAATTTTTTTCAAGGGTCAAAATATAGGGCTGTGCGGCATATTTTCAACGTTTATATGCCCTGAACTTCTCATAGTTTAAACTAATACTAATTTTCTTAACTACCCCTACCTCGAATGAAAGGTTATCACAGATTTCAATGTCTCTGTGAGATGGAACACAGAGAGCTTAACTGGGAACCAGTATGTAAACAAAATTAGTTTTTTATGAATATTCAAGATCTCCCCAAAAGAGGCGGGTTTTGAGAAACAGCTGTATTTACAAAGTGCAACCTATAGTTATTATGTGTGACGTCATCACGTCATAAATCTAAATGTAGCAACACTATTTAACATTGACCACCAATATACATATAAATAAAAACATACCATCAATATACGTAAAAATAGAAACAAGGCTACCGATACGTAAAATAACCTTTGATTGTCATCTGATCGCAATATCTAATACAAAAAGTAGAATGCTACACCATATGTGCTTTATTTCTTTTTTATACTGCAGCTTAAAATTGATACAATTGCAATTATAAATATCTAAATAAAAAAAACACTTATTTTTCCTTCCCCCCAAAAAAACCATATTTTCAGGAAAATGAACGACTTATGAGAAGGAAATTGCACGAAAAGTCCATTTGCTACTGTGATTAACTATAAAATCATACATTATATACTTCTTCTAATTGTTTTTTTTCCATCATGCTAACTTATCATTAGTGTTGTCAAATCGTACAGTTTGCCTAACTGGTTACTCGGATAATCGTTCGACCAATTAACCGGTTAACCGGTTGTATGAGTTGATGTTTGAATTAAGACCCTATATATGGTACCCTAGAAATAAACGTCTTTATAATACGATAGATGTATATGTGTCCTTTTCGATTTCGTCGGATTGAAAATGTCTGAAACCGATAATATTTTTCCTTTTTATCGTGATGTATCGAAAATCAATTTGGAGTGTTTCAATTTGAAATTATTAAGCCTTTTACTAGTGCCATCGAGTATACATTAAGAAAATTCACGCTGTAAATTGTATTTGGTTACAAGTAAGACAAATTCTTGCACGATGGAGGTTGCACATTCAGATCTTGCATATTCTGATGTAGGTTTATTCAATATTATAATTAAAAATGATATAGTAATCGGATTACTGATTTAAAGTTCCTGTTAAAAACAATATGTGCACCAAACATGTCTACTCAAGATCTTACCCCGAGCTGATTCATGTTTTTAGTCATTTATTATAGCAATCAATATACTGGACAATTTATATGTCAAATGAATAACCACGACGATAATTTTTAAATAGAACAAAATTATTCAATTATTTCAATACACATTTATCTAAAATCTATCAAAATTGAAGATAGTCCGCTTAACTAGTAAGCGTTTTAATATTCGATATTCGTTAATACCGGTTAACCGTTGACAACACTTCTTATTATAAAACATAGTGAATTTGTGCATGTTTGTGTTGGTCTTACTATATTTCTATGCATAGAATACTGCGATCAGTTTTTATACTGACGAAAGAATATTGACCGTTTCTTGATTTTCAGACAACGAGTTTGGACGAAGGCGAAATAAATTGCCATTCAAGTTTACTTGAACATGATGAATATCAAGGTGAAGGATTATGTGTACAAAGTTAGGGATATTAAGTTTAAGAGTGGCGAACAAGTTGTCACATTAAGACAAAGGAACGTAACCGTTCAAAATCGAAAAATAACACTGAAGAAAAAAAAATGTTGACAGAACTGACACAATTGTATTGATTTTGAAAGGTATAGGTACATCGAATAATAAAGCAGTATACTCATCAGAGAAGTTGGTATTTTGAGTCAAATCTAGTAACGTACAATTACATCAAGATTTTTTGAGAGTCTTGAAGTTTCCAACGTCATGTAAAATAACAAAGACTACAGTTTTTATGTTGACCATTTCTATGGCGAGGTAGTCATTTCAGAGAAAGTATTTCTATCAAATAAAGCAATATTTATTTGCAGAGGATTGGGCATTGTTGCGACAGTAGAAAGAAAAGTACATTTTGTATTTTTATGTACATGGGTATATTGCTTGTTTTGTGTATGAACATCGGTAATCATATGTACCCTTAATTTCGTATATAAGACACCAAAACTATTATTTGTTTTTTAAGAAAAAAAGCCCGACGATTATAATATGCATACATAAGTCTTGTTAATTCTTCTACATGTTCGAAACACATATCTTGTCGTTTGTCAACTATTTAGAATTATACAAGAAAACAAATTAATGTTTTTGCAAGAGAAAGCAATGAAAATTATGATTTTTGAAAGACTTTCGAACAATGTAGTTTAATGACTAATTACATGGCATCAAGACAATCTTACGTGATACCTGCTGTTTATGATGATTTTTCAAGGTAGAGCCTTGAACTGATTTGTCAAACATTAAACATAAGGAAATTTATAGCATGACGTTACAATTTGCGTTGGATTTGATACTATTTGATTGTCTTTACTTTTTGAAGGCACATTCAAATCATAACACTTGGACAGTCAAGCATTTATGTTTTAACTATAAAATAGAAAAGAAAAATACTCAAGTAAATAAACAAAATATAGCCATGGTGCGTTACTACAACATTGTTAGACAAGATTTGATACCATTGCAAGTACTTACAACAGATATACATAAAAATATATTTGTAATCTGTATACATGTACATATTTTATTTCTAGCAGTTGTATAAGAGTTAGAGTTTTACCCTGATGTCCATCAAGCCATTCCTTTGATTCACGGTCCATAAATGAAAGGCCATTGTACAATTCTATCCCATCAGTTGCAATTCTGAATCTGGTTGGCTGTTTTCCGACCAGATATCTGGCTAAAGTTGTCTTCCCAGTGCCCTGTTCTCCAGCAAGCATAAGCCTTGACTCATAGTGAGGATAACTTTCCTCTTTCAATAAACTAGAGAAAACATGGGCTGATTTCTTATCAAGTTTGTTAACTTCAGCAGGAAGACCTAAATTACATTATAAAAATAGTATTTTTAAAAATACATATATTAATCTTTGCATACAAGACATTTTGACTTGTTTTGTTTTGGTTGTGGTTCGGAAAGTTAGATAGACACATATTTATTCGTATTTTTATCTTCTTTATCATTACTGTCCGAATCATATGAATCTTTCAGTAAAACAGACACCAATATTTCTAATTTGTCATTCTGACATATGGGATATTTGTCTGCAAAGGAACAACGTTTATCTGCATCTCTGTTAGCTTATAATATTAATCTGTATTAACCATAAAAGCTGAACTCAGGTAGCTATAAAGTCGTTTTTTTTTAACAGCTTTTTCGATTTGTGGGACATAGTATTGCTTTCCTTCACACATATTTAAGGAATGACAACGTTTAATTCTACAGTTTCATATTTCGTTATAGAAATAAATAGGACTAAGGTTTTCTAATTTGCAACACGATGATCAGCTTGAGGAATAATGATAAGATATTAGCATCTAAAAGATTATTTTCACTAAGTTGTATTTTATCTAAAAAATAAATAAATTAACAAATACTTGGAAACTTCGAAAAAAGGTTGTTATTCGGAAAAAAATAAACGAGTGTTGAGCTATTTATTATTACCAGCGTACAAATGTTCTACGCAAATAAGTAAAATAATGTTTTTCATTTGTCAAAGATAAAATTTGTTTTAATCAACATACTTATATTTATAAGAGATGTCCACATTCTGTTATTTTTTTTAAAAGTTGTATTTACCAAAGTTCAAGATGAATAATGTACGTACTAAACATTTTTTTAAATAACCTTATGGTTGATTCTAATTTAACGATAGTATTATCAGTTCAGGATCAAAACTTCCGTATTGACATGATACTTACCCTGTCTATATTTTTTTCCGTGGATAAATTTGTTATTAAGAATCAAGGTTTCATCTTCCTCATGCACAAGTAACATTAGATTGATTTGACTATTATTTAGCGGTCCCTTGTTCGTTTATTTTGTAATGGTTCTTACACTCCTTCATCATTTAATTAAACAGCATTGAATGTGTCTGATAAATTTCAACAACTAAAAAACACGCTTAAGCTGCAGGTCATTTTATAAAGTGTTTTTTCAATGTTTAAGATGTTTGAGATCAGACAGCCCTAAGAGTGATACGAAAACTTAACAAGAGGCTCTCAAGAGCCTGAATCGCTCACCTGGTAAACAATGCCTTATTGAACATATTGAACCATGCCAGGCAAACATGTACAGCTAACAATTCTTCAATATTACAAATATATATGACTTACTGTTTATAAATAAAGAAACAGAGACCAAAACACAAACACTTAAAACTTAACAATGGACTGTGAAAATGAGGTCAAGTTCAAATAAAACCTGCGTAACCGACATATAGATCATAAAATATTTTCATACACCAAATATAGTTGACCTAATGCATAAAGTATTAAAAAAATAGACCAAAACTAAAAAAGTTAACTTTGACCACTTGTTTCATGAGCTTGAGTACGCTTATTTTATCAAGAACAATTATTGTTCTTAATAAAATAATATTTGCGAACGTCTTGTCCAGGAAATGCAAACCAAATGACATCTGACAGAGATATACAAAAAATAACGTACACGCGTGCTTCCAATCTTTTAATTATTTTTCCTGAATATAAGAGAACTAGCGGTGAAAATCGAAACAAAAAGTCTTTATAGATCGATGGAGAAACAATACCAACAATGCTGGATGAACAACAACACTAAGATTTACTAATATTAAGGAAAATATTTTCATTTCTTACCATCAAGTTACGGAAAGACTGTTTCCGGTCGGTCACACTAAAAACAACCCGGACGCGTCCGAGAACGCCGGAGAGAAATACAAGTTCTACCATGTATACACGTTTCCTTCTAATATAATATGCATACAAGAAGAGCGGCAGGACGTTATTTTTATTACATTATAGTTACAATAAAAGAATTTTAACAATAAAATTGTTATTGTTACATTATTAAATTGTTATTCCTTCGAATTTCTTCATTCATGATTTGGATTTATTCCACTGCTGAGAAGGGACAAGGGGCTCCAATAACAGCAAAACAGTTAAATGATTTCATTAATAACAGTTAGGCATGGACCATTTAACTTGTAGGGGGACATGGTTTTTTTTCTGGTCAGAATATTTTCTATTTTTTGGAAGTAGCACAACAAATTATTTTTTTTTTGCAAATTGAAAATTGAAAATTTCAGGACAGGTAGACCTTGACCTTATAAATATTTTAACTTCTAGTCTTATTTGCTCTAAATGCTGGAGTTTTTTAGATATAAGCCAAAAACTGCATTTTACCCTGTGTTCTATTTTTAGCCATGACGGCCATGTTTTTAGACAAAATAGAAAATAAAACACAAATACAACACCCTACTGATCATTCAGTTGAAGTTTGGTTGAATTTGGTTGAGTAGTTTTAGAGGAGAAGATTTTTTAAAGTTAGCAAATATGATGAACAAATTGTGAAAAAATTGTCATTAAAGGACAATAACCCCTTAAGGGGTCAATTGACAATTTTGGTCATATTTAACTTATTTGTAGATCTTACTTTGCTGATCATTTTTGCTGTTTACAGTTTATCTTTATCTATAATGATATTCAAGATAATGACAAAAAACTGCAAAATTTCCTTAAAATTACCAATTAAGTGGCAGCAACCCAACAATGGTTTGTTTGATTCGTCTGAAAATTTCAGGACTGATAGATCTTGACCTAATGAACATTTTTACCTCGTGTCAGATTTGCTCTAAATGCTTTCGTTTTTTAGATATAAGCCAAAAACTGCATTTGACCCCTATGTTCTATTTAAAGTAAGGGCGGCCATGTTTTTTGACGGATCAAAAATCGAAGCACACACTTTGTGCAGGATAATCTAAGGAACTATCATGCTAAGTTTCATCCAAATCCATTCAGTAGTTTCAGAGGAGAAGATTTTTTAAAGTTAGCAAATATGATGAACAAATTGTGAAAAATTGTCATTAAAGGACATTTACCCCTTAAGGGGTCAATTGACAATTTTGGTCATATAAACCTATTTGTAGATCTTACTTTGCTGATCATTTTTGCTGTTTACAGTTTATCTTCATCTGTAATAATATTAAAGATAATGACCAAAAACTGCAAAATTTCCTTAAAATTACCAATTAAGTGGCAGCAACCCAACAATGGTTTGTTTGATTTATCTGAAAATTTCTGGGCTGATAGATCTTGACCTAATGAACATTTATACCCCATGTCAAATTTGCTCTAAATGCTTCCGTTTTTTAGATATAAGCCAAAAACTGCATTTGACCCCTATGTTCTATTTTAAGTAACGGCGGCCATGTTTTTTGACGGATCAAAAATCGAAGCACACACTTTGTGCAGGATAATCTGAGGAACAATCATTTTAAGTTTCATTCAAATCCATTCAATAGTTTCAGAGGAGAAGATGTTTGAAAAATTGTTAACGACGACAGACGATGACGACGACGACGACGACGGACGCCAAGTGATGAGAAAAGCTCACATGGCCTTTTAGGCCAGGTGAGCTAAAAAGACGGATTACATTTTTGTACTATCCGCATTGATCTGGAATGTCCTAACATGATCTTAAAGAAGTCGTCCACAGTTTTACGTTCGTGACATATTCCTATGGATCGGAAATGGTCCAGAGTTGTCGGCCAATTACCCTGACAGTTAGGTTTGTTCCGTAACATTCGGGGAGTCAAGCGATTGTATCTAGACGGAATATAATCGTGATTATCTCGTGACAGATTATGATATATCGGATTAAAATCGTATCAAATTTCTGTATGTTCTGGATGTTGTCCTCTGGAAGGTACATGATCGTGAGAAATTTATTATTGCCGGTTTTGTTTGCCGATTGAGTCGAGATTTTATAAAGATCTTGCCAAATGTGAACATTATTTACCGAAATTGTACCGGAAAAGTCCTGTAATTAATACACAATTCGGCAAAGATATTCACGTCAAAGTCCCGACAATTACAGATAACACTACGATGGCGTACAGACAAAGCCGTTTGCAATGCGGTACAACAGACTGTGATAGAATTGCGTTCCGACTGTACCTGGTCATTCCTATTTTGGCGACAGTTTTCAAACAGGTATCTTCCGTCAGTATCTGTTCATTGTCTGGTTTTGTCTGATCTCTGTCGGATCATATTCAGTAGAATTGGGAGGCTGTCGGGACAGATTCAGTCGTTTTGTCCCATGCAAAAGATACAAATCGGATTAGAATCGCAATACACGGAATAATCGGGACAAATTCGGATGGATACAGCTTTTTGTTCTTGTTATCTTATTAATTGTTACCGTGATTGAATAAATGTTTCTACAAATTTAACTTAAAGTTAGAACTTCCAGCCACGATTCATAAGATCTAGTCAGACTTTTGACAAATTTTATTCGGGAAATGTCCTGTAAAGGACGGCAGTTAAAGTCGTGAATGTGTGACCCCAGCTTAAAGTAAGATGATTAAGTAAAATTATATACAAGTGAACAGTTTGATTGACTTTCTATCACAGTATGTTTTTTTATTCTGAATAATCAGCTTGACTTAACAACCCATACAATGCATTGCGTTACAGTTATATATTACTCACCAGGTAGAAGCGTATTTTCATATTCCTACAAAAAGAAAATTCAGACATAAGTATCCGAGTTTGGATGATCAATAATTAAGCGTTGCATGCTACTAATAGCTAACATCTTTCTGAGGAAATGGCAACTGCAACATGTACAATGTATACTACCTCCTTTTTTGCTGTTGTGTATGGCACATAAATCCTCTTTGTACATACATATTTAACAAAACAAGTATCAATATAAAAATATTAAAATGTTGGTATGAATGCGAATGAAAGCTCCTTTTATGCCTCATTGTGCTGAAACACCTTCATTTTTCATAAGACATGTAATATATAATCACAAATAAATAAATATATACCAAATAAATAAATCCAGAGAAGATTACTCAAGAGATGTTGAACAATACAGAACAATTGATCATAGTATGGTCAATTTGGTAATGCGTCTCAATCTTTGGATCACAAAAGTAGTTCGTCATCAAAGAAACTATATGTAGAGATATCGGCCATATTTCATTTTTTTATTTATTTTTAATGATCGACTGAACAGTAATCCATTTGTGCTGATTTGGAGAAAATCATAAAAGATATTCCGCTGGATACTATCTTTTGATTGTAATAAACTTCTGTCCAAGTTTGTTAAAAAATCCAGTATATATTATGAATCTTATAAATGCTTAAAAAAAATTTAACTGCAGACTGTTTGCAATGCTAAATGGGAAAAATAATAAGTCTATTTATAAGAAAAATACGGAAAATACGTTGTTTTTTTTTACAAAATCTAATTCTAGATACTCTCTTATGATCAGAAACAACACTTCTGTCCAAGTTTTATACAAATCCAGGAAAATTCAAGAAAGTTATTAATTTTTTTTAAATTTAAACCACAAAGTAAATGTTATGTTACCTGACAGAAAAACTAACTCCATTTATAAGTAAATTACGGAAAAAAATGGAATTCTATTTTTACAAAATTTACTTCTGAATACTATCTTATATCATAAACAAGCTTCTATCAAAGTTTGGTATCAATACAGGATAGTTTAAGAAAGTAATTAAATTTTAAAAACTTTAACCACAGAGTGAATATCGCGGGACGCCAACGCCGCCGCCGACGACGAAGACAAAATGTAGGATCGCTATGTCTCGCTTTCTCGACTCAAGTCGAAGGCTCGACAAAAATGAGTTCTACTTCGTATCCCGAGGATGATTATAGTCTGTAACCCATATACAACCCTTGGATGGTGTAAACTTCCCAAAACAACGTGTATGATGTAATGGTGTATGGCATATGGTGCAATGGTGTTCGGTGTATGGTGCTATGGTGTATGGTGTAAGTGGAATGGTGTAATGGTGTATGAGGAACGGTGTGCTCGTGTAACGCGCGATCGGGAATGGTGTGAATGATAGTGTACGACCTTTCATTGGTTGCAAAGTTTTTTTTATTTCATTTTTTCGGAATGTAAGCATAAACATAATACAAATCTTAATATTTAAAATTTAATTGCATTATGGGTTATTTTGGATCGTGTAGATAGAATGGGGAATGGTGTATGGTGTAAAGTGTAAAGTGTAAGGTGCAAAGGTGTAACGTATATGGTGTTATGGTACAAGGTGTATGGTGTAATAGGGTATGGTGTATGGTGTAATGGTGTATGGTGTTAGTGCGAAGTTTACACCATTCAAGGACTGTAATAGCATTGTTAACTGTCTATTTGTTAACTGAATATTTTGAATGAATTAATTGAGTTTGTATTGCTTAAACATAATTTTTGAAAGGAAAGAGTGTAAAGCTTATCTCAAATTCTAGTTTATTATTGATGTCAGCTAATAATGTTAATTAATTTTACCATATAATACTGTTGCAATACCAACTTGTGAAGTAGTGCCACTTAGTGATAACATATGTGTATCAATATCCAGGATAAAATTTAAAAAAAAGGTAGATATCTAAAAAATAATGTATAGCTTTCTCAAAATTATATGATATACATTAGTCTGATGTAGAAAATATTCGTCATTTGTTTTTTAATTTTCTTTCTTGCTATTGTATATGGTTCAACAACTCCCTTTTGAAATTTTTAAAGAAAAGCAAAGATTATTGAAATTAAGGAATATTTCGGAAAATATGGAAAACGAGATTGTGGGCGAGAGGTGGAGTCAGTGTACATTTGTCATGCTGTCATAGATGTTTTATTAAGCAAGAACTTTAGCGTAATTCATCCACATTTCAGACATAACATATACACCACAAAAAAAAACGTTATTGCTGAAACAATTATACATTTTCAAATACTATCAATATTGTTGCAATAAAAATTTTCAGAAATTAAGGTCCTATGATATGAGTCATAAAACAAACTCTTTTAACCAAATATGTAAAAGTGTCTCAGCTTTGAAATTAACAATCATATGTATCCAAGTTTGAAATATGAATAGAAGAATTGAGAAAACGCTGCATAACCGCCTATATATATAGCTATCTGCAATGAATTGTTCTGATGTACCTAATTGTTTTATGACGTAATGTAACTGCTCTTGGTTGTATATGTGTTCAGTAAATAAATAGTTAAAACAAAGGATACATATGTATCATTTACCTTTAGTATCTTTATCATGTCTTTGTGTCCTTCGACCACGTCTATTGGCTTTTCATCCTGACATAAACATATATTATTTTGTTTGTAAAATATAACAGAAAATCGATAGCTGCTTTATGAAGGTATATCTTAATTCTAAAATAATGGGATAGAACTGATATGCATTCGCGGGAAAAATCTCTTCATATTTAATCTTGTAATCATCAGTCGATGCGTTTGTCCAGATAAATTAAAGTGTAACAATTTGAGCTAAACCACTTGCTGTTACGGAATAGTTCGTTCTGTAATGTTTAAATAGAGTGTCTTTAAATCGAAAGAAGAAGAATTACGTATTGCACCAAAACCCTATTCAGAATATGTAGAGTAATGTTTACCAGCAGTAACAACATGTAATCCTAGGAATAGAACATCTTTATGATGTCGATTAATTATAGTATTTCAAAACAATGATAAAACAGCAAATCAATAATATAAAATTATCAATGACATTATTTGTCAATACTTCATGCTGATTACCTGGCTTGTAATACAATAAAAAGAGAAAAAAATACCACAAATAATACATGGAATTTTTGAAACAATTAAAACCTCAGTATCAAACAAACAAAAACGGATAAACAAAGGCAACAGTAGTATACCGCTTTTGGAAATTCATCAATGGACTGAGAAAGAAATAAAAATAAATCCGGGTTACAAACTAAAGCTGAGAGAAAATCATCAAGTATTAGGGAAGAACTACGACACAACACTAAAATTCAACACACACAGAAACATTTTCTTGACTTGGTACGGGACATTTTAAGCAAAAATGGTGGGCTGAACCTGGTATTGCGGCTAGCCAAACCTCCTGCTTATATGGCAATGTTAAATATAACCAAGGAGATCCTCAAACTCCAACTTTCCATCATTACGATATTAGGAATATGAAGATCCAATGATATGATTACAACTGTTTCAGGCAAAGACGACGCACACACAATAAGAATTTTATTTCATCTACACAGAAGAATTGTTGTTGTTATACTATTGCTGTTGAAAAGATATATTATATGCATCAGAAAAGGACATAGTCGAATGTAAATTGGCATAGCATTACTATAAATGATCATTTTCACTAGTACTTACTTGATTGTTTAGTATATAAGGATCACAATATTTTTTTAACAAACATTCGACAATTTGACGGTGATTGTCTCTGGAAGCAATATGTAGCGCAGTATCTCCATCCTTAAAAAAACAAAATCTATGCTAAATAGTATTGTTGCAATAAAATCATTTGCCTTTTGTATTTACATCTTTTATCTCTGTCTAACACAAATTAGGATGTTTAAGAATTAACAAATTATGAAATCTAAGAAACAAAATAAAGGGTCCGGAATTTGACCGATACATGCTACTTAACAGATTTCTGTTGCTCTACGAAACGCTGCTTTATTTTTGAAATGAAGAGTGTCATTTTTTTCTTCTGTAATTAAGATTGGCATCCTCTTTCAAATTTTGTTTTATTACACACATGTAAACCAAAAGACGAGACATCTTTATACACATATATTTCAAAACAAAATGCAGTGATTGAGATGTTCAAGAGAATGTAAGAAAGTAATTTGTTGGGTATGGATAACAACAGGGCTTTGTCAAAGGAGAAAAGTAAAATAATCTTCATTTACTTATTGTCAGGCAATTTTATTAAGATACCGTTAGTTTCTTGAAATTAAGTATTTTGTATTTACATGTACACTAATACGGCTCAAAATACTACAAACACATCCCGTATGGAATTTACACTATGATTCATGAAAATATTACAAAAGTATTCTTTAAACAGTTATGTTGGTAATAGTATTTATTTCACTTCGTTTTGTCATATTTTGTTTTAACAAATTTCTAATAGTTTTGTTTTGTTTCATTTGGGTTTTTGCGCCTTGCTCTTTACAGCTTCCCTAAACGCGAAAAAGAAACATATCTTCTCATTTAGCTCGTGTTTTTATTTCTAATTTTGTAATCAAATTTTTTTAAAAATCAAGCTTTCCAAAGCGAAATTATTAAAACTGTGCGTTATGTTTAAAATACAAATTTAGATATCTGAACTATCAGATTTAAAAGAAATAGATTTAAAAATATAAAAATGTTAGTCATATGAAACCTCAAATGAAAAAAAAAACATATATTTTTTATAACAAATGGATAGTTGTCATTATTAAACTTATGTACATATACGTTTTTTCTGAAGAACATTCTTTAAATTGTCTACATTTGAAAAAAAAATACTCGTTTAATTGCTTGCTTCCAGGAAGCAATTCGCCGACATATTTTCCGTGTTCAAAGGTACCTTAGTGTAACCCTCTCGTAAACATCCGGTGATCGTTATAGGCATTGATCTGTCATTTAAATAAACTATTATCTGATTGTACATGTTATACACGTGCTCAATATCCATGCTTGTTTGCTAATTGTTTACTATAAGGTGACACCAGGTATCGAATATGTGAATTTCTTATTCGACCGCACAGAACTACGAAAGAATATGTCCAAACAGGAACATTTTTTTTTTAGTTTGATCGGTGGAATTTAAAGACGGTGTAATATAAACCAGTAACAGAAAAACATTTCACCGTATAGTATGTGGGTAAGATAATCAAGGATTTAAGATGATTTCCATGGGATATTAAAGGAATATTCAATTTGATAACCTGTAAATACAATATGAGTATTACAATTGCTTTACTAGACCAAACACTCTGTACAGTTTTGCAGGAAGAAAAATTACTCTTCCATGAATCATTTCTGAATACAAGTCGACAATTGTGTGTTCTTACTATTAATTGTCGCTAAATTGACATTCAAACTCGTCCTCACAAAAAGGACTTTTTAATTCCCTTTATGTTTGAAGGTATTTTAATATCAATATTGACTTATCAGTGAGCTTTTCTATTACAATAAAGCTAGACAAGAATCAACTATTGTTAAATGCGACTCCAATTGTTCAGTACATTGGTTATATAAGCTTTAACAGAGCTTGATAGTGTTATGTGAATTGCTATGTTTTCTACAAATTAAAGACCAAACAGCCTATTCATTTCTACCAGTGATTTTTCCTTAAAACTTTGTGTGAAGGTATTTCATGATTTGAGAAACAAAATATGATGAAAAAATTGGGGGTCACCGACTTAGTTTTGTCGCTATAGCAACATCAGTTTCGTGTTTTCCCGAATATTAACATAATATTTGCTTGTTATATAAACTCTCAAAAAATACTTTATATCAAACCCACAAGCATAATTCTTGTTTCACGTTAAACAGTAGATTTGTATCTATCAAATACAGGTTCAAGAGTTTAAGACTCATATTGTTTTGATCTTTAAAAATATGATTTATTTCATTCCCGCCAAAAATATAACGTAAAAATGAAAAACGTTTCCAGTATTAAAAAATATCTACCAGTGATTTCTTCATTATAATTTCAAGAAGGAAAGTGCCATGTGCACTCTTCAAAATAAAGCAAAAAAAAGTGTATGTCACCGACCTTTCAAAAAAGTTATGAGTAATTTTTATGTTTTTTTCTCGTTTGTTTTGAAGAAAAGAGTTGTCTTTCTTCAGAACATTGCATGTGACGTCATAGTACAAAACTTTCCTTGCTGGCGCATTATTTTAATAAAAATATCGCAAATCCCACATTTAAATTTCCAAGAATAACAACTATATTCACCTACTTTATTATCCGGTAATACAAGAGATTTATTATCCGGTAATACAAGAGATTAAACGCATGTGTCAGTATTAGATCTTATGATGTTGTTGCCGCACAATATTAATCTTCAGAAACATGCACCATCCGTCGGAATGTAAAATTGTTTGAAATAACCTTTCACGCCGCCTATGTTAGGAAAGTCTGTTTTTGTCCACTGCCCCTCATTAACAAAATTATTGAAGATAAAAAAAAAAAGAAATGAAAGATGGCACTGGCTAACTACAGAGTATTTGACTATATCAGAATAGATGTGTGTGGGGTTTTTTTTCGCGTCATTTTCAGAAGTTTGCCGTAACGAACTCATTTGCTACTGTTGACAGACGGACATACAAAAGCATGGACGGACATCTTTATACCTTTATATTTTCCTGACTAAGATGAACGTAAAGAAATTATTCTATCTAGTTTGTGAATTCGTTATTTCTGAATATTTATCTTTCGTCCCTCTTTTAAGATATAAGGAAATTAAAATTATAGGTATAATATATGAATTAAAAGTTTTTGATTCTAAAACGTTATACATCCATCATAAAATACAATCCCTGTTATTACTACCTGATGTGTTTTGAATAAACGAGACAGTAAATATAAAATACAAAAAGTTTTTAATTCAAATATTAATTTAAAAATAATTTTTCTGTTGAACACTACAAAGTAAGATTTCTCCAACAGGATAAAAAATTATAAATCTAAATTGCTAATTTTGGAAATTAAAACAAAGACAAGGTTGTTACCGGCATTGAACATCGAAATTTGTTTTCAATCTTTCCGGTCATAGTCGTAGCTAAATGAAAGGGAGAGATTTTATAGTGGATATATTATTCTTGGAGCAATTGCTTTTGTCATAAGTTAAATTTACACTAATTTAGTTTTAAACACCGAACATTGTGATTTTAATTTATATTCGCTGAGTATTAATTTGATTAATATGTTTTGCCTTACAGCTAATTTCCTACTGCATGTAGGGTAAAACTTTGGTTGGCTTCCTTGCATATAAATGTTTATTCAAGCTTTGTTATTAAGATTTACATCTTGAAATATAGGTATGTAAACCTGTATATGTATTTAAATTCAATTGGACATCATCAAAATATATACAAGCAAAGCAAGCAAGCTAACCAAAGTGTTGATCTACATACATTAGGAAATTAGCTGTTTCAGTCAGATCAGCCGACATGTTTATCATGTCTTCTTAAGACGATTTGAAATGAAACAAATGGCAAACGACAATGACCCTTTGTCATAATTTTATTTTTATTATGAGATTTTGTCAAACAAGCAGTATAAATAAATTTTAACTTCATTGCAAGATCGGACATTATTCTTCGAGAATCATCCAAATATCAGTTACATGAAACTTCTAGGAATAATTTTTTATCGGCCTGACCTTCTGAATACTCAATTTTTGAAAGTTTTGAAAAAAAAGACATTAAAATAAGAAGGATCAAATCATAGGGAACATGTGTACTAAGTTTTAATTTGACAGGACTTCAACTTCATCAAAAACTACCTTGACCAAAAACTTTAACCTGAAGCGGGACGGACGGACGAACGAACGGACGAACGGACGCACAGACCAGAAAATAAAAATTGGACATAAAAATAACTCTCACCATTCTAATAACCCCGGTAACCTATACACAATCGGCGCAAATATAAGACAAAATCTATACGCATGTGAAAGAATAAAAAAAATGAGGTGCAGATCGGCGTAAAACAGATCAAAATTCATATTGTATTACTTTTATTAAATATGGTGTAGTATCTTTTGTGTTAAATTTCCACAAGATATCAGCGCAAGGCTTAATTTCTCTTTTCTTTGAAGACTTTTTTTTTAGCGTAGTTGTACCATGTTGGAATTCGTGAAAAAACGTCAAATTATAATAACGCGAAATAGGACGTTATAATTTGACGTTTTTTCATTGCTAGAAACAACGTCATAGAGCTTTTATGTCACTACCAAGTTGCGTTAGTTGATGCGCATAAACAATAGGCTGTTTGGTCTTTAAGTGATTATTTTGCGATTGTAATTTAATTCCTATTCATTTGTTTAAAATTTGTATATCGAATATTTAATGTTCAACTCACAATGTTCTGTTGATCGACATCAATATTGTTGTCAATTAGCAAATCGACAATTTCTCTATTCCCACTTTTTGCAGCTACGTGCAGTGCCGTGCAACCATCCTTGGTAGAGATTTACAAAAATAATCGTGTTAGAGTTTGATAGAAATGAGTACAACCGCCATCGTGAAGTATATATACATAGTTTTTCACTTTACTTGACTAAAAGTGAATGTTTAATTAGCATCCTGAAACATGTCGAAGTATCATATCATATATTGTGTCTGTATTAATTCATCGTGTTTTATATGTCTTCTTGAATTTCGTACATTGACATGGTCAATATTGTGTCAAAACCTTATCCAAACAATCGTTTTTCAATATTTTTGTTTTTGGAGATATCCTTTTGGTTTTTAGTTGTGCTTAGTGTAATTGAAAGAACTGTCAACACAACAATTTTATATAAAAATGAGAAAAACGTGAATGTTTATTTAATAGTAGAGACCAAGTATTACCTTAAAACAAACCACAAAACACGAGAAAGGCCGAATATTTCCCAAATGTTATCGATAACAGAGGCCACCAATAGTGGTTACACTATTTCAACATATCTCTCGCTTGTGATTGTAAATTCTGTTCCATGTTTTGGTAGATGTTTTAATCAAATTAGCAGTGTTGGATAAAATATCAGTTCGGGAGAAGTTTAATCAATATCAATAATATCAAATTATCAATGACATTATTTGGTAATACTACATGCTGATTACCTGGCTTGTAATACAATAAAGTGAAGAAAAAAATACCACAAATTATACATGAAACTTTTTAAACAATTGAAACCTCAGTATCAAACAAAAATAAATTGATAAATAAAGGCAACAGTAGTATACTGCTGTTAGAAATCATTATTATAACGATTGAGAAAAAACAAAAATAAATCCGGATTACAAACTAAAACTGAGGGAAACACATCGAATATTAGAGAAGAACTACGACACAACAGATACACAACACTAAAATGCAACACACACAGACACAAACTATGATATAACAATGGCCATTTTCCTGACTTGGCACGGGACATTTTATGAAAAAATGGTGGGTTGAACTTGGTTTTTCGGCTAGCCGAACCTCCCGCTTGAATGGCAATGTTGAACAAAAACAATGTTGATCCTCCCTACAACTTTCCTTCTTTACGATATTATGAAGATAAAGATCCAATGATATGGTTGAACAGCGGTATACTACTGTTACTTTTATTTACATCTCTTTCAGGTAAATTTGACGCACAAACAATAAGAATTTTAATTTCATCTACACAGAAGAATGGTTGTTATGCTATTTTTGTTGAAAGTAACATATCATTTACATCAGAAAAGGATATAGTCGAATGTAATTTGACATTGCATTACAAAGAGAATTCTTTCATATCGAAATTAAACCAAAACATCAATCTAGTATATGTAACAAATAGATATAGGAAGATGTGGTGTGAGTGCCAATGAGACAACTCTCCATCCAAATAACAATTTATAAAAGTAAACCATTATAGGTCAATGTACGGCCTTCAACACGGAGCCTTGGCTCACACCGAACTACAAGCTATAAAGGGTAAAAAAATTACTTGTGTAAAACCATTCAAACGGGAAAACCAACGGTCTAATGTATATTTTCACTAGTACTTACTTTATTGTTTAGTATATTTGGATCACAATATTTGTTTAACAAACATTCGACAACTTGACGGTGACTTGTTCTGGAAGCAATATGTAGCGCAGTATCTCCATCCTTAAACAAAAAATAAATAGTATTGTTGCAATAAAATAATTTGCCTTCTGTATTTACACATCTTTTATGTCTGTCTAACACCAATTGGGATGTTTAAGAATTAACAAATTATGAAATCTACGAACTAAATTGAAGGGTCCGGAATTTGACTGATACATGATGCTTAACAGAATTGTGTTGCTCTACGAAACGCTGCTTTATTTTTTGAAATGAAAAGTGACAATTTGCTCTTCTGTAATCGAAATTGGCATATTCTTACAAGTTGTGTTTTATTTCACACATGTAAACCAATAGACGAGACATCTGTGTCACATATATTTGAAAAAACAATGCAGTTATTGAGATGTTCATGGGCATGTAAGCAAGTAATTTAGTGTGGTGTGGATAACAACGGGGGGGAGGGGGGGGGGTGTAAAAGAGAAAAGTAAAATAATCTTCATTTACTTATTGTCAGTCAATTTTATAAAGATACCGTTACACCAGTAGCACGATTTCAGTCTGAAACGGTCATTTTGGTCTGATCACATCTTGATTGACTGGATTTACCGCTAGAAAAAATCGTCAAGATATTTAAGTAGTTAAGTCGCCGTTCAGATCGATAGCCTCATCAGGTAAATCAGTTCGTTAAGGCGTGTCAAGACGGAAAAGACTGAATCGTCTAGCGGGTTGTTTAGACCCGTTAAGACCGTGTCAGACCAAAACAGACCATGGATACAAAAGAACGTTCAAAATTTTCAGACCCTGTTTTGATCCGTTCAGTATACCGGTTTGATACCACGAGTTGCGCCCCTTCTACTCGATAATGCATTTTAGATTAATACATGTATACATGTATTTTATTATTAGAATTTGAAGTATATTTTGATTAATTAAAAAAAAAAGATTAAATCTTGTCTTAATTCTTTATTTCTTTTCTTGTTTTGTTGAGGAACTAATAAATTATTCGTCTATATATATATGTTGTTTATTTTTTAATAAATGTTAGTTTATATAAATATATAATAATATTGATAATTAAATGGAAGGACGTACGTTAATTGTATACACACCAGAATGTATGCCATAAATTTAACCTTGAAATGTTGTGAACACCGGTAAAAATGTAGATTAGTAACGGAAAATCCTAAACGTAACCTAAAAAAGTTAAGGAGATGTGGTATGATTGCCAATGAGACAATCCACAGAAATGCAGCGGAGGCAAATTAACACAGTCATGCATATTTTTGTTTTATGCATGACAGTTTTCTTAATTCGTTTTCTGTTGATATATGTCCTAGTTTACCGTTGAAGCTGTTGCTTTTTTGGTATGTTTATTTTTGTCGAGTTCAATGGCACGTGCTAGTAATCAACCGGGTCAACAGGTAACAAAATCAATGATCCATAACGTAAGAAAGTACATGCCTATTATATTTTACAATTACTCGCATCATCATTCTTGATAAAAAGGTCTAAACTTTAATAAAGAATGAATGAACACGTATTAGTGATGTCTGACCTTCAGTTTTTAATATAAATTAATGCTTATATGTTTTTTTTTATATTGAGCAAAGTAACGAATGTGAATCTATTATACGTTAAAGGTTCTTACAATATCATATATGTCTAAACACTATACCAAAAGACCGTGCGAGTTACTCTATTAAAGTTGGAAAAAAATATTCCCGACATTCGGAAATTCGAAAAAAGACTTCCCGGATCCCGAAACCTGATCATATACTGCATTCAGTCTCTGTTGGGACGGTGTTAAAGTATCACCGTATAAAAATTTTCATTCAAACAATATATCCTTATAATATTTATTTTCTTATCCATATAATATGTATATAGTACTTTGTATATACTTTGTATATATATATATATATATATGGCGTTGATTTAAAATAAAATCTGTTTTAGTTAAAACGGTCGAGTTCAATGGCACGTGCTAGTAATCAACCGGGTCAACAGGTAACAAAATCAATGATCCATAACGTAAGAAAGTACATGCCTATTATATTTTACAATTACTCGCATCATCATTCTTGATAAAAAGGTCTAAACTTTAATAAAGAATGAATGAACACGTATTAGTGATGTCTGACCTTCAGTTTTTAATATAAATTAATGCTTATATGTTTTTTTTTATATTGAGCAAAGTAACGAATGTGAATCTATTATACGTTAAAGGTTCTTACAATATCATATATGTCTAAACACTATACCAAAAGACCATGCAAAATATGTGAGCGCCGCATGTAAAACCATTAAAAAAACATGTACTGTCAGGAAGTTTGTTTAGTATTCAAAAGAAGCGTTTCGCTTCTCTACTTATATAGTTTAGAGAGTATTCCTTTAAATTGTGTCAGTTATATAAAGTAGTGTGTATTTGTATTCTATTTATTCATCTAAATGTATCATTATAATATACATTTTGTATTTCACAACTATATATACTATAAGTTGTAGTGTGATTGATTGTTGTTTAAAGTCCAGTGGCAAATACTTCATGCATGTTCAGGACCAGCTGTAAGTTTATGACATGTATGGAACTCACGTGTTATAATAGATAAAAGAATAATTAATTTTTAAGATATCGAAACATAAAGGAGGCAAGGCGCATGGATTACCCGCACTTATCAGTTCTTTTCTCTTTTTTGTCTTAAAAAAAAAAAAAAAAATCGATTTTTTTTATATGTTTATATAATTTACGATAACTGTGGTGTATACATGCTGTCAGACGAAAGATACATATGTGCCCTCTAAATATCTTTTTTTGCTATGGATTGTTTGCTTTCGTATTGACGTTTAACACACAACTTTAATTACTGACTGTGATGTATGTAGAAATTCAAACGTACGAGAGAATGAAGGATGCAAATCCAAGCTTTGAATTAAAATGGTCATTAAATTTGCCGCATAAATAAAAGAACAAGTGTAAGTGTTGGAATGACATATACAATATATCAACATGTGCATTGTCGGAGAATTTAATTTTGATTTTACTTTGGTAACTGGACAAAATTGAGGAGAGGCAGCCCAATCTTTTCTCCTTTTTGTTACGAGTACAAGTAGATTTTATTTGCTTTATAGACATCGAATAGAATTCAGGGCATAACATTACGGAATATGATCTTCAAAATATACAATTTAATACCAATAACATGTAACAAATACATTGTTTTTATATATATATATATAAAAGTAATTTTTTGATCATCAGTGCAAGCAGTAGCGTTTGTTTGATTTTAAAACACGAATCGATCTATACTATTTAAAATTACAATACGCAAGCTGAAACCGTACCAAGTGATTATTATTTTTGCACACGACATCTAGGCTGTCGTCCCACCTCTAACAGTAGACGGTTCTCTTGGTGGGGATATTGTGCATTCAACCGTGGATATGATAAAATATCTGTAATAAACAAAATTGTAATGTTTTGATTGTGTAATGTCTTAATTTTTAAGGTTACGCGGGTTCGGTATTAAGCGGGACAATTGGTATGAACACATTTCAATTTACGTGTAAATTATATTAAAAGAAGCTTTCAAACGCAGTTATTTTCGAGGATATTTAAAGATACAAATAAAAAAATCCTTTTTCTGTTTTTTAATTAGGCTTTTAATTTCCATTCCTAATTATATATCATTGTAGAAAAAAATTATTTTATACATTTAAAGTACATGTAATTCTTTATGCTAGCTAGTCCATGAATAAAATTGCATAAATCACAAAAACACATTCGGGAATAGCAAGAAAGTTTTCCAAAAAAGTAGTGGGAACTTAACTGGTTTTTTTTATCATATATATTTCTCAATCTGATAGTTTTCCCGACCTATTCACCTATTTTCAAACTTGAAAAGGGACCTCTTTCAGCGGCACGAGCCTGGAACATGTACACATGACAGTTGTAAGTAACAGCTATATAAATATACAAGAGAAGATGTGGTATGATTGCGAATGAGACAACTGTCCACAAGAGACCAAAATTACACAGACATTAACAACTATATGTCACCGTACGGCCGTCAACAATGAGCAAAGCACATACCGCATAGTCAGCTATAAAAATGCATTTCAAAGATACTATAATTAGAATAAAAGGTTAACGTACTTACAAAATATGTCATCTTAAAGAATGTGATTTCACAAATAAATTATTTTCAAATTCGCAGTCCAAGTCAACCTAAAATCGGTTACACACATTTTTAATGTTATAAATCCATTCCAACAATATCATTTTAAACACACACTAGCTTGCCTTTTCATTAATTTGAATAATACAAATTCAGCTAAATTTGGTTATTCCCATCAACAGAGAAATCTCACACTCATCCCAGACGTTAATAATACTCATGCACTTCAATTTTGATAAACAATTTATTGATACGGATGACAACGCTTTAACATACGGTTACATTAGGGTTAAAAAAAATGTGAACTTGTTTTTAATTGAATTCAAAGATAGATTAAACGGTAGCTTTAGGCAGCAACCATTTGATTTTCTGGGGGTGGAAGGGGGGGGGGGGGCTATGTTTTTTTTTGGAAAAAAAAGTTTGTTTCGAGTTTTGGGAAAAAATAATTTGTTTTTGACCCTGAGAAAAAAATGTTTGTTTTACCCTCAGCTGACACTATATGTAATGCTAATATTGAAAGAAAAAAATTTGTCGCCAAAAAAATGTTTGGAAAAAAAATCCATAGGACCCCCCCCCCCCCTCCCCCCCCCCCCTCCCCCCCCCAATCAAATCAAATGGTTGCTGCCTTAATAGTGAAATGAACTATTTTTTTGAAGACTCGCCTAAATGTATGTTGCATAGATGTATTTGACCCCAACAATTTTATTTAGATCATGCTGTAAATTATATTTATAAAACCATTTATTTGTAAATACCGCATAAATCAGTCTGTTCACTGTTTGAATATAGAAACTTGTCGATTTTATAATATTGAGAGATATCCGAGATTTTGTAATATGGTGTGATAAACAAGTAATTGAAGATGAATATCATTTTATTTTAGTATGTGAAAAGTATAATGAACTTCGAAAGAAATTTATCAAACCATATTGTTGGAGAAAAAGTACTAATCTCCTGCTTTCGAATACCATGACTTATAATAGTGTGGTTTTGGTCTTTCACGCTGTCAGACCTTTTGTGTAGATACCTGTTTCTTGTTGAAGACTAAACATGCGCTCTTGATTCATTTATGATTTTTTGTCGTTTGGTTGCTGTCAAATTGAAACATATCCCACATCTCCTATAGTATGTGTTCCGTTTGATTAAAAAAGGTAATTATAAAGAGATAGATTATTTAAATTCCAACGATCACAAATCATAATCTAAATCCGATTTCAATTATTTCGTAAAATACGTTTTTTGACAGACATTACCTTTATCTGATTATCATAATATTCCCAGTTTAAGGAAAAGAAAAGACATTTTTTCTATATATTATTTTACAAAGTTGCTAATGGTTTAATTATGTCGTAATTTGCTAGGTCAGTGTCGGATTCCGGGCGACATAGCGTACACTTTCCTTTTAATTTTTAGCGTTATTAATATCGTAATTTTTGTATCCTTGCTATCCTTGCTAAATCTTCTACTGTATATCACAGCTAGTGAATAAGTCTAAATGTCCGTACAGTGTATAGTAAGATCTTTTTTCCACACATGGACATTTCATTAGTATAGAAAGTTCGCTATAGTGTTCCATCATGGTCTTAGTGCAGTTTCGAGAGCTTATAGTGCACCGAGGCGGCCTAGGTTATTTTTAGACGCACCGTAAAGTCCAAGTCACACCATTGCAACAACGTCCTGTTTTGATAAATTTGTTAAAATGCTGGGACCATGATACAAATAGTATAATATTTCCCTTTTAAATAGTAATTGTTATGAATGATAATATTTTATATGTATGCTGTCTTAGTTTTTAAATAGTTATTTGGTTAATATGGTGTCTCGTAAGTCATTTTTGGACAGGGTATTTTTGTTTTATAGTGTATGTATATTCTGCACGAATAATTTTTATCGCTATAATCATTATAAAAAACTAGACTATGTGAACCGTATGAGATCGCACACAAGACAGCTGATTGGATAAATGGGATGAATTGTTACGCCTACATAAAACTGATATCCAATCGAATGCCAGCAGACACCTGTCAGTAAAAACAAATTGTAAGCGTGGATGGTTAGAGATTTATTTGTGTATTCGATATTTGAAAAATAAGTTAGATAGTCACTATTCGTTTTCCCTTTTTTCACCCGGATTTTAATAACTGTTTTTACACTTTCTTAATTAACAGAAAGGTATTTAAATAGAAGCGCACCACATGTAACAGAGATTTACAAGCATTTAATATAGCGACTTGTGTTTTCCGGAACGTCCTATTTTCAATTATTCACAGACTTTGGCAATAATATTAAACCTTTATTTTTTACCTTCAAAAACTGCTCAAACTTTTATTCTCAGACTAGACAGCATGAAAGACATAAACATTTTATAAATCAGTGTACACACGGTGTTTTCCAAACTTGGTAATTTCTTCGCATAGGGATATGAATTTGACATTAAAAGTCCCTCAAAGTGGCGCAATTAAGTTGTGGCGCAAATGAGTAACTTTTTGGCGCAAAAAGATATCGCCCGTCTGGTGTATGTATATCACTCGTTCCATCTACAATATACGGAAATGACACGACCGGGTATTGTAAAGCGGGCGATATCTTTTTGCGCCAAAAAGTTACTCATTTGCGCCACAACTTAATTGCGCCAATACCTCTTTTGCGCCACCTAATTTTCAAAACTATAGGTATCATTTGCGCCAATAAAATAATCATCTAATTGCGCCAATTTTATATTAATTTATTTATATATAACAACTAAATGATTGACTAGGTACCAACAGCAAAAAATTCCTCTGACATTGTACACTGAAATTTCAAATTAGCCTCGCATCCTAATAAAATTATACCGCTTGCTACATCGTTACACAATACAAATTCATCATCTTTGTTTGTAACAATACCAATATCATCCAATTATCTGTGAAATTCTGCTCGATTTTTAGATTAAGCCGGACGCAGTTTTCCTCTCTCTATATACACAGACTGACACACATATTTTAAATCTTTCTTTTCTAAATTCTCTTCTTCAATTTTGAAGATCTCTGAATTTATTATTTTTGAAGGTGGCTCTGACAACACAACACATTGGTTGCTTTTCTTTTACACGCAGTTCTGAAAAATTGACGTTCTAATTTCTGGACACTGATAATGAAAATTTTTTATTTCTTTTTAAAAATTAAAATATGGTATTTTATACTGCCAAAATCTGCTATGAAATTTCAATAAAGCGAAAATGTATTTTATACTCGTGACAGTTGTATTTGCATTATAATTTTAAGAAAAATTGTTTTATAGTCTCTCAAAACTCTTTATAGAGTGGCTCTTGTTGTTAACTTGTATTTTAAAAAGCTGTATATTTTATATGTAACAAGTGGCGAGACTTTAATAAAGTATTTGTCTTGTCTTGTCTTGATTTAGGTAAAACATATTAACAGGTAAATGTGGCGCAATTCCATTTCATTTATTGGCGCAATTAATACCATCAAATTAAAAGAGAGTGGCGCAATTAATACCTTTTCAAAACTGCAATTGGCGCAAATTGATTCTGCCCCACCAGACATAGATGTTCCCTTACAGGTAAATTTTACCTTTTTGGAGGACTCCTAAGTGGGGATGCGTTGCATGTGTGCTAATCTAAAAAAATCCAATCTTTTATTTTTCTAAACTGCGTTACATGCAAATGCGAAATATTTAGTGTTGTTTGTTCAGTCCAATTTATTTATAAATACTAATTTATTCTTTTGAATAAAAAAAACTACGCATGTAAACTTCAATGAATACAATAGTTTTTAATACTAGTAGCCTAAATGTAAAACAATTGCAGCAAGATTTGAGGTTGAAGCGGCTCGATCAAAACGTGAATAGATGAGAAATTGTCATCATTCTTCTAATTAATTACAAAGTATTTTGTGAGAACAAATACTTATATTTTAGTGATGGTGATTCATTGTTGTTTGCCTCAGTCACCTCCAGTAGCAAATATTTCATTCGTGTTCATAACGAGAACACAAGTTTTAAATATAATAGGAAGCATTTCAAATAGTCGTTCGACAATAAGATTAAAAGTAAACTTGAAATACCACTGAATAATGAGAGAAGATTTAATAAGGATAGAAATTTAGCCTTGCAACAGCTCGCTACAGTGGGACCACTAACATCATTGAGGAAGAGTTTTCAATTTGCAGATAGCGATGGTCCTCTCAATCTACTCTGATGTCGGCCATCTCTATTCATACGTGTAGATACCAACATCACATAACGGTATCTAATTTAGATAAGATCATGACTTTAAAATCACATTAGTAACGGTGATAATTCTGTTAAACTGTATTGTTTATTATGCTCGAGTTTTTGGTATGACTATGCGACCTCTCTCCTGGTTGGTCTCGTGAGAATAAGTTCACCTCGACAGCGAGAGGACTTTAGTCGGAATCCCAAACGGGTCTAACAAAGAGTTTTTTTCTTTCTTCCGAACTGTTAGCTTGTGAACTTACACGTTAAAAATCCATCTCAGTGTGTCGGTCTAGTACAAAGCAGGCTTAATTTTCATATTATATTTCCATATTATAGTTTTGTCCTAAATCTACTGATTTATATCACACCTGCTATAATTTTCAACGATCGAAATAAAAAAAAATGGTACGTGAAATATTTCTACGGAACACTTGCATTTTTGTCTAAAAAAAATCACTGCTCCCGTATTATTTAGTCTTGTTGCGGTTTAGGCTTTTTATTCTGTATAGGTTTCTTTCTATAACAAAAATCTGCGTGTTGACTCTTAATGTTTTGATTGATATGTGCCGTTGGGTTGATGTCGTATTAATGTATACCTTTAAAATTGTTTTCAAAACCAAATGATTGATTGGGTATAGAAATATTCACATCTCGCGTTCGACAGTATATCTTTGCTAAAATTGGGTGCAGACGTTTGGTTGTTCGGTTGTATAAATAAGCAGCCGCATTTGGTCGAAAAAAAAGTCTATGCATGGTGTAGTGAGAGTTTCGCGCTATCTATACGTTAAAAAAAATTGAATAAATCGTTGAAGGGATATACGAACTTTGATTGAAATTTCTAAAAACGAAAAAGGTCACCTGAATCTCCAAGTAAGCCAGTCGCATGGTTGAATTTAACACTTTAGAAGAAAGGAAACGGCCAAAATAAGTTTAGTCTTATTATAAATTGTTGCCAACTTTTTCGTCCGTTTTTGCTTTTATGACAGCTTTACCAGATATATATATATATAAAGATTTGACAGTAATTGTTTCACCAAAACGAGCTCAACTACATGTCGTTGTTTTACGCTTCAACATAAATGCATATGTATGTATACAATGGAGACTGTTTTCTGTTCTACTGCCCTTGTCCTAGATTGGCTGTATACAATCAAACCCCTGACATGGACTACTTTATTAAATGTTTACAAACAAATAAATGCAAAGAGACAGATTCGGAAAGAAATTCTAAAATTTACGCTAAAAAATAAAATACACAAAAATGGAAACAGTTTTAGACAATTATCATTTGAGAACTATATATAATTAGCATGCATCACTAAATGAAACTGATAAATTGATTGCTCCCTTAATGTCCAGTGGCAAATATATCACGCATATTCATGACGAGATGCGAAATGGATCGACCTGAAGCAAATGATTGATACATCACCAAGACAGAGAGTTCGCTGAGGTAAAACGTATGCCGTACTAGAATGCTGTATGGATTTTGCTCATTGTTAAAGGCCGTACAGTGACCTTTGAACGACTTTGACCCCCGCCCCCTGCAGAGCTATAGAAAAACAGTACATTAACGGGTGTTACACAGACTCTTTTTCGATGATACACAGACTCTTCTTAATTGTTAAACTTACACGGACACTTTTTATGAATAGAATCACTCGTGCATGATCAGTGAGTTCATGGGCACTTTAATTTTCAATTAGATTTGAACTTTTTGGTTCACCGACTTATTTCCTGTCTTTTTATTGGATAAAATATTTACGTTAGCATCAATATCTATTTTCCGAAACATTTCCAGTAAAATACTATTCATATCAGTACACCAAGGGATTAGACATTTAACTTCAAGGGAGGAGGGGAGGGTATGGTATAATAAATCAAATTGTCATCACTGTTGGGTTTCTCGTCTGAATATTTTACATTAACTGTGTCAGATGCCTCATTACAGGCTGAACCTTTTATAGGGTGCTCATTATAAAGTTTTAGTTTTTGGTCATTGTTGAAGGGTGTGCAGTGACCTATTATATAGTGACTAACAAGTAAATCTCTTGGTCTACATGGTTTAAATGGTTGATAGTCGTCTCACCATATCTCCTTAGGCCAAAATAAAAATTGTTTGTTTCCCTCCCCACACCCAGGTAAAAAATAAGCCCCTGGGATGGGAAACAGACATTCTTTTAAATGTGGCCTTATTCATGATCTTTTTATTGAAATTCTGTAATAAGAAGATTTTACTAGTCTATAAGTATCACATAAACTTTACATTATCAATAATCCATTAAAATGAAGTCCAGTCAAAATAACCATGCCTAAGACAGATATATGACAGATAATTTCATGAATTTCACAGTTCTTCCATACCCCAAATTTATGGTTAAACGTTTATAGTAACCATAGAAACAGAGAAAAAGACGAAACATAAAAACCATGAAAATGGTGTCATTGTCAGATGAAATAAGCCATTCAAAAATTTCAAACATGTACAACTTACATTTATTCCATAATTATGCCAAAAGTAGTGATCCTATACATGTACAATGTAGCTTATAGCTTATGAGAAACATTGATGACCTTCGGCTATTGTCTGCTCTGAAGTTGGGTTGTTGTCTTTTTTGGCACATTCCCCATTTCCAGTGTCAATTTTATTAGGAAGTATAAACTGAGAAACAAACCTAACCATGTTAACATTGTATCAAACTGAAATAACCTTAATCACTTAAATTATCCATGAAGGTCAAGGTCAGGTCAACCCAACCTGATAGACAAGTAGATCTTTCAAGATACTCATATACAATAAAATGTATCCAATTACATATATAAAATATACAGTATAAGAGAGCATTTCATTGATTAAGTAACAGTATATTTTACATGCAGTCATTGAACCATGAAAATGGGGTCAGGTGCAATGTACATATAATGGCAAACTGAAACATCATAACATATTAATTAGCTACTAGCATCTGAATACAAGACAAGAAACATCCAGCTCTTTTAGCTTTTAAAATGTAAAGCTCTATAAAATAGCTTACATCACATCACCCCAAGACTGTAATACAAATTTCTTGTATACAACCAACTTTCATGACTTTTGTGTAAGGCGAGACAAAATAAAATGATACTTTGAAGTACATGTATTGTTTAATATGTTTGACTACTATTATAAAATGCCAGTTTCAGAATGAACAGTAATTTAGAAGATTATTAAAATACATGTAGATACATTCAGACTATTATAACTATACAGCAAGCTGTCATTCGACTCTAACCAACAACCATGCCAGGGCTGTAAAGCTTGTCTAGGTTGGTAAAAACTTCCATCATCATGCATATATATGACACTAACCAATAGTGATGGACCGTGACAGACCCTCATGGAAAGTAAAGGAGGTTTAACACTCCCTGGTGGTACATGTAGCCAACAATAGCAATGGCAGCATAGAAACTCTTATTATATCCAAATTCTTATTTCAAATGAATAATTATCCAAGGTGAATCAGATGATGTATGATCATGATGCTGCACTTTTAGTATTGACAATGATTGATATTCACTGAAACTAGAAATTTCCATTATTCCAATTTTCTATTCTTAATGATATAACTATCCAAGATAATCATGGAATTAAGATATGATGCACTACCAATATTCCTAGAAAACTTTAAATTCTCTTTATTTCAAATTGTTAATATTACTTATTTCAAATATATATACATTGTTTATATATATATATCAAAGGTATGCTCTGTCACCAAGTAATGTAGTACATTGTATTTCCTACATTTTTTCTATGAATTGTAAGTTTGCTATTTGTTCAATTCACAATTCTCTTTTTGTCCAATCAGATCATCCCATCAACTGTACATCATGACATAATGCTGTTAGCTCTATCAACGTTATTTCCAAACCAATAAGTAACACAAAATTATGAATGAATCCACCATTTCACAATTTATAGCTACAGGTACAAATGAGGTACCATATGAGAGTAACTTAGTGACACTATATATTTCCTATATATACATTGATATACATGATATACATGATATATGCCGCTTCATAATCTGGCTGGGAATCATGCTCAAACCAATGTGATATCTTATCTACAAAAAAAATATACATTAAGAATAAAGTATTTATTATATATAAACTTGTATTTATCTACAAGAAAAACTAGCAATCATAATTTGCTTGACAACAAAGTTTAATGATGTAAAGAAATGAATTATAAGTTATAAGTCCCTTATGAGAAGAAGAATAAAACGGTAAAACCCTTTTTTTAAGGGTTCTATTTCTAAAACAAAATGTTCTCTCTTTCTACATCAATGTTTTCTTAGGTGTATACTTCATTGAAGGGTTACTGTCTAATAGAGGCTATAGCACTATACTTGTTGTGATCAATTTATAATACTTTTTTATTTTAAAATAGAATTTGTTGAATATTACTACATTTGTACCAACGTGACATGGTGACAAAGCAACTAGTATTTATTAGATTCTTCTTCTTCTTTATAATCCATCAACATACTGATGATAACATGTCGGGCACTTATTTAACTATGCCGCGCATGCGTGGGATCTAATTTTTGTTTGTCATGACAGTCATGACAGTGAATAATATACAAAAGATAAAAATAAAAATTTCAACATAATTTCTTTTTCTTGTTATAACATATATTTAAGTTCTACAAAATTTAGAGCATAACAAATCATTTATAACAAAATAATGAATCATACCCGGTAAAATCTTAAATTTCTTATCACAAAAGATGAAAAGTGTTAAAAATTGTTGTTAAGGACGCAATGCCGTCTCATCATTTGGAATCAGGCATGTCAGGGCACAATATCAATATACTCTTTTTTTGCCCCGGGCAATTTTGAGGTTATTGCATATATACAAACCCAAGCCTTGAACATGTTGAAGGTATTCATAACACATATGTGACAAATTATAATTATTGTACATCACCCACCAGTGGCTATATAAATAGGTATATCATCGTCGTAACTAGTCCGAGATTACTCTGACGTCCAAACGGCTGTTTTGCCAGACAAGCTTGTCTCGGACTACATCGTAACATGTGAAGATTGGTTGGTTATTGGTTAATAAAAAAAAGTGACAAATATTTCATGCAAATTTAGGACGTGACAGTATCAATACATTAACATACAATATGTAGGATTACTCGATCAGGGGTTTAGGTCTTGTAACTGTTGTATAGGCCATCCCGCACAACCATACCATTGTGAATACCCCACATGTCAATGCATGTTAGGCAATAAACAGGGGTGGATCCAGCCATATTTAAAAGGTGGTTTAAACCATACTAGTTTATATGTAACTTTTTAAATCATGCATTGATCTTCCAAAAAACATGAAAAGGGGGGGGGGGGGGGTCCAATCACAGGAACAATTTTTTAACAAGCCCAAATTCTTACTTTGCCTTTGAACAGGCTACTATCCAAGAGTGCGGAGTATTGGAACGTCGATTCATACCTGTATGCACAAATTTAACAAATGTGAACATTTTTCCTTCAAACTCTTGGGTGATGATCCATGATCAATGATTATTCTGATAGACATGTATTAAAATATTCATTTCTACTCACCAATTGCAATTTCCAGCTCAGCTTATATTGTACTATAGTTTCCTTCTACCATGTCAACGATTTTGTGTAAAATAAGTTAGCTATTAGAAGCGCTGACACTGCCGACACACATGCGACATGAATGCAACAAAAATAAAGAGGGTACGGTAACGTTAAATCGTTTACGGGCGAAGAATTATTTTCCGTTTTTACTTAAACTTGTCAGATTTGATTAATTATCGTCGAAAAATGTCCCTAATGGATAGTCATTCAAATTAAACCAGCTTTATTATGCTGTATGCATGTAATATATATGTAACCTGGTCTTTAAATGTACTTTAAGTACAATGTCTGACGTATTTATTAACATTTTCTTGATTATTTATCCTATTTCAAATATAAATTTGAATGAATTTATGAGCCTTTTTCTGCTATAATATTCAAACTTTATCTTTTAACGAAGGCTTCTGACTGGTATGTAGTTTTTTTTTACAAAAGGCTCTCGAATTATAGACACATTAAAAAATAAAGATGGAAAGTCAAACGCATGAGTCTGGCAAAAATAAAGTTAACGGACAATGTCATGAAAATAAACGGAAAACGATAAAAGACAGAGTTATATCTATATATTTTTTTCCCTGCCTCAAATTTACTCAAATGCAATTTATATAGGTAACATAAAAAGATAAATGATAATGCATTCATTTACAATATTTAAAAATAGTTACATCTTAAATTTAATTTAACATATTAAGATCACGTTTTCAAGTGTTCACGGCCGACATCCGTTATTATTAAATAAGGGTGTAAAAATGAATGACAAATTCTTCACCACGTACGACAGTCTGTAATTGCATATAAAACGTATTGCAATCACTTGTAAACCATTAAATATAAAGGTTCAGGTGCTTATATTCAATAATCAAATATTATTTCGGCAATCTGTTGATTTTTTTTAGTCAATTCGCGGCGATTTGTGCAGCAGTATGACTTTGAGCTACTTTTTTTATTTATATAATTATAAAACAGTGTTAAATAATTAAATAGGAAGAAGTTAGAATTCAAATTGAATATTTGTTTTATTTAAATAACATGATTAAGGGGACGTGGTAGACTTTTAGTTAAAAAAAAAAATCGTCTTCTTTCACAGTTTTATTTTATTCTTGAAAGGGGAGCAACCCCTGATAAATAATGGGAAAGTTTCACTCGTTTTGTGTCCAAATTATTAAAATCTGAACACGACTGGACACGGTCTGACAACATCTTGACGTCAGTTTGTATCCATGGTCTGTTTTGGTCTGACACGGTCTTAACGGATCTAAACAGCTCGCTAGAAGATACAGTCTTAAATATCTTGACATGCCTTAACGGGACTAATTTACCTAATGAGACTATCGATCCGAATGGAGACTTAACGATCTGACAAATCTTAACGTTTTCCTCTAGCGGTAAATCCAGTCAATTAAGATACGATCAGACCAAAATGACCGTTTCAGACTGAAATCGTGCTACTAGTGTTAGTTCCTTGAAATAAAGTATTTGGTATTTACACGCATACGACTCACAATATTACAAACCCATCCCGTATGGAATTTACACTATAGTTCATGAAAATATTACAGAACGTATTCTTTAAAAAGTTATGTTGGTAATATTATTCATTTCACCTTGTTTTGTCATATTTTGTTTTGACAAATTTCAAATTGTTTTGTTTTGTTTTTATTTGGGTTTTTTGTTTTTCTTTATTCTGCTTCGCTCTTTTCACCTTCCCTAAACGCAAAAAAGAAACATATCTTCTCATTTAGCCCGTGTTTTTATTTCAAATTTCGTAATCAAAATTTAAAGAAAAATCAAGCTTTCAAAAAGCGAAATCATTAAAACTGTGCGTTATGTTTTGAATAAAGATTTAAATATCTAAACTATCAGATTAAAATAAATTTAGAATATCTCAAATTAAAAAGAAATATGCATATGGTTTTTTTTATAAAAAAAATGAATAGTTGTCAATATAAAACTTATGTACATATACTTTTATCTGAAGAAAACTCTATAATTTGTCCACATTTAGAAGAAGTTTACTTTTTTTAAATTGCTAGCTTCCAGGAAGCAATTCGCCGACATATTTTCTGTATTCATAGTGACCTAAGCGTGACCCCCTCGTTAAAATCCGGTGATCGCAATACGCATGGATCTGTCATTTAAATAAACTATTATCTAATTGTACATGTTATCAATATGCTCAATATCCATGTTTCTTTGTTGATTGTTTACTATAAGGTTAAAATCGGTAAACAAAGTCTTCAAAACACGACAGTTAATGATCGGCCATAATTTCACTTCATAACAGACACTGAAAAAAAATGACGATGATACGATTTTTTTTGCGAAAAAATTATAAAATCGTGCACCGAAGACTGAGTTTATGATATATACATGCATTGGTTCAAGAATCGAATAAACATTATTTTTCACCAGTCACTCGAGTCATAAGACGTTTATCCTTTGTTGAACTTAAAAAAATGGAATGTTCATATCTAAATTTGAAAAAAAAAAGTTTTTTTTTTTTTAATTTTAATATTAAATGTTTTACGAGAATGGATGTTACTACTATGCCTTTTAAATCCAAGTTTGAACAGAATTAGTGAATTTGGGTTAGATTAAGATCGAGTGAACACTTTAAAAAGGCAAACATGAGTATACCGTAGTTCAAAAGCGATAAATCGATAGAAAAAAAAAAACAAATCCGTGATACAAATTCAAAGCACATCAACTATAAGACGAAAATAGCAGAACAACACAAACACTGAACCCTAACTTCATATCCATGGGGAACCCTAATTAGATATATTCCTCATCTAAGGTGGAATCATTTAATGGGGAACACATATTAATAACTTTACCTTTCTATATGTAAACGTAACATGAGGTTAATGTGAGATTGTTGCTAAGGTCACATATGTACTTTGCTTATTTCATTTAAATGTTCCCGTTGTGGGGTAAAGGGAGAAACAACAGATTCAATTTTAAGATGATGAAAAAGTTGTGCTTTAACCTAATTCCACCAAATACATCATCCCTTTATATTTTGGGATTTGTTCAGTCTCAAATAAAACCTCTACGATTCACGTCCTAATTGTTTTCTAATGACGACATGAACAGAGAGGTTGCTCATGTGCAATTAAAATATATATAAGACATCTATTTTGTAATAAATTCAAATGGTGTTTATCAGAAGTTAGAATTTCTGTTAAAATCAAATAGTGCCACACATTTAACTTCTATAACAGTTGTTACAATCAACATGATCAACACGTGTAAGAGTATTAGTTTATGTTTAGTAAATGAGTTAAACAATTGTCACTTGTTTGATAATTCATAATCATAATTTCATCCTCGTTTCGATAAAACATCTGAACACACGTGTAATAAAATTGAAACACGCATGTTAGAGTTAATTGACACACCGTACGAACCTGTTCGTGCATTTTCAATTTTTATTCAAAGTAAAATTGTTACCTAAGATACTTGGGACGATCTCATTTCATAAAGGATCTTTTTTGTTCACTTATTGTACCTAGCACTTATTAACCCGGTGTAGGTCTTTAAGTTGAGGCTCAATTTACTTATCAAGTTAATCGGGCATGCCTAATTATACACGCCTTCATAAAATCCGGTTGTCAAAATTGGATCGGAAATAAATATCCAACGAAACATCACAGTTTAAAAATTTCAGAGAACTTATTTGTACTGGTTGAACTTTTATCTCTGATTAATATCAAACAGTACTTATGTGGAAAAACAACAAGACTGAAACCGGGAAATGATGGCTGCAATAAGAATTCATTTACCAAAAAGTTCATATCGAATTTACTTACAGTGGCCGTTATTAATTGTAAATGCACGTTGCTTTGAATTCGGCATTCATCTACCGTATATACAAAAAGTGAAAAAAAGAGTAATGGGGTGGATTTTTTTTTATCATGTTTCAAAATTATTCTATTAGGCATACGTTTTACATCTATTTAACGCTCTATCTTATAGTAGTGTCGCTCTTGAATTGTTTATCATTTGTTGCAGGTTTTTTCACTTCAGATCTCATCTTGAATATGCATAAACTATTTGCCACTGGACATCAAGCAGGCAATACATTAATCAACAAAAATGTAAAGATGTATTAGAACTACTCTTCACTTGATAAGTATATCAGGCAGTTTACCTATTGTTATGCCCCACCTACGATAGTAGAGGGGCATTATGTTTTCTGGTCTATTGGTCCGTTCGTTCGCTCGTTCGTCTGTTCGTCCGTCCGTCCGTCCGTTCGTCCTTCTTCAGGTAAAAGTTTTTGGTAAAGGTAGTTTTTGACGAAGTTGAAGTCTTATCAATTTTAAACGTAGTACACATATTTCCTATTATATGATATTTTTAATTATAATGCCAAATTAGAGTTGTTACCCATATTTCACGGACTACCGAACATAGAAAAGGATAGTGCGAGTAGGGCATCCGTGTACTTGGGACATATGTTTGTTGTTATATGTATTTGAGGTTTATTGATATTTGATTTTCAAAAGTCAATTATAGCATTTCTTTCCCCTTTTTTATCTTTGCATTTAATATTTTGTTAACATGACATAATCGTTTTTCGACAACAGGTGTTACATTTTAACATTTCTCACCAAACAAGGAGGAGGATTGTAGAACAGAAAAAAATCTTCTTGCCTAAAACATTGAAGGATACATCGTATTGCCTACCTCCCCGTACAAAAAATAATCGGATGGGTCTTTAACTTATTGACAGCGCAAAACTCTAACTTCGCCAGGTATCGAATATGTGCCAAACTGATGCACCCCATTTATCACGGGTATACGAGGTATATCAAGAAATGTCAATATTTATATATCAAAGTAAGTCCTTTGTTTTATTAATAAATAGAAATATTAATGCGGCTGCAACTAAAGGACAAAGAAAAATCAGAATATGTATGTGCCAGTCCCAAGTCAGGAGCCTGTAATTCAGTGGTTGTCGTTTGTGTATGTGTTACATTTTTGTTTTTGTTTATTATTTTATATACATAAGGCCGTTAGTTTTCTTATTCAATTGTTTTACATTGTCATTTCGGGGCCTTTTATAGCTGACTATGCGGTATGCGCTTTGCTCATTGTTGAAGGTCGTACAGTGACCTATGGTTGTTAATTTCTGTGTCACTTTTGGTCTCTTGTGGAGAGTTGTCTCATTGACAATCATACCACATCTTCCTTGTTACATTTAGATTTGTTTTTGAAAGATGCGTTCACAGAAAAATCTGAAAACCTTTCCCTGACTAAAATACGAAGTCAATTTTATAATATTCACCATCAAATATAAAGAAGAAAATATGCTATGATTGCTCATTAGACAACTCCAATAGACCAATTTACTAAAAATATAGCACTATAGACCACCGTACGTCCTTCAGCAATGAACAACGCCCATTCTTCATAGTTAGATATAATAGACCCCTAAATTTCAAATGTAAAACAATACAAGCTCCTGTCTTGGGATAGGCACAGTCAAGGATATACAAACAGGAACATTTTTAAATATGTTTTACGATGGAATATATATACAAGCAGGCACACTTTTTTTTTAGTTTGATCGGTGGATATAAAAGAAGGTGTAATATAAACCAGTAGAAGAAAAACTCTTCACCTTATAGTATTTGGGTAAGTTAATTGAGAATTTAAGATGACGTCCAGTGGCATATTGAATGAATATTCAAGACGAGAACCTGTAAATATGATATGAGTATAAAATCTTTTGCTAGACCAACACGCTGAACAGTTTCGCAGGAAGAATAGTTACCCTTTCAGGAATCATTTCTGACTACAAGCCAACATTGATGCGATCTTACTATTAACTGCCGCTAAATTAACATTCAAACACTTCCTCACAAAAAGGACTTTTTAAATCCCTTTGTGTTCGAAGGCCTTTTAATATCAAAATTGATTTATCAATGTAATTTTCTATTACAAACAAGCTAGAAAAAACAAGTATAGTTTAATTTGACTCCACTTTCTCAGTACATTGGTTGTATAAGCAGCCACTGAGTTTGATGGTGCCCTGTGAATAGCCTTGTTTTCTACAAGTTAAGTGACTATTTTGCTATCGAAATATAATTCCTATTCATTTGTTTTAAATTGGTATATCTAATATTTAATGTTCAACTCACAATGTTCTGTTTACCGACATCACTATTGTTGTCAATTAGAAATTCGACAATTGCTGTATTCCCACTTTTTGCAGCTTCGTGCAGTGCCGTCAAACCATCCTTTGTAGAAATTTACAAAAAAATCGTGTAAGAGTTTGATAGAAATGAGTACAACCGCCATCGTGAAGTATATATACATAGTTTTTCACTTTACTTGACTAAAAGTGAATGTTTAACTAGCATCCTGAAACTTACAAAAACATGTCGAAGTATCAAATCATATATTATTGTGTTTGTATTCATTCATCGTGTTTCATATGTCTTCTTGAATTTCGTACATTGACATGGATCAATATTGTGTCAAAACCTTATCCAAACAATCATTTTTCAATATTTTTGTTTTTGGGGATATCCTTTTGGTTTTTAGTTGTGCTTAGCGTAATTGAAAGAACTGTCAACACAACAATTTTATATAAAAATGAGAAAACCGTGAATGTTTATTAAATAGTAGAGAACAAGTACATGTATTACCTTAAAACAAACCACAAATACACGAGGACGGCCGAATATTTCCCAAATGTTATCGATAACAGAGGCCACCAATAGTTGTTACACTATTTCAACATATCTCTCGCTTGTGATTGTAAAGTCTGGTCCATGTTTTGGTAGATGTTTTAATCAAATTAGCAGTGTTGGATAAAATATCAGTTCGGGAGAAGCTTATTTTATTCTTGATTGTATTTCACATTTCTATATACTGAAGATTGGTTCAAATTAAAATATGTTAATTGTGCAACGTTCATGACGTCAAAAAAAATGTTTGCTTTAATTACAGTTTTTATAGATTCAAGGTTAAAGCAGATACATCACCCATATTCAGAAAACAAATATTTTTTTGTTATTAAAATATTTCAATCGAGCGTCAATTGTAAACCATACTAACGTCTGGCGTGCATTATATGGATCCTAGTGACTAAGATAGGTGTATTGGCATCAGGCTATCAAAACTGTCAACATAATTTTTAAAACATGATCTTATCCTTTTAATTTCGCATAAATGTAAACTTTCATCAAAAGGTAAATCCTGTACTGAGTTTGTCATTCAAGACACAAAAGGACGTAGAATTGTTTGATTGTTTGTGCCAGGCAGGTGCAAAATTATTATTTATAACAGGGGAAAATATACTGAGCAGAAATGCCATTGTCGACACTATAAAAAAATTAAATGAGTACAACAGTTAAATGGTTAAAATGCAACATTTGAACATTTACATGAATGCAAAAAGTATGAATATTGTTGTTTCTTTTATATTAAAGATAGATTAAGCTATTAAATATGAATAAATTTCCAGTCCTTTGTCTTGAGTCGTACCGTTTTAACCATTTAGTTACATTGATTTCTGCTGTGTAAGAAAGAGCGGTATCCCAACAGCTGATTTAGAGACTTTTTTCTACCGGCATGTTAAGACACTTGAGTTGCATACGGACAGATGAAAATAGAATTAGTTATACCTGAAAAGGGTCGTAGCAAAGAAGGGGACAGAACTGAAATAGTTTACATCTTAAACGGATTCGGAAGGAAAAATGTTTTTTTTTGTTATCACAACTCGAAAATTAAGAACACTTCTTGAACATCGCTAATTCGCGATTTTGTACCCTTTTGCATGGACTAATATATAAAGTACCCTTAGAAATTACTTAAGATGGTTTCAATCTAGGTTAATCATCCTGATCTATAGTTTTACGTGATCTACAGTTCACCGGTTGAACAGTAGATGCCGAGAGCCGTTTTCTTGTAATACATGTTATGGATATCGACGCAGTAAAACACATAGCTAGTAATGAATGAATAATTCATAATTTCATCAACAATTGATTGAAATATCTAACGAAATTTGTAAAATATCTTAGCAGATAAGCGTTCCTTGCCAACACAACAAGTGTGGGAATAATATTATTTGATACGACAGAAATTTTGAAGGAAACCTAATATATGAACAATTGTGATATAAGCATTCAATTAGCAATATGGGATCCAGTTAATTGCAATGTTTGTCCAGTAGGTGATTGACGTTTAATCGGGTTTTTTTTTATAATTTCTAATCATTTTTTTTAAATGATATACAATGTACATAATCACAAACCTACCTTGGTCTGTATATTGACATCATTAAAATTTTCAATAATCAAACGGACAGTAGCTTTGCTCCCATGCACTGCGGACGTGTGCAGAGCGGTGAAACCATCCTTGGTGAATAAAAAAAACACGGTATTATCTATATAATTCGGTTGAATGAATAAAAACAAATATTCTTTCAAATAAATAATTACTGGTCGCTTTGTAATGTAGAAATAGTTTTAAGGTAAAAAGAAATATTGTACTGAACACAGGAGATCTTATTTAACGCATTCAATAATTCCAGGAACAAATACAGAGAAGTTTTGAAATGGTCTTAATAAAGGAAATCATGTGAAGTAAATTTCATATCGCATTTTTTTTCTAAACACTATCTAATAAACGGATCTAATTATATTCGCACATGAGTTCTTTTTAAACATAAAACAGAATTATATAGATTCTGTATCATTTTATTTTCACCACTATTTTCTAAACACAGACATGTCTGTACCAAGTCATGAATATGACAGTTGTTTACAATTCAATTGATGTATCTGAGCTTTTGATTTTGCATTTTGATTAGGGACTCTTCGTTTTAAATTTTCCTCAGAGCTCGGTATTTTTGTTATTTTAATTTCTACCTAACAATATTCGTATCAAGTGTAACACGTATTTTGTGTTCGCTCTGTGTGAGTATTACAATTTTAATGATCTATCAAGTATTTGAGAACTATCAACATACAAAGCAATAATCGAATACCTGCAAAGTTAGAAGTAATAGCTCACTGATGCTGAAGTCCTCTCAAACTAAATAGTATCTTGACATTTATAGCTCAAAACAGTATACCAGCCCAGTAGTCAACACTTCGGTGTTGACATGAATATCAATAATGTGGTCATTTTTATAAATTTTCTGTTTACAAAACTTTGAATTTTTCGAAAAACTAAGGATTTTCTTATCCCAGGCATAGATAAACTTAGCCGTATTTGGCACAACTTTTTGGAATTTTGGATCTTCAATACTCTTCAACTTGGTACTTACCTGTTTAGCTTTATAAATATTTTGATTTGAGCGTCACTGAGGAGTCTTATATCGACGAAACGCGCGTCTGGCGTACTAAATTATAATCCTGGTACCTTTGATAACTATTTACACCACTGGGTTGATGCCACTGCTGGTGGACGTTTCGTCCCCGAGGGTATCACCAGCCCAGTAGTCAACACTTCGGTGTTGACATGAATATCAATAATGTGGTCATTTTTATAAATTTCCTGTTTACAAAACTTTGCATTTTTTGAAGTAAGGAGTTTCTTATCCCAGGCATAGATTACCTTAGCCGTATTTGGCACAACTTTTTGAATTTTGAATCCTCAATGCTCTTCAACTTTGTACTTGTTTGGCTTTATAAATATTTTGATTTGAGCGTCACTGATGAATCTTATGTAGACGAAATAACTATTATAACACAAAGAACACATTTCGAAATTTAAAATGAAAGAGCCTCTTTGACGTTTAAAAATTTGACATTGCATGTCATTTATTAGCTATAAATTAAACCTAATTCAAGCAAATTTTTTTTTGGCTTAAAGATGTTGTATTTCCAATTTGTAATGGGAAGCAAATATGTATATTTTTTCAAAGTTCATAATGCCATTAGTACGGAGGAACTGATATGTATAATTTTTTTCATTATTGTGCAACATTAATATTTTCAAATGACGAAGAGAGCAAAAGGATCGGTCATCTGTCATACAAATATACACACAATACTTTTTGTATTGACATAAGATGGTTTGGAGAAGGATTAAGCATCTCAATTTATCATCAAACATGAAGTTAACTTGTAGAACAGTTTTTGCCATACAATCGTTTTAGAGTTATGCATGGCATGCATGCTAAAGGAGTTGAACATATAACAAATGATGGATAATTCATATTTATAATTGTATCCACAATTGATTAATTTTTAATAAATGTCGGTGAGCTTTTTAGTGTCCTGAACATTGTAATATTTGTGTAGATCAGTTTTAAATCTCTATGTGGTTCTATAAATGATATACACAATTTCCGACCTACCTTGTTCTGTATATTGATATCAGCATTATTTTCAATAAGCAAATGGACAATATCCGCATGAATTGCGCCATTGATCAGTGCTGTCGAACCATGCTTGGTAAAACAAAAACTACGGTATTACTATGTGAATAATCGTGTATGATAAATTTTAAAAAGTGTCATTTTCCGTTAACAGGGTTAGGAATGTATACCCATAGCTTTGTTACTTTCCCATGTTTACTCTTTCGAATAACAAACATTTTCAATCGATACGCTCTGTTGGAGCTTTTGATTTTGCCATTTGATATAGGTCTTTCCGTTTTGAATTTTCTTCAGAGACTTTTTTTTTAATTTAATCTTTTTCTTAAGTAGTTACCACATGTCGGATTGCACTAACTTTTCTCAGCACTTATCTATATATCTTCATGAATTACGGTTTCCAATTTTTTGTTAAAATCGCAACTTGTAACCAACAATAGCATGATAATTAATTGTGAGCTTTCGTAGTCATCGCGTTTTGTTACCAACAAATTATTCCTTTCAATTTGTCTTTTAAAAAAGGTTTAAATCAGAAACATTTATTTGTCTGCAAACATGATAGATTAATTAACGCACAATGTAGATATTTGAAAAATAAAAGTTTTGACTATGTTCTATATAAAGGGAATTATGTAAATAAAATAAAATATCGCAAAACGTTTCATTACTCTATATATCAATCAAATATATTTATATTCGTATGTGGGATTTTTTCAAAGATGTTCATTTAACGTTGGACATCCTTCTTTCGTGTTTCGTGTATTTAGTGAACGTCTAGTTGTATTTGTAGTTCTATTATTTTTATTGTCGGTCATATTTTAACGATATATCTGCATTGACATTAATTATACATTTCCTTCAAATTGAAACATTGCAGTTGGATAATATTATGTAATAGATTTCTGATGTTGATTTGTTCTTTAACTATTGTATATGCAAACATTGGGGTACATTGTAGGAACACTTACTTACCCTAGACCCCTTTTCCAACGTTTGCGGTTGTTCAGGGTTGTCCAAATTCACATTAGAATGTGATTATAAATGTTAACGTCCAGCATCACTGAAGAGACCTCTTTTTTATACACATACTATTGAGTTAGTATTGGTGATGTCTTATCAAATATTGGCATGTAATTCACTTACCATATCTTGTAAATTTAGATTAATACCACCATCAATAAGCAGCCTTACGATTTCGGTTCGCCCGATTAATGCAGCCAGGTGAAGTGCAGTATTACCATTCTGGATAACGAAACACATAATGATGTTAACAAAACTTTAATTATAAAGGACGTGAGTCAACATTGTGTCGTATAATGGGTAGCAGGTCGACCAATAAGCTGATATAATAATCAAATAACTATAATATTGACTTTCAATTTCTTTCAGTTGTCACTTGCTCATGAAAATAAGGCAACCATGTTATAGATGATCAAATCTCATTAACGGGTTTAAACAATTTAGGGACGGACAAAAACAGGAACTGTATGTATTAAAACCAAAGTTTAAATCATCAATAGAAAATGAAGAAGGCAACAAATCATTAGCATCTAAATAAAATTTGAAAAAATAATACATATACGATTATTTTCCAGCAGTAAACTATAAATTAAAAAAAACACCCGTTGGACAAACGGGGTCATTCCAACTCCTCAGAGCTTGTTACTACGGAAATTCATTTACAAAGCAGCGTTGAGGGTTACGTGGGATTTTGTACACTAAACTATTATGGATGTTGTCGGGTGAAATATTAACAAAAGTATGGAATTTAAAATTGATGCATTAATCAGATGAGCATAAGTGAAAGAACAATTCGATACTGTATTGAAATCCTTTTCCAGATATTTTGTTTCTTCTGCTGACTCTGACTCTGACTTTTACCTTATATTAAGCACTGGAATTATTTAGGTCCCAATCTGCTAATATTTTGATTAATAAGGTTACATGAGCTATTTGGTTCTTATATGAAAAAAATAGTGAGTAATATTCGGCAAAATAGTGCACCCTATAAAATGAGTCAGAAGATCTAACAACTGTTCTTAAACAAACTAACATACTTTAGGTTTTTTTTTGTATTTTTTTTATTTTCCGACTAAATATGTATAGTTTGATATTGGACAATATAGTGTTATCAATTTGGGTATCAGTTGACATGTCATGTAACGATTTCTGTAAGTATAAGATTGCAAGGAAGTTATATTATACAAAGCAAAGTTTAAATCGCGTGAAATCTTTGTAGATAATATTTGTCACAGATGAGGACAGTTAGTTGGAATTGTCAGCATGAACAATTCTGTTCTCCTCTTCTCGAATATCACGAATATGACCTACTGAATTAAACTGATAACATGTTGGGTACGTATATGAGAGACACATACGCTATCCATCAGAAACACGATTTGCTCACTTTTCTCGAAGGTTTGTTGGGTGGGGTTCGTTATACACAGTATTCATGTTTTCATGTTGTGTTTTGTGTACTGTTGTCCGTACTTTTCTCATATTTCATTATTTGCCATTTCAATGTACATCTATGTAATGATAGTTTTTCAATATCTTTCGTTTCTCTGTTACATTCATTGTATAGACAAGTCTTTTTTTTGGGGGGAGTAAAATTAATGAAAAATGTTTTGCTAAGGATATTTTAACAAATTGCCGGGTTACCTTTATGTAACTAATAAAAATGCTCATAATTACATAGAACCAAACGCTATCTTAGCAATTCTTCGGAGTTAGGTATTTTTTGTTATCTTGCTACTCTTCTATTTCAAAAATACAACTTATTTGTCAAAGATCTATTATGACAATGTGTGTGTCTGTATTAGAACTTTGTTATCAACTTACGTTAGGTAAATATGATTTTTTTTTGTATTGGATAAGATACTATTTATTCCTTCAAGATTGTCAAAGTTTACATTATATTGCATTTATCCATTCTGACGTACAGCTTTACTGAGGAGATATTGATTTCAAACATTTAGATTTTGTGTTGTTAAATTAGTAAAGGTCATTTCATATCAAACATTGACATGTTTGGTAAAATCAATATGATGTGTCATCAACTTACCTTATTCCGTAAATTGATTTCGATACCACCGTCGATTAGCAACCTTAAAATTGTAGTTTGAGCATTCGATACAGCCTCGTGAAGTGCAGTATTACCATGAGACTTGATAAAGATATATATAGTAATATTTAAATATCATTTAATGATGCGTTGTGTAGCCAGTTGATACCATTAATAACGTAATTCTCCGTTCTCCGTATCAAAGTAACTAAAGGTTGTCGATACAATAATCAAATAACCGTTATGGTAAATAGGCCAATAACCCTTATGCGCCTCTAAAGGAGGAACTCCAACGTTGTGCGTAGTTAAAAAATGTCTTTGTATTGAAATTGGACCTGTTTCAAGTCTAGCAAGTGAATGAACTAAACCAATTGTGTTCATGTAAAAGGTAGAGGATCATAGAACATATGTTTAATTATTAAAGAGCTATTAAGTGCATTCCCAGTGATTTTTTTAAAACGGGGTGCTGCATCACGAAACAATTGTCGAGTAATACTTATTTACGAAAAATATAATTTCACTCTGTAACCCGAAAATTTATCAACAAATGAAACGAGCCATCATACATATCCCAGTTTACTATATGGATGGCGCTACAGCAGAAAACGATATCATTTCCTCATATGGAAAATCAATGGTGCCTCTGGACTGAAATAATTGTTTTCGGATCTCTACTTGTTAATTATAAAAATGCAATTTCTTTTAATAGATGATCAAGTTTCGAGTATGACAAATTAGGGCCAAAAATAAATAAATAGTCAATCGAAACAAATTTCAAACCAACATTAAAAAATATACAGGTACAAAGCATGCAAAGATATTGTAGGAAACAAATCATCGGCACCAACTAAACAAAAAAAGGAAGAGTTAATACAAAAACATTCTTCTCCAACAGAGAAATTCTAAATTAAAACAACATCCACGGGACAAACTTAAACTCTCCACCTTCGACAAAATTTTAAACGGAGATTAACAATTACAATTTGACTTTGAAGGTTACATGGCATTTTGCAGTTTTTTTATTTTTAAGGATGAATTCATGTGACATTAAAAAAGTATGCACGTTAACAATAAAGACAACTTCTAGAAATTCTTTTCGAGATATTTTTTTTTATTGGCTGCTTCATTTTAACAGAGACATAATTTAGGTCTAAAATCGCGAGAAAATATATCTTTAATCTACTTAAACATGCTAAATGTTGACAAATAACCTTTAATGAGTTAGAAAAAAAATCTTATATGAAAAGAAAGGGAGAGATATGGGAAAAACTAGATTACCCTTCATTGAGAATAGAGTCTACGGAGTCCAAACACCAGTCAAACGTTTCTAAACCAGACTGTCTACATCCTTAATTATTTTATTATTATTTTTCGACCACATTATATGAAAGTTATTTTGATACATGACACTATAAAGTATAGGTATGAGTTAACATTTCATCTTAAGATTGATGTCAGTGTATAATATCATGGATATTTCATGGTACAAAAGCAAAGTACAAATAGTCCTATTGAAACTTTTAAGGACTCCATCACGATTTAATGGATAGTTTTGGATATTCTGTGTTAACGAACACTCCTGTTCTCTTTTTTTCTTTTGTTTATGAACTACTGAATTAAACTCGTTACCGGATAAGTAAGTTTGTGAAAGATACGACGGCTACAACATGAGGGAAATGATCTGCTTATCTTTTCATAGGGTGTGGTTCGTTTTGATCCGTATTAACATTTTCATAATGTGTTATGTATACATCTGTCTATCTTGTCGTGGTTTTTTTTTATTTGCTATGCATGGTATTATTAATTTGTATAATTTTTTTCTTCAAATATAGTTCGCCTCTCTGTTACTGGCATTGAATAAAATGACTACAAATAACTAGCTTTTTTGATTTTAGATAAAAGTAATGAAATTCTGTACGTAAAAATATCTGCAAATGTCTAACTGTCTTTCAGGTAATTCATTAAGAAATGCTATCATTCATATCTAGGACCAATCACTATCTTGCGAGGAAACATAGCGAAAGTCTATAGGTTGTACTTTGTAAACACAGCTGTTTCTCAAACCACGCCTCTTTTGGGGAGATCTTGAATATTCATGGAAATTTCATTTTGTTTACATGCTGGTTCCCTGTTAGGCTCTCTGTGTTCCATCTCACAGAAAATCTTACCAGTAAATATACTTGTGCATATTGTTTAAATTGACCTCTGTGGAAACCATTCATTCGAGGTAGGGAGCAGTCACGAAAATTAGTGTTAGTTTAAACTTTGAAAAGTCCATAGTATATAAACATGATAAACGTTGAAAATATGCCGCACAGCTCTATATTTTCACCTTTGAAATAAATTGTAATGCAAATAACTTTCAATTCTAGGATAAGATTTTTTTTCAAACTTCATAGTAAAAGTGGTACAGTTTTAGCCGTAAAAGTAGTTCCTATGGGAAATAACATTGTCAATATTTACAGACATGCAACCTATAGGTCTGTATTTGAACTTTTAAGTTGATTTATAAAAAGTATATTCGATCTTCATTTTGCGATTGATAGAAATAAATCCTTTTCAAACATGTACGGTTTTGCAAGCACTCTCACGCTACGAAACAAGATTTTTAATATTGCTTAGCTTATTCGTCAAATATTTTCGGAGTTTATTTATACGTCTGTATTAGAACTGTGTAGGTGAACTACGTTAAGTTGATTTGATTTTCTTATTATCAGAATAAATTCCATATATTCCTTTTCGAACTCTTTAACAAGATTAGCAATGTCATTTTTTTTATAATAAAGGCCGTTAGTTTTTCCGTTTGAATTGTTTTACATTATCATTTCCGGGCCTTTTATAACTGACTATGCGGTATTATCCCCGGCTTAGTATATATCTAGGATTTTGATTGGTTAACGCACGTCGTTACAAAACCCATAGCCCCTGGGTGTTGCTAACCCATATCCCCGGACGTTGCTAACCATTATCCCGCGGAACTTCACGCAAGTTTTCCTTAGTTCCATGATTGCTCGTTGTGAAATATTGAATTCTGTAGATTATCCATGATGTTTGTAATTAAATTTTGTGATTCATTAACGATTTTGTCCTATAATGCCGATTAGTTACACTCATTTCATTAAATGCATCACTTGACTGCCACATTTTCAAGGAATGGGACTACTGCCTAGCTATGCAAATTACCCACGTTGACGTCACGCCATCTATGGCGTAACGTTCACAACATTGAGCGCCAAATTTGACTCAATCCAGTTTCTCTGTCTCCGTTTTAAAAACGTCTTATATTTGACTACCTGTAGGGTTCTACCAAAGGTAGTACCCTACACCCCGTAAAAAATATGTAAAATATCCAAATTTCAATAAAACTTTTTTAGATAATGGAAAAAAACGTTGTTTTCGCGTTACACTTTGTACCTGAATTTACATAAAACTCGCCCGATTCGGACTAAGACCGGGGATAAATTCGTTATCTACGTTCATATCCGTAGATATGGATATTTTAACACCCTTCAGTACCCTGTACACCCTTCGGCTACGCCTCATGGTGTACTGGGGTACTTCAGGGTGTTAAAATATCCATATCTACGGATATGAACGTAGATAACTTATATTGGCTCATTGTTGATGGCCGTACGGTGACCTATAGTTGTTAATTTCTGTGTCATTTTTGTCTCTTATGGACAGTTTTCTCATTTGCAATCATATCACATCTTCTTTTTTGAATAGATAAATAAGATTGTAATTATGGATTTTAACGTCCAGCTAATGCAATAGGTAAATATAATAGTTTTTTCTCCACTTACCGTATTCTGTAAATTTAGATTAATACCACCGTCGATTAGCAACCTTACGATATCAGTATCTCCTTTCATTACAGCCTTGTGAAGCGCAGAATTACCATTCTGAAAAGCACCACAAAGTGTTGTTAACATCGAATTTAATGATAAATTGACACATCAACGTTAACTTACGTGACACAACGTTGTGGTGCATTCAGCGTAGCAAGTGAAGCTGGTAGATGATATGATAACCATTTGAAATTAGCATTGGAATTTTTTGCATCTAAAATAGTTAAATAATTAATCTAGAAAAGAAGAGTGAAACATACCTGGACATGCAAACACATAGATCGAAAACTAACTGACAACGCCATGGCCGAACATGAAAATACAAACAGACCGACAACAACACCCAAGAGACATCATATAACACTTAATACTAAGCAACATAAACCTTACTAAAAATGTAGGCTGATTTCAGGTGCTACAGAATAGTGAGCAGAATCTGCATTAACTTATATGGGCCTTTAGATTTCTATATCATTGTTAACAAACTTACCAAAATCTCTCATAAATAATCGTTATTTTTTTTTATCAACTCCCATTAGATATGAATCATTTGAAATGACTCTACAGTTATCAATTTGGGTATGAGTTGACATTTCATGTTACGTTACTGTCAGTGTATGAGCTTAATATTATCGAATTATACAAAAGTAAAGTTGAAATCGACACACGCAGCGATGTTAAGGCAATTTTGATAAGATTTTGTCAGGGCAGATAACCCCGTAGATACCTCATGATGTATTTATATATTCATTAATGGCGGAGAGTTCGTTAGCTGCGTCTATCGATTAAACTGTATGAAATCAAATTACATGCATGCCTGTGGACTAAAAACGGGAATTCATATGATGTAATATGTTAATCGACACACGAATAGTGTATGTTTGTGCTTTATTTATTACGGCATACAGCTGCAGTAAATGTTTTTCTAGACGAAATTGTCGTTCGTAGTCCCCGCCTCCTTTGCGGATTAAACAATCAGCACTACACGAAAAGGCAGAATTACAACAATTTGGGCAATCATGTAAATGGTTGACAAATGTAACTGCTTTTCTGCCAGATATATTTGCGGACCTACTAATGTATATGTAAATGCATTATTCCTTTGGCATTATTTGGAACGTTCTCAAAGATATGCTAAAGATAATTATTTTATCTCCATATCTAAAGATATGTAAAGATAGGCCTTATATTTGCATGCACTTTCCAGGATAGGAGATGTATGCAAATTTTGAAATTCACATATTTGTTTTACAGAGGTGTGGGCAGTTTTGAGAGACCGCGGTTTATAAAACATTTACAACCAATGTAAATGCTGTCAAATGTTTATGTTATATTTGCAAACGTTTTTCGATATCGTTCATGCATGTACAGAAATGTATTTTATTTACTAATACTTTCCAGTATTATAGTTATTTTGATAAACATCGATATTTGCAACATATCATTACAGACGTATGCAAAGTTTTGAGAGACCGCGGTTTATAAAACATTTACAACCAATGTAAATGCTGTCAACTCTTTGTGTTATATTTGAAAACGTTTGTCGATATCGTTTATGTATGTAAAGGAGTGCATTTTATTTACTTATTCTTTCAATTATCATAAATATTTTGATAAATATCGATATTTGCAACATATCTTTACAGACGTATGCAAAGTTTTGAGAGACCGTGGTTTATAAAACATTTACAGCCAAAGTAAATGCTGTCAAATGTTTGTGTTATATTTGCAAACATTTGTCGAAATAGTTTATGTATGTTAAGACATGTATTTTATTTACTAATACTTTCCACTATCATAGTTATTTTTATAAATATTAATATTTGCAACATATCTTTATAGACGTATGCAAAGTTTTGAGAGACCGCGGTTTATAAAACATTTACAACCAAAGTAAATGCTGACAAATATTTGCTTATTTTAGCAAACATTTGTCGGATGTATTTATGTACGTAAAGAAATGCATTTTATTTACTTCATAGTAAGTATATGAAACATTGATACTGTTGAGTTGTCTTCACACAGGTATAGCTTTGCATGACTGCAGTTTATATATCGCATGCACAACAAACGTAAATGAGGGTCGTGATTAGAACTAAAAGAAGAAAAAAAGAAAATAATTTACTCCCAAAAAATAAGATAAAAAGGGTCTAATATATACAGAATAGAAAATAATCATGACAATGAGCATAAAATATAAAAGAAATAGAGAAATATGATCTAAATTATCATAGAATACAGATATGAAAGACCCCATCCAGACCCTATTAAATGCTGTAAGATGTGTCGATTATTTCGCATTTACGGAAAAAATAAATCCATATATTGTATAGTACTTTTTGCAGCAAAGTTCACGTATTGATGGTTTCAGAGAGTCACACCGAGCGAATATTTGAATTGAAGTAGATATTGTTCTTCCCGATTCAAAACAGAACTGCTTGAAGATATAATTAATGATATTAAAAAATGGCAAGGTGCTTTTTATATGTCGGACCGATGATATTTTTTTCTATTTGAATAAATAAGGAAATCCTCAAAGCTTTACTCCAGAACCATGGAACAAATTTTAAACAGTAATGGGAATCTTTTTTTAAGATCTTGCTTGCATAACAAAACTCTGCTTTAAAATGTTCATAACTTTCCTTACAGCAGATTTTACAATTCGATATGCTTGTATCAGAACGGAAACTTTAACTAAGACGATGTATTGTAACAGTAAACTGATAAATTTTTTTTACATCTGATAGCCACATAATAAATGGATAGATGGATTGATTTGTGTAAACGTCCAGTTCCAAATACTACATGAATCTCAGGTGTAGGGAGAAATGCACTATTATAATAACACTGTACTAAATTGTAAGCAGCTTTTCCTTTTGTACTTCAAAATATGAAAACAACGATGTCATTAAGAATGAACTCTAAACTAGAATAAATAAGATCAAATCGATAAACACGGTACGTTTTCTCAACCCAAGCTTAAGTGTACCAATCTTGATATGGACTTGGAAAAAAATTAGTTTAGCTTCTGCTTATTTGTGACCTTTTTCATTTTAAACAAGAGAATACAAAATAATTATTTCAATATAACTTGAGCCAAGGCGTGTGTTTTGCATGATCCTATAATTTGAAAATACACGAATATGCACATACATGTATTTTATCAGAAAGTTGTCAGAATGTTTATGTTTACAATTCGGTTAAATTTTGTGATGACTTTCTTTATGTGTGGATCCCAACTGAGATCTTCTGACAATTCGACTCCGAGGTATGGATATTGGTGTACTGTGGTAAGTTCTTGCCCCATCATTTCATACTCTCTTATTGTTGGATTTTTCTTTCTTGTTACCCTCAGTGTTTATAATACAATGAAGAAAGAGATGATGATGATGATGATGGGAGTTTTTAACGACCTCGACTGGCTATACTGCGAAGAAAGAGCATGAATTAACTATCCCTTCATAGGTGGTAAATGTGTCACTTGTATGTAAATGAAGGGAATTTCCTGACTGTGAAATGGTTTATAAAATCTTTTAACACTACAGGGTACTTTAAAAGGAAAACCGTATGTGTTAATTACCAAAATTGATCACATACAATATAACGCTAATTGTGTATAATAAAATCCAGACGTTGTAAACAGATTATACCAATTACGCAACCCAAGAGTTGCTTGATAAAGACATCATTAAACATGCAGTTTGTATTCGTGAAAACGTGTTATTACTTTGAAAAACGCAGATAATTTAAAAGTTTAAAAGCTAGAAAATTAAAAGAGAAATAAGGACAGTTACTGTAACATTGTATCTAAAAATATGTTGAAATTATAAACATTAAAACTATTTTTAAACAATTATCTTTTGTATATAAAATAAAAACATTCTCGTTTCCCCGCTTCTCATACACGTAGCAGATATGATAGATTCGATGCAAAGCAAGTAATTCAATTTTTGAATCAGGTATAAACTCTGTATTTCGTGTTTTAACTAAGAATAAAAATGACCAACATTAATGAAAAATAACTACATCAATTTCAATAACCTTCCCGCTCTTGTGTCAGTTTTATTCTAAAGATATATCTGGTAGTATTCAATCAATTCAAAATTTTAATAAAATATCTTGGTGCCCTTTGGTTTCCCGATCTTTACTTTATCCTATTTAAAGGTATAATGATATAAAAAAAAAATCCCAGTACAGGTATTTGTTCTAATCGAAGGCTATAATTTTTAAATAAAGGCAACAGTAGTATACACTACACGAAAAGGCAGATTTACAACAATTTGGGCAATCATGTAAATGTTTGACAAATGTAACTACTTTTCTGCCAGATATATTTGCGGACTTACTAATGTATATGTAAATGCATTATTCCTTTGGCATTATTTAGGACGTTTCAAAGATATGCTAAAGATAATTATTTTTTCCATATCTTTATTCATAATCTAAAGATATGTAAAGATAGGCCTTAGATTTGCATGCACTTTCCAGGATAGGAGATGTATGCAAAGTTTAAAATTTACATATTTGTTTTACAGAGGTGTGGGCAGTTTTGAGAGACCGCGGTTTATAAAACATTTACAACCAATGTAAATGCTGTCAAATGTTTATGTTATATTTGCAAACGTTTTTCGATATCGTTCATGCATGTAAAGAAATGTATTTTATTTACTAATACTTTCAAGTATAATAGTTATTTTGATAAATATCGATATTTGCAACATATCTTTACAGACGTATGCAAAGTTTTGAGAGACCGCGGTTTATAAAACATTTACAACCAATGTAAATGCTGTCAAATGTTTATGTTATATTTGCAAACGTTTTTTTATATCGTTCATGCATGTACAGAAATGTATTTTATTTACTAATACTTTCCAGTATTATAGTTATTTTGATAAATATCGATATTTGCGACATATCTTTACAGATGTATGCAAAGTTTTGAGAGACCGCGGTTTATAAAACATTTACAACCAATGTAAATGCTGTCAACTCTTTGTGTTATATTTGAAAACGTTTGTCGATATCGTTTATGTATGTACAGGAGTGCATTTTATTTACTTATACTTTCCATTATCATAAATATTTTGATAAATATCGATATTTGCAACATATCTTTACAGACGTATGCAAAGTTTTGAGAGACCGTGGTTTATAAAACATTTACAGCCAAAGTAAATGCTGTCAAATGTTTGTGTTATATTTGAAAACATTTGTCGATATAGTTTATGTATGTAAAGACATGTATTTTATTTACTAATACGTTCCACTATCATAGTTATTTTGATAAATATTAATATTTGCAACATATCTTTATAGACGTATGCAATGTTTTGAGAGACCGCGGTTTATAAAACATTTACAACCAAAGTAAATGCTGACAAATGTTTGCTTATTTTTGCAAACATTTGTCGGATGTATTTATGTACGTAAGGAAATGCATTTTATTTACTTCATAGTTAGTATATGAAACATTGATACTGTGAAGTTGTCTTCACACAGGTATAGCTTTGCGAGACTGCAGTTTATATATCGCATGCACAACACACGTAAATGAGGGTCGTGATTAGAGCTAAAAGAAGAAAAAAAGAAAATAATTTACTTCCAAAAAAAATAGATAAAAAGGGTCTAATATATACAGAATAGAAAATAATCATGACAATGGGCATAAAATATAAAAGAAATAGAGGAATATGATCTAAATTATCATAGAATACAGATATGAAAGTCCCCATTCAGACCCTAGTAAATGCTGTAAGATGTGTCGATTATTTCACATTTACGGAAAAAATAAATCCATATATTGTATAGTACGTTTTGCAGCAAAGTTCACGTATTGATTGTTTCAGAGAGTCACACCGAGCGAATATTTGAATTGAAGTAGATAGTGTTCTTCCCAATTCAAAACAGAACTGCTTGAAGATATAATTAATGATATTAAAAAATGGCAAGGTGCTTTTTTTATGTCGGACCGATGATATTTTTTTTTCTATTTGAATAAATAAGGAATTATCCACAGCTTTACTCCAGAACCATGGAAAATTTTTTTAAGACCTTGCTTGCATAACAAAACACGGCTTTAAAATGTTCATAACTTTCCTTAAGCTGGGGTCACACATTCACGATTTTTACTGCCGTCCTTGACAGGACCATTCCCGATTAAAATTTGTCAAAAGTCTGATCAAGATCCTGTGAATCGTGGATGGAAATTCGATTTGTATCTTTCGCCAGGTAAAATTCGACCGAGTCTGTCACGACTGCGTCCCGATTCTACCGAATGTAATCCGACAGAGATCAGATAGTGACAAGACAGTGAACCGACGCTGACGGAAGTTATCCGTTTGAAAACTGTCGGCATAATCGGGATGATCTGGTACTGTCGGAACGTAATCCTATCACGGTCCGCTCTATCGCATTGCAAACGGCTTTGTCTGGTCTCAGTCGTATTGTATTCTGTTATTGTCGGGACTTCTCCAGATCATTCCCGTTCCACAGGACACCGTCCCGAATACACAGAACATTGTTAGGAATTCGATCCGATACAGCAGAATCTGTCACGACATAGACACGATTGTAATCCGACTAGACAAAATCGGCTGAGTTTCCCCGAATGTTACGGGACGCACCTAACTGTCGGGGTGCTTTGCCGAACTATTCGGACCCTTCCCGACCAGTAGGAATCTGTTACGAATTAAAACGACTGCGTTCAGACAATAATAGGACATTCCAGATAATTGAGGATACTAATCCGACTTTTTCACTTTTCGTGTCGTATCGTTGTCTGATCTCAAACGGGAGCAATAATCGGCAATGTGTGAACCCCGCATTACAGCAGATTTTACATTTCGATATGCTTGAATCATAACGAAAACTAAGACGATGAATTGTAACAGTAAGCTGATATTTTTTTTTTACATCTTACAGCCACATAATAAATGGGTAGATGGATTGATTTGTGTAAACGTCCAGTTGCAAATACTACATGAATCTGAGGTGTAGGGAGAAATGCACTATTATAATAACACTGTGCTAAATTGTAAGCAGCTTTTCCTTTTGTACTTCAAAATATGAAAACAACGATGTCATTAAGAATGAACTCTAAACTAGAATAAATAAGATCAAATCGATAAACACGGCATGTTTTGTCCACATCAAGCTTAAGTCTACCAACCTTGATGTGGACTTGGAAAAAAGTTAGTTTCGCTTCTGCTTATTTGTGATCTTTTTTCATTTTAAACAAGAGAATACAAAATAATTATTTCAATATAACTTCAGCCAAGGCGTGGGTTTTGCATGATCCTATGATTTGAAAATACACGAGTATGCACATACATGTATTTTATCAGAATGTTGTCAGAATGTTTATGTTTACAAATGAAAATGTATAATAATACAATGAAGAAAGAGATGATGATGATGGGAGTTTTTAACAACCTCGACTGGCTATACTGTGAAGAAAGAGCATGAATTAACGATCCCTTAATAGGTGGTAAGTGTGTCACTTGTATGTAAATGAAGGGATTTTCCTGACTGTGAAATGGTTCATCTTTTAACACTACAGGGTACTTTAAAAGGAAAACCGTATGTGTTAATTACCAAAATTGATCAAATACAATGTAACGCTAATTGTGTATAATAACATCCAGATGTTGTAAACAGATTATACCAATTACGCAGGCCAAGAGTTGCCAGATAAAGACATCATTAAACATGCAGTTTGTATTCGTGAAAACGTGTTAATACTTTGAAAAACGCAGATAATTTAAAAGTTTATAATATGCTAGAAAATTAAAAGAGAAATAAGGACAGTTACCATGGTTACTGTAACATTGTATCTAAAAATATGTTGAAATTATATACAGTAAAACTGTTTTTAAACAATTATATTTTGTTATATAAAAAAAAAACATTCTAGTTTCCCCGCTTCTCAAACATGTAGCAGATATAATAGATTCGATGCAAATCAAGTAATTTAATTTTTGAATCAGGTATAATCTCTGTATTTCGTGTTTTAACTAAGAATAAAAATGACCAACATTAATGGAAAAAAACTACATCAATTTCAATAACCTTCCTGCTCCTGTATCAGTTTTATTCTAAAGATATATATGGTAGTATTCAATATTTTTTATTAGACTTATAATGATCTATTATATATAATCTTTATTGCAAAATTACACCCATGAGTGTCAAGCAATACAATCAAACAATAATTTTATACTATACAATACAATACAGTGAAATACAATGTAATACAATGAAATACAAAATAATACAATACAATATATAGAATAATAGAACATTAGAGTTCAATTATAAATGTATGTAAAAAACACCATCAATTCAAAATTTTAATAAAATATCTTGGTGCCCTTTGGTATCCCGATCTTGACTTTATCCTATTTAAAGGTATAATGATATGAAAAAAAATCCTAGTACATGTATTAATTTGTTCTAATCGAAGGCTCAAAATTATTAAAACATTTCTTAGCAATAGCATTTCATTTCAAATCAAAATAATGTTTTTCCTGAATGTTGTAAAGTTAATCGTCCATATCGAACTCTACCTCCATTTTCCCACCAGTTACAACATATTACAATTTGAAAACCTTTAGATGAAAGGTTCATAAGTCATCGCACGGAAACGACTGGAGCAGTCCGCCTGCTCGTCCGCAGTACAACAATAAATCAATAACGGGACTGGAAATCCGGTAATAAAAATAGCAAGTCTTTTTTTAGTCATTAATAAATGTAAAATAAATCCGGTTTACTGTCACATTCTGACATCCTCATGTTTATGTCGTATACTTGTAAACTGGTGTTTGTCTTTCAGTCGCTTTTTGTTTTTACTCAATGCAATAAGCAGATTGTCGGCACTGATTTTTGAAACTTGTCAGCAACAATGCTGATATATACCTGATATATAAATTTTATAAAAATCTGGCAAGAATTTTACCCGTTAGAGACCTAACAAGACCGGACGGAAGGACGGACGCCCGATATTTCAATGTTCCTATCAACGCGTCGCGCGGGGGACAAATCTTAAAATCATTTTGAATTTAGATTCATATTAATTTACACTTTTGTCTTCGGAGATGGATGTGTTTTTGTGTTTTGAGTTAGATATGATACACAGGCCTGGTACAGCTGATAAAAAACGCACCTTTTCACAAAGTGGGGAGACAAAACGACTCGCATGCGATTAGCAAAGGTGCCTTTTTGTGGGGGGCATATTGGTCACATGGGCGTCGGGAAAAGCCCGAGAGTATTCACAGTCTTATAAGGAGTTTTTCTAACAAGTATACAAGTGTTTATGTAAATTAAAAGGGTTGCTATTTCTTTATTTGCAAAAATGGAAATGTGGGATATACACAGCAACCGGCCAATTAACGACAATCAAAACCAAAGACATATAGATAACACGTGACTAATGCAGAATGGACAAGTATTTTTCTACTGCTAATCTGTTACGGTAGTTTTAGTAAAGATTTGTTGGTTTCTTGAATATGAAAGTTAATAATTATAAAAAAAAGAAGATTAAACAACTTTCCATCAAAGTCAAAATGACGTACATGTTAGCTTGCTATATTTGATATCTCCCAAGTACCATCCCACTATGAACTGCTTATACAAAAAATATTTTGTCACCAAATGATTTTTAATAATTTATAAAATAGAACCTCATTATATATGCTAATATAAATTGTGTGCCCTTGGCTAAATACTGGGATCATATTGTTTTACCAGTGTCCTTTCGACAGTTCCTCACTTGGTATACTAGCTAGTATAGGATTATACGGCTGATTTCGTAGGATTATGTACAGTTTTTAAGCTTAAACTTTTAAATGATGTACCTGGTGTTAGTACATACACTAACGATTCGCATCTTCGCGTCATTTTTTTTCTTTTTTTTTTATGACAGGTTGCAAAATTTGGCATTTTTAAATATATTGCGCCGACATATTTTTTTTTACCTATTTTGAGGGTGCATATATATTCTAAGGATCATTTTTTCTTTAATAATTTTTCACGAACGACAGAATGTTGAACTTGGTGTATTTGAGTGAAATTTTGCATACAGTTTGCAAGGTTTGTCCGACCATGGAAGTATATAATACTTCCACTTCCATGGTCCGACTAACTACGCACACAACCCACACGTTTATATCATACAAAGTATGCTATATTAAGATTGTGTATTGTAGCAGAATGTTGATTTTCTTTTTAATTTTCACAAATAACAGAATGTTTCACCTTTCTTGACTGCTGCACCAAATGTGTTTTTCAGACACAACAATTCAAATTGCACTGTATCGTCCTGTAAATGCATGAAATATTTGCCACCGGACGTTGAGCAACCATCAATCAATCAATTCAAATTGTACCTCAATATCACTGTTTACCAAATTACTGTATTCTGTAACGTCACACGTTTTCTGTCAAATTCTTAGCGTATCGGTCAACTTTGAAGCAATGTATATAAAACACAAGGATGATTACATATGTGTTTCTATATATATAAAAAAAAATAAAAAATAGAGGATGTGGTATGATTGCCAATGTTACAACTCTCCACAAGAGACCAAATGACACTGAAATGTACATCTATAGGTCACTGTACTGCCTTCAACAATGTGCAAAGCCATACCGCATAGTCAGCTATAAAAGGCCCCGAAATGACATATGTAAAACAATTCAAACGAGAAAACAAACGACCTAATTTATGTACAAAATAATGAACGAAAAACAAATATGTTACATAGCAACAAACTAAATTACAGACTACTTGACTCGGGACAGGAACATACAGAATGTGGTCAGGTTAAACTCGTTTAAAGGCGCCAACCCTCCCTTCCCCTAACCTGGGACATAAACTGGACCCCTGTTGTGTTCCCTTATCGCTACACTAACGGTGCGAAGCTTAAGATGGAATGACGGACCAGTTTAACTTGGGACAGTGGTGTAACAGTACAACATGGGAATAAACTGTAGAAATCAGTTAAAAAAGGCTTAACTCATCAGATGGATACAAATATAATACATCTAACAAAAACAGAGTGGACGTAGAAGGGTACTTATACATCCCAACAACCAACAGACTTTAAGTACAGAGTACTCGCAGTTACTGACAGCTAGTTGAAAGCTAATAACAACTATTACAAAAAGCATGCATCAGTCCGGGATATTATGTTATTTTTTTAGTTTTCTCCGTATATAAGAACAAAGCCATCTATTGAAAAATCTTTAAAAAAAGAAAAGTTAAAACAAGGCATTTTCCCTGTGTGAATTTGTCGTCAAAATTGACGTTTTCTAATCAAATTTACGAAAAAACAAAAATGGTGACCGCCATTTTTTTATTACATATTCCGATGTAACTCGATTCAAAGAACAAGTGTGCCAAAAATTTTAGAAATCGGGAGATATGCCATTCGGTGTCGTGTTATCTTGAAATATAAGTACACAGTTTTGGATTATGAAGAAAAATTGCTCACTTAGAGGGGAACACGAAATTGCATTGAAAATGAAAAAAAATCTGGAGCAAAATTAAACATACAAATCTATGCCCAGTCCCAATAGACCACGATCGCACCACGCTCACCACGATCTGAAATAAATAAAGATCGTGGTGAGGTCGCGGCATGAGCGGCATGAAAATGTAAATTTTCGTTGCCTTCTCGATGCTACAGTACTACGTCCTCATTACGCTTCTACAACGATCCCGCTACGATTATACCACGTTCTCACAGCGCTTATTCTGCGACCTAACTACGCTTATCAAGATCTTTCTACGCTCATCACGTTCTCACTACGACCATACCACGAGTTATCCGATTGCAACACGATCTTACCACGTTTCTACTGTGCTTATAGCACGTTCTTACCACGATTATACTACGTTCATAATGCGATCTTATTACGTTCTCAGCAAAAACGTCAACATCGTGTTCCATATCAATACAGTTGCATTTCTTGTGTTTCTGATTAATACGTAGATTTCCCTGAAACAATACAGTCATGCCACCAAAATCTACTAGAACACGTGGGCGTGGTGGTAGGGGTTGCAACCTAAATTACAACCTATTGCTGGTTCATCAAGCTCAAATGACGATATTTTAGTGAACGATAGCAGAGATGACACACATGTGTCAATATAAGTAGATATAGGAAGATGTGATATGAGTCAATGAGACAACTCTCCATCCAAGTAACAATTTATAAAAGTAAACCATTCTAGGTCAAGGTAGGGCCTTCAACACGGAACATTGGCTCACATCGAACAGCAAACTATAAAGGGCCCCAAAATTACTAGTGTAAAACCATTCAAACGGGAAACCCAACGGTCTAATCTATATAAAAACGAGAAGCATGGTTGGGAAAATGGACAATAAGTCCTTATTACAAACAGACAAACAAAACCTTGAGAAATTTCATATATTTTATGTGAAAATGACAATAGGAATGAAAGTCGTAGTATGAACGTAGTGAGGTCGTAAGAAGAGCGTGATGAGGACGGCAAGGGTGTGTTCGAATCGTACTGTGGTCTTGAACAGCGTGGTGTAAACGTGGTATGGTCGTAGTGGAAGCGTAGTCGGTCGCGTTGAGAACGTGAAGGTCGTTGTGAGGTCGTAATAACGTCGCTGTGAGATCGTAGCGCAGTCTCTCCGAATAGAATCACGTTTTCGCTACGCTCTCGCTACGATGGCACAGCGACCTTTGCTATCTTTCCACGACCTTAGTGCGCTCTCACTACGCTTCTACTACGACCGGTTTTCATCACGACCGCACCACGATTGTTTTGAACATGTTCAAAGTTGGCCACGCTCATCACGTCCTTGAAGACCTCACCACGACCGTGCTACGACCTTACTGCGATCTACACGATCGTACTACGATCATCAAAATTTGCATTTTTATCGTAGATCGTAGTGTGATCGTGGCCTAGTGGGACTGGGGTATAAAGATATTTAATATATTTAATGTGAAAATGACAATGAGAATGATGATCGTAGTATGAACGTAGTCAGGTCGTAAGAAGAGCGTGATGACGACGGCAAGGGCGTGCTAGAATCGTACTATGGTCGTGAATAGCATGGTATAGTCGTAGTGGAGAGTAATTGGGTCGTGATGAGAACGTGATGGTCGTAGTGAGGTCGTAATAACGTCGCAATGAGATCGTAGCGCAGTTTCTCCGAATAGAATCACGGTCTCGCTACGATGGTACAGCGACCTTTTCGATCTTACTACGATCTTAGTGCGCTCTCACTACGCTTCTAATACGATCTGATTTCGCCACGACCGCACCACGATTGTTTTGAACATGTTCAAAGTAAGCCACGCTCATCACGATCTTGAAGACCTCACCACGACCGTGTTACGACCTTACTGCGATCTACACGATCGTACTACGATCATCAAAATTTGCATTTTTTTCACAGATCGTAGTGCGATCGTGGCCTAGTGGGACTGGGATATTAGAAAATGACACTACTTTTAAAAAAGAAAAAAAAAATAACATTAAGAGATACAATCATAATATAATTAAGTGAAATAAAGAAAAGACGTAGATAATCCGAATGGCATCTGCTATGAGGGTGTGGATGGAGTTTTACAGAATAGAGAATAATGGGCTAAAAAAATAAAGAATAGAAAAGAAAAGGATAGGCCAAAAATTTAAGAATAGAGAATAGTGGGCTTCTTGGATATAAAAAAAGAGAATAATGGGCAAAATTTATATAGAATAGAGAAAAAATGGCGTAAATAATATTAAGAATTGAAGAACACCCACCTCTCTCCTTTTCCAGACCCTCTTTTATCCTATGACTGTTAACAAACATATATTACAATGCTAGGCGGTGTTGTCGTATAAGTTAGAGTACAGGTTCCAGCCCGGCGCCTGGGAGGAAGTTACGAATCAAATCTAACATCGGTAGGTTGATTTTCTAGGCACTTTATATATATATATATATATATATATATATATATATATCTTTCGACGTAAAACAGAATATGAGACAACGTAGAATTTGAATACACATACACAAACAAACGCATTGCAACATTTTGACTTGTTATTAAAAGAATAAATTCAGTCTCTGCTTTTACTCTTGTTTTACCTCCCAGAATTGTATGTTTATTTATATTTTCTTTAACTTTTCAGCCATGATGTCTGAGAGACATTTCAAAATTGGCCTTCAACACTTAATGCTTCTATAGTACGTTTGCCCACGACGATGCAGTTTGTTTATAAATTACAATGGAAAACACGCTACAGTACATAAACATATTGTCCTTTAAATAGGTTTAATTTTGCTATCTGAAAAAAACATAAATGTCGTATTAATAATGAATAAGTATAAATGTACAGCTAAATTTTCAAATTTATTGAAAAATGTCTTCAGTTAAGACAAACTGTTTAACGGCGTGAAAAGCAGCGTCTTCTATATGTAAAATAAATTTGCAGAAGTTTTGGCACTTCTATCACATTCCCTGGCTACCTATAGAACAATAGACCATTTTTCAAATTAGATTGTTTTTTTAAAGTTAGGATGTTCTGACAAAGTTTTTCTAAAAAAAGATCAGTTTGCAGGTCATCTTACAATGGACAATATATCAATACATGTTTCTCAGTTTCAACAAATTTTATACACGCTTTATATGTTCGTTGATAGAAGGTCTCTCACTAACAATAATGATATAGTCTTAGAGTACTTGTTTTTGTTATAGATATAAGCCAATCGAAGCACATACTAATGAATTTATGTCCCTGATATTCTCAAACTAATCAGCAAATTTTCCAAAATTACATTGCATGCCGCCTAAAAATATAAAGAAAGTACCACAGAAAAAGTGTATACAATAATGTTCCGAGTATGATATAAAAAAGGGGGGAGTACCCTGCCCGGAAAAAAATATTACTGATATGTAAATGAAAGTTTTAACCACGAGTTTGACTGAACTTGACAGTGTTATCTGAAATTCACAACAGGTGATCAAATACACGATGAAATTTGTGAACTTCACGCGGATATCTTTAGAAAACACATGCTAATCGAAACAACAGGGGTCGCAGGCATCTGTTTTCATGTATAATTCTAAATTTTAACGATTCAAATTATCTCATTCAGTCGATAAATAAAAAAATAAAAATTCTGCAAATACATGTACGATATAAATGCAAGAAGGTTTGGTATGAGTGTCAATGAGGCAGCTCTCGGTAAACATTACATTAACAGAACAATAATTAAAATAAGTTTCCTTTTTAATACAAATTTTACATAAATGTTCAAGTATAAAAATTAAATATATTTAAACTTTAGAAACTTAAAATCTAAAATTTATAAAAAACGAAAGGAGCTAACGTCAATAGATATTAACAATTCACCAAAGTTTCATGCGAATTGGGTCAAGCGTTTTTGAGTTATTGTCCGACATGCAGACGACGGACGGACGGACAGACGGACAACGGTATACCATAATACGTCCCATAAACGGGCGTATAAAAAAAGATTCCTGTCAAAGTACAATTGAACGCTGTAAAATTTTAGTATAAAATAGGCGGTAAATGAGATTTCGAATGACTGATAGTTCAATAACTTGTTTTAAGTTTTGCGTATTTAAAACAACACAATCAAATGACAACGGGAGCATTGTTTTAAGACAATTTATAAATCATAAAGAAATGATAATTATTTGTGCCTTATTATATTGATGGATATTGATACTAGCGGTTGTCTTCTATTGATCTTTTCGGACCAGATCTTTCTGTAAAAGGTGATAATTGTCACACTTAACTCCTGATAAACCCCGTTGATCGGAGAAAGGGCTACATCTCGTCCATGGAATGATATTATCTATCGATTTTGTTTGATTTCATTGGTAAATTGTGTGTCAATTATGACACGTGACTCACTGGTTCTTTGTTTGTAATTTTTAACTTTAACAAGAAAGTTTTTGCAGAGGACGCTTCATGAAGCACACGGAGTTCAACATCTCGTGACAGGACTAACGGATAAGGAAAATATTCGTCAATAGATTTAACGTTTATATAATTATGTGTGCAAACTAGCCGATTCTTTTTAAAAAAACATTCTCTCAAGATTTGTTTTGTGTCAAATATTATGTGGCAACATTACTACCGATGAAGGAATATTTCTACACTATTTCAGAAACTTGGACTTTTCATAAAAACTTGATAAATCGCTCGATAACCTTCCGAATGCTACCGATTTGAAATTTGTTACTATCTAGTAACAAACCGCTGAATTTAGTTTATCTTGTCTTTACATGTAGTAAATATCAACATTTCTTGTGCTATACCCTCCTATGGGTAGTTATGAGAGACCGCGGTTTATAAAATATATTAACACCTAATCAAATCATTTTAAAGTTTAGAATTTGCATATATTTATAACCATCTCAAAACTTTCGCAAACTTATGGCATTGTATACCTCTGCAAATGGAAATCTTTGTCATGTATTTTTCTATGATGTTAATTTATCCGCAAATGTGTTTCTTTGTCTAGGTAGCAAAGCATCATCATTCAAAAATTGTTATAGGGGTTATAAAGTGTAAGGTGTATCTACATTTGCCTGGTATGTAAACCAATTGAAAACGAGAACTTTATAGAGGGGTGTAAAGCATCATTTCCTTTAATCTGCATAGACCTGTCAAATGTATTGTAAAGGAATATTTTTGTTAGTCTTTATAGTCGGCTGAAATGTATGTCAAATCAGAGCATATCAAAAGCCTTTGAGCATATTCCTAAATGTATGGTAAATACATAGATTTGCAGAAAATTTGTTTAATTACGAAATGTGGCCAAATGATAATATCAATGACATGTGTAAATATATTGGGCATATGTAATAAAATTGAGAATGGAAATGGGGAATGTGCCGAAGAGACAACAACCCGACCATAGAAAAAAACAACAGCAGAAGGTCACCAACAGGTCTTCAATGTAGCGAAAAATTCCCGCACTCGGAGGCGTCCTTCAGCTGGCCCCTAAACAAATATATACTAGTTCAGTGATAATGAACGCCATACTAATTTCCAAATTGTACACAAGAAACTAAAATTAAAATAATACAAGACTAACAAAGGCCAGAGGCTTCTGACTTGGGACAGGCGCAAAAATGCGGCGGGGTTAAACATGTTTGTGAGATCTCAACCCTCCCCCTATACCTCTAGCCAATGTAGAAAAGTAAACGCATAACAATACGCACATTAAAATTCAGTTCAAGAGAAGTCCGAATCTGATGTCAGAAGATGTAACCAAAGAAAATAAACAAAATGACAATAATACATAAATAACAACAGACTACTACACTACATGTGTGCCCTTGGCTAAATACTGGGATCATATTGTTTTACCAGTGTCCTTTCGACAGTCCCGCACTTGGTATATTAGTATAGGATTATACGGCTGATTTCGTAGGATTATGTACAGTTTTTAAGCTTAAACTTTTAAATGATGTACCTGGTGTTAGTACATACACTAACGATTCGCATCTTGTCAATTTTTTCCTCTTTTTTTATGACAGGTTGCTAAATTTGGCATTTTTAAATATATTGCGCCGATATATTTTTTTACCTATATTGAGGGTACATATATATTCTCAGGATCATTTTTCTTTAATAATTTTTCACGAACGACAGAATGTTGAACTTGGTATATTTGAGTGAAATTTTGCATACAGTTTGCAAGGTTTGTCCGACCATGGAAGTATATAATACTTCCACTTCCATGGTCCGACTAATTATAACTACGCACACAACCCACACGTTTACATCATACAAAGCATGCTATATTAATATTGTGTATTGTATCATGATGTTGATTTTCTTTTTAATTTTCACAAATAACAGAATGTTTAACCTTTCTTGACTGCTGCACCAAATGTGTTTCCAGACACAACCATTACAATTGCACTGTATCGTCCTGTTAATGCATTAAATATTTGCCACCGGACGTTTATTCTGTAACGTCACACGTTTTCTGTCAAATTCTAGGCGTATCGGCCAACTTTAAAGCAATGTATATAAAACACAAGGATGATGACATATGTGTTTCTATATATATACACATAATAAGAGAATGTGGTATGATTGCCAATGATACAACTCTCCACAAGAGACCAAATGACACTGAAATTTACATCTATAGGTCACTCTACTGCCTTCAACAATGAGCAAAACCATACCTCATAGTCAGCTATAAAAGGCCCCGAAATGACATGTGTAAAACAATTCAAACTAGAAAAAAAACGACACTTAATGTATGTACAAAATAATGAACGAAAAACAAATATGTTACATAGCAACAAACTAAATTACAGACTACTTGACTTGGGACAGGAACATACAGAACGTGGTCAGGTTAAACTCGTTTAAAGGCGCCAACCCTCCCTCCACCTAACCTGGAACATAAACTGGACCCCTGTTGTGTTCTCACTAACGGTGCGAAGTTTAAGATGGAATGACGGACCTGTTTAACTTGAGACAGTGGTATAACAGTACAACATGAGAATAAACTGTAGAAATCAGTTAAAAAGGCTTAACTCATCAGATGGATACAAATAGAATACATCTAACAAAAACAGAGTGGACGTGGAAGGGTACTTATACATCCCAACAACCAAAAGACTTTAAGTACAGAGTACTCGCAGTTACTGACAGCTAGTTGAAAGCTAATAACAACTAATACAAAAAGCATGCATCTTAGATGCATAATCCGGGATATTATGTTAGTTTTTAGTTTTCTCCGTATATAAGAACAAAGCCATCTATCTATTGAAAAATCTTTAAAACAAAAAGAAAAGTTAAAACAAGGCATTTTCCCTGTGCAAATTTGTCGTTAAAATTGAAGTTTTCTAATTAAATCGGGAGATATACCATTTTGTTTCGTGTTATCTTGAAATTTAAGTACACAGTTTTGGATTATGAAGAAAAATTGCCCACTTAGAGGGGAACACGAAACTGCATTGAAAATGAAAAAAAAATCTGGAGCAAAATTAAACATACAAATCTAGGTTAAAAAAGACACTACTTTTAAAAAAGAAATAAAAAAAAAAAAATTAACATTAATTTAAGAGATACGATCATAATAATTTAGTGAAATAAAAAATTACGTAGATAACTAAAATGGCATCTTCTATGAGTGTGTGGGTGGAGTTTACAGAATAGAGAATAATGGGCTAAAAAAATAAAAAATAGAAGAGAATAGGATAGTTCAAAAATTTAAGAATAGAGAATAGTGGGCTTCTAGAATATAAAAAATAGAGAATAATGGGCAAAATTTATATAGAATAGAGAAAAAGGGCGTAAATAATATTAAGAATTGAAGAACACCCACCTCCCTCCTTTTTCAGACCCTCTTTTATCCTATGGCTGTTAAAAGAAAGAAGCACCGTAATTCATAGGAACAAATAGATTTGAAATATTTTATTTTTTCTCATAAAGTCTTTTGTATAGTTGGAAACATTGTCAACTAGTTATACTTATTATTAGAAATAAAATTGATATCTATTCGTTATTTCACGAATCACAGAGTTCAGTTTACTAGTGCATTTTACGAATAAGGGACAACAATTAAAAGAACAGGAAATTACATGACAAAAAAAGTCACGATTTAAAAAAAAGGTACGTACATATTAAATTTGATTATCATTATTTACAATGAACAAGATTTATAATTTAGGTAGTTCATTTTTTGACTTTCATTTAACATAGTTCTAGTCTTAGGTTATTTTTTACTTTTGTGGACCATTTCGTTCACTGTATTCATCCGTTGGCGTTGTTGCATGTCTCCTCTCTACTCTGACACCCGGGGGTAGCATTTTTCATTTCTGTACTTTTGTCTTCGTGTTGTAAACGTTCACACTTAATTTTTTGTGTAAATGCTTAATGAAACTTGGTTGATAAAAACGAAGCACTCAGTCTGCCATACATAAGTTTTGGCACAGTCTTAGTGCTAAAGATTAATCTCATCTGCTAAGAGTGTATCTAGTAGCAATCTGAGAAGGATTGACAGCCTTTAAACTCGTGTTGCGCTTGAAACCCTTAGAGTACTCTTTACCCTTCTCGGAACGATCGGTTAATTTCTATTTGCTCTACTTAAATCGTCTTTGAATTCTCATAGCATATGATATTTGTCAACATTCTTTTTTTACTGAAACTTTACAGAAAATTGTAAGAGTGGTCAGGGGCACCCCAATCTTTATCTTAGTTAATGAAAATAGCAACTGCAGTTTTTTTTTCCAGCGCATAACTGTTGTCCTAACAAACAAGAACCTAAATTTTCGAAACATAACAAGTAGATGCATCACAGGAAAGCAGTATTTTACATATCTCCACCCCCCCCCCCCCCCCAAAAAAAAAAACAATAAAAAAAAATCACTGTTGCTAGTACCTGCGACCCCCAATGCTAGTCTATACGGGTGCAGTACTAGTTTATTACTTATGTGCATTGATTAGTAGATACAATCATGAAATAAGTGTGCGTCTCTTGCCAAAAGCAATTCTTTTTACATTTGAGCCACCTGTGATTTTTTTGATTTTTTAAGCATTTTTTACAATGACTATTAATTTATAAACTAACCTCACATTTTGAATAGTATTTTGAATATATGGTCATTTGCATTGATAGATTCTGCCAGATTTGCACTTTGCATAATTAACTAATTACAAATTAATTTATTCAAAAAGGTCACGTTTGGTACCTAAAGAACTAAAACTTCAATAGATAAACCTTTAAATTGAAGTTCAACCTGCATAGGTATTACAATATCGTGAACGGATGAGTTGTATGTAAAATAAAAGATGTCGTATGATAGCCAATGGGACGAATACTGTTATCCGCCAGGGACCAAAGGAATTGATATTAACAGCTTCAAAGATAAGCATGATGCGAGTTAATTATTGTAAAATCAGAAATGAGCCTAGATATATATATATAGACACAGGGGCTTGTCACCTCTTTTGTTTTATTCTTTTATTGGAAAATATTTCAACTTATTTAGAGTTTTAAACACTTATCAATGCGATTTAACAATAATGATAGTTTATGTATGTTGCCCCTCTTTCCTTATTTTCCGCCTGTGTGGAAAGCAAGTACAATGATACATTTGTTAGACTCGGCTGTTAAAAGACAAATGTTACATGTAGTTATTTTAAGACTTTGCGTAAATATGTATAAGAAAGAAGTGCAAGATATTCCATTATTCAAACACGAATCATATACATTTCCGCTAAAACTATAAGTCTAGCCTTCGTCTTGTGGTACAGGGTACATTTTTTTTTAAAGATAGGTTTTCCATAGTACGAGCCGCTATCAACATTAGTGTAATATTTATTTGTCGCTTACAAATCTTCTTGAATTATGTTAAAACTTGTTGAGACTTATATAACCTTCAATCTTGTTTTAATGTTATTTCAATTGACTATGTTAAATGCAATTATTGCAACAACAAAAAACACAAACAAAAACTTATTTGATCATGATAGAAAATATAAACAGCTGCTCCATAAGCGCATGATACGACCGTCACTTTTTCAAAGAATAAAGTTCAATAACTTCTCAATGTCATATCAGAAAATCATGAAAAACTAAAGGGAGGTTATCTTAATAGATATAAACCAGTCACCAAAGTTTTATGATAACTGCTCAAAGCATTGTCCGAAAACTGGAAAGTCCTCCCTTTTTTATGAAAAAAATCACGTAACTCTGAAACTTAACATCTAAAATTTATAAAATTAAAAAGGGAGCTTACGTAAATAGATATAAACAATTCACCAAAGTTTCATAAAAAAAGCATTTTTGAGTTATTGTCCGAAAACTGGAAAATCAACCCTTTTTACATAAATAAAACCCCACAACTCGGAAACTTAAAATCTAAAATTTATAAAAAACGAAAGGGAGCTCATGTCAATAGATATTAACAATTCACCAAAGTTTCATGCGAATTGGGTCATAAAATCTAAAATTTATAAAAATCGAAAGGGAGCTCATGTCAATAGATATAAAAAAATTCACCAAAGTTTCGTGCAAATTGGTGAAAGTGTTCTTGAGTTATTGTCCGAACACTGGAAAATCCCCCCTTTTTTCATAAATAAAACCCCAAAACTTGGAAACTTAAAATCTAAAATTTATAAAAAACGAAAGGGAGCTCACGTCAATAGATATTAACTAGTTACCAAAGTTTCATGCGAATTGGGTCGAGCGTTTTTGAGTTATTGTCCGACATGTTGACGACGGACGGACGGACAGACGGACAACGGTATACCATAATACGTCCCATGAACAGGCGTATAAAAAAAACTATTCCTGTCAAAGTACATATGAAAGCTGTAAAATTTTAGGATAAAATAGGCGGTAATTGAGATTTCGAATGACTGATAGTTCGAGAACTTGTTTTAAGTTTTGCGTATTTAAAACAACACAATCAAATGACAACGGGAGCATTGTTTTAAGACAATTTATAAATCATAAAGAAATGATAATTATTTGTGCCTTATTATATTGATGGATATTGATACTAGCGGTTGTCTTCTATTGATCTTTTCGGACCAGATCTTTCTGTAAAAGGTGAAAATTGTCACATTTAACTGCTGATTAACCCCGCTGAGCGGAGGAAGGGCGACATCTCGTCGATGGAATGATATTATTTATCGATTTTGTTTGATTTCATTGGTAAATTGTGTGTCAATTATGACACGTGACTCACTGGTTCTTTGTTTGTAATTTTTAACTTTAACAAGAAAGTTTTTGCAGAGGACGCTTCATGAAGCACACGGAGTTCAACATCTCGTGACAGGACTTAACGGATAAGGAAAATATTCATCAATGGATTTAACGTTTATATAGTTATGTGTGCAAACTAACCGATTCTTTTTAAAAAAAACATTTTCTCAAGATGCGTTTTGTGTCAAATATTATGTGGCAACTTTACTACAGATGAAGGAGTATTTCTAGACTAATTCAGAAACTTTGGCTTTTTATAAAAACTTGATAAATCGCTCGATAACCTTCCGAATGCTACCGATATTAAATTTGTTACTATCACATGACTATCTAGTATTGTTTTGGCTTAATTTGTTTATGTGTACTATTTCTACCAGTAGCAAGAGACATATAAAAATATAGTATATATGTCTCTGCAGTAACATATAATACATATTGTAGTATATGTCTCTTTTAAAAATAGTAAATTCTATGTCTTATAAACAGAGTGAATTATGACTCGTGCAATTCCAGAAGTTTCAAAGAGATACTCAAAGGGAACGATCGTGTTATGCTACGCGAATGAACCATCATAACTCCGAGAGTAGAAGCTTTTGATGGATAAAGAAATTCACGCAGTACATCAAGAGATCAAGAACCGCTTTTTTTTTTATTAAAACGAAATTATTAAAATACATGTATAAAAAATGATATTACCAATATGTCAAAACCAATTCCAAAGCAGCTATATTTGTCATATCATAGCTTTACCAGTAAAGCTATGGTAATATTTGTCCATATAATCTGCACCTTTCAAATATATCAGCAAACTAAAAGCAAATATAACTATTTACGATACATTTTTAGCTGTCTTAAATATTTTTCTTTATAATATCTTTGCATACATATTCACAGTTTCATATTCCCAATATATTTACACATTCATTTCTAGCTGTCTGAAATATTTTTCTTTGTCATTTCTTTGCATAAGTTTTCAAAGTTACATATGCCCAATATATTTACACATGTCATTGATATTATCATTTGGCCACATTTCTTAATTAAACAAATTGTCTTCAAATCTATGTATTTACCATACATTTAGAAATATGCTCAAAGGCTTTTGGTGTGTTCTGATTTGACATACATTTCGGCCGAATATAAAGACTAACAAAAATATTCCTTTACAATACATTTGACAGGTCTCTGCAGATTAAAGGTAATGAATGCTTTACACCCCTCTATAAAGTTTTCGTTTTCAATTGGTTTACATACCAGGCAAATGTAGATGCACCTTACAATTTATAACCCCTATAAAATTATTTGAATGATGATGCTTTGCTACCTAGACAAACAAACACATTTGCAGATAAATTTATATCATAGAAAAATACATGACAAAGATTTCCATTTGCAGATGTATACAAATACATAAGTTTGCGAAAGTTTTGAAATGGTTATAAACATATGCAAATTCTAAACTTTAAAATGGTTTGATTAGGTGTTAATATATTTTATAAACCGCGGTCTCTCATAACCGCCAATAAGAGGGTATAGCACAAGAAATGTTGATATTTACTTCATGTAAAGACAAGATAAACTAAATGCAGCGGTTTGTAAATATATGTAAATGTCGGTCTCTGTATACATTTACATAACATTTGCATACCTCTTCAAATCCGGGATTTCGTGTAGCATGTGTAGTGCAGATGTTTGTAGTTTACAGAATGGACAGAACCTTGCAAAGAAAATTATTTTCACTTCTACGTAAAAATCTAACCAGAAAAGTATGTGTAAGCAACCAAATAATTATGTATTATTTATGAAGCATATGTTGCTTGTTTCGTTAATCATTCGCTTCAGAAAGCGAAAAACTATATATCTATTAAATGAAAACGAGTTCAATGTTGGCAAGCATAATGTACACGTGGTAAAAACTTAACTAGACTGCAGCAAAATTATTTCAGAAATTTGAATACTTTATCGAGTCCCGTCAATAAAAGAACAAAATATCGAATAAAACAAGTTCCCTGCAACATACCACGAGCCTATTCTCATCATTTACTCTTAAACTCTTTTCTAATATTCGATTCGCAGGTACATGTATCCTGCCATTCCTGGTTGGACACATTTGATCCAACGCTCACTTCTCTCTTGAACCGACGTTGCTGGAGCGATGATCCATACCTTCAAAGTATGAAACTATTTGTTTGGAGCACATGGCACTAATACTTGCTTTAAAGTAACCCTGAACACGTTATCTGGAGCTCGATCACATACGGTGTAACCCCTCCCCCCCCCCCCCACACACACACCTCTACTCCCACCATTAAATCAGTGTGAGCCCATATTATACTATTTTCTACTTAGTGCTGTTGGTATTGGTCAATTTCGAATTGTATAGGGTGGTAAAGGGTCAAATTTTTGCAACGTTTTTTTTTTTATTTTTTTTTATTTTACTTGTTTTTGTGTAAAAGAATTTAAACACGTTTTACCTGTCTCGTGTTTGGTTCGTTGTGTGTGCTTCGTGTTTCCCCTTATTTATTTTCCATGTTTCCTGTCATACTTTTTATTTCTCGTACTTGTCAAAACATTTTTACATTTCTATATAATATTTATTATGTTACATGTACATTATGTATATCATCGTGTTGTTATAAGGACCTTCAAATTACTATAGTATAATTAATTTGTTTTTAAATTAGATGCAATTCAAGGACGTTTACAGCTGACAGCATCGTGTTTATGTCCTTTAAAAATGACTGCAGACGGCTTTTTCTTTTTCGTGCTATGTTTTGTCATTTTTTCATAGTGTTTCCGTGGTACCTCCTCTATATTGTTTACCATTCTATTTGAAGTGTATGGCGTTGAAGCAAAAATTAAAATCTGGTTGATTTTTTTTGGGCATATTCTGGACCATTCGTCATTCTCTCGATGATGCATGCACCATGAATAAATTATCTTGGAACCAGTATCTTTTAAATAATTACCAAGTCAGAAATACCACTTTTTAGTTAAATATTCAAATTTTTACAGATAGTCCAAATAATATAATAATTTCTTGAAAGACTTTTTAAATGATTAACTGGGACGCCTTCCTCATGTTCCTATCTATGAGTCATATTAGTCTTATAGTATTGCTTCTTTTAATTTTTTGCTGCGATTACTTCTAATAATGATGTTCATAGTTTGACCGTCATTATTAGGAAAAATTCACAGCAAAAACTGAAAGAAAGAATATTATTAGTCAATTTATATGTAGTTTGCTCATCAAGACTTCCCACTTTGACAAATTTTTTTTTTTTGTGGAAAGAATATGTCCACGAAATTAAATACCCCAAGGAAATTTAGCCCCCATATAATACCACTTACATTTAAGGAAACCACGAAATTAAATTCCCATGAAATCGTATAGTAGTAATTCTTTTATATAATATAATAATTATCAGTTAAAAAATTGAATAGATCACTGCATGTACTTTCCTTCTAAAAATAGAGTCTTACATTAAATATCTGAACTGTGTCCCTTTTGATAGGAATTAGATCCATTACTCAAAGCTATATCCCCAGTAACAAGGGACCCATTATAAAATTTCTATTGGATTACCACTAGTTGAAGAGGCAAAAAAGCCCCGCTGGATATAAAGCCGTTTATTCTATTACAACAGACCAGTGTGAGGAAGCATGAAAGTACGCAAGTGACTTTATCATTTTATAAACGAAGAAGGCCACAGCTCTTTATAAACCCCTAGATTAAACAAGGGTGTGTGTCTCATATTCATATTGCTCTGAATGTAAGTCTACCTCAACCTCTACTGCTGATACAAAAATAACAACCCATACTAGTGGGTTTTTTTTTCAGGAAACCTAGCTGAAACGCAACGTAAGCTTCCTTACCATGAAGTGTGCCACTGTGCGCATTTTCTTTTTATCTTTATACCAAAACTTTTAGTCTTTAAAAAAGTGGATTTACAAATGTATACTACTTTACTTCTGTCTGAACATCTTTAAGTCAGTCAGTCTGTCTGTCTCGTAAATATTTTTCGTCGCATATTTCTCAGAAAAATAACAAGGATTTCTAACCTTAGGTTTCAGGGTTTATATGAGTCAGCTATACCGTGTGATGCTATTTCAGATTCATCACTAAACACCTACTTGTTTACCATCGGGAAATGAATGCTATAGTTACATCCTCGAAGATTCGAGGAGCGAAATCAGTAGAATGTATCTGTACCAACAACAATAACATTTACTTACACAGACATGACAGATACATGTATAATTATATACTGCTAGATAATAATGCTTAATTGTGGATTACTGATATTGATATTGAAGTATTCCTGTCATTATTTACAATGACATTTGGAAAAAAAGATACTAAATAATGGAGTTAAAGATAATACATAAATTTAAATATTTATTACATCATGTACATAGTGCTTATTATTAAAAAATGAGTGGTAAATAAATTTTTTGTTCAAATGTCGATTGAAGACATTATTACTGGTAAATAAGGACAGGGAAATAATTTGTTAGCATTTTAACAGTAACTTCTTGAAGAAGTATGTTTGCACTAACTTTTGATTACGTTAACATGTTGAAAATTTCATTTGATATATACATGTACTATACATTGATTTGTATATACATGTATAATATTTGCATTTTCATATTTCAGGGATGATGACCTGAAGGCAGACACCAGTAGCAAGTTAATAACACGTTATGACCATTACATTGCATTATTAAAGATCTCACTAAAGTTTGTTTAGAAAGCTACCAAATATGTCCATGAAAAGTAGAAAAAACAGCAATTCTACATAATGTACCATAGTAAACAGAAGCATGACTGTTTCAAGACCAAATGAATTGGAATTAAGTGTCTTGATGCTGAGGGACAGAGGAATATTAATTGGACAATTTAGGCTCTTTTTCATCATTACTGAAGTTGATGTTTATCATCTTATAGAGATTTTACCGAAGTTTAAACTAATTATAAATATAGGCAGCTGGAGATTTGTAAATATTCTTATAATTAGAGTTTCAAAAAAGGATTTCATTTAAAAATAAAAGTGATTTAACGGAAGTAATTTGTCGTCTCTTTCATAAAATATTTAAAAAATCAGCAAGATATATCCAAGTGAGAGATCAACAGATAGACATATATGAAAGTCAGTTGAACTGTTAAGTGGGCAAAGAGAGAAATATTCATTAACAAGGCTTATATGAGTGTTATGTTATTTTTATTGCAAAAACGGGAAACAGATAAAAGTAATTGGATATAAATATAAATCCTACCTACAGATATACATGAGATATACATGTAGACATACAATTCACCGATACACCACAAATAGAGTTACATGTAGTTAGAAAACTAAGAATATGACATTATACATGTACAAGTATGATAACTAATGAAACAACTCTCAAAGAGAACAAATTGTCATATATTGTCCACCAGAGAGCAAGAAAATCATATTTTGTCAGGATTTATATTCATTTCATAGTACAGAAAACAGGTTTACAAAAAGTTGAAAAGCATGATAAAAAGTGTTTTAATTGCGGTTGTTAGTCATATTGATTTTGGCCTTCAATACTGAGCAAGACCTCTGTTACAGCCGCAGAATTTTTGAACAAAAAACATTATGGGTAGTTTCTGTGTTTGCATTTACAATGTATATCATGTAGCTGCTATTTTTTATATATGTACATGTACATATATGTAAATGTATATCTAGTTTGTCTATACTTAGAAATCAGAAAATTTTGCGTGTTTCCATTTCCTGTTTAAGGTTAAACCATTGTATCAATTTGGTTAAAAAAATATAAATAGGTTTTAAAGATGGTATTGTTTGAATGCAGCATTTTCTGAAACTGAAATAATTAATCTCACATATTTTTTGTCCTGGCATTGTTTCAATAATTATCATTATCTTTGGAATACATTTTACTCAAAGATTTCTAAGTCATTTTGAAGGATATATACACTTGGAAACTTGTGATATTTTCACAGTATAAGAGATTCCTATATCTAGCAAGTTCAGCTAAAGATGTTGGGTATACCATGTATATATGTACGGCAATGAGACAGAATTCCCAACACAGACTGAAATTGTTTCCTTCTTTAATTAAATTTGCATACATATTTGTGTAATACAGCTAGAATTTGATATAAAAAAGATGATGAGGTATAATTGCCAATAAAGTTTTCATTCACAATTAAGTTATTCTACTTTCTGTAATTTGGTCAGGTAAAGATTAACCAATAAATTTAATTTAATAGTTTTATATTATGACTATTTTGTTTTGTCCCTATATCATGACTCATTCATTTGAAACTTTTAGATTGTGTATATGTACAAATTGTGAAGTTATTTCTGTATATTTATATATACTGGTACATAGAATTTCTTATATTCTGACAGAAAAGAAATACTTTCCAGTTGGCTCAAATCTCAGCAAGTGATAAGAAATAAGTTTTATGAGTTTAATATCTTTAAGATGAACCTTAACTAAATAAACTCCTCATAGATACCATTACTTAATTTTGTATATACGCCAGACGCGCGTTTCGTCTACAAAAGACTCATCAGTGACGCTCGAATTCAAAAAAAGTTAAAAAGGCTAAATCAAGTACGAAGTTGAAGAGCATTGAGGACCAAAATTCCTAAAAGTTTGGCCAAATCCAACTTATGTAATCTATGCCTGAGGTAGAAAAGCCTTAGTATTTAAAAAATTCTATATTTTTTAACTATTAATTTATGAATATAACCATATCATTGATAAAATATTATTGCATTTAATAATGAAAAAATAATGACTGATTGATAGTGCTGAATGTCACGTAACGTAAGCACGTTTACCTATTTCTTGGTTGTCCCCTTGTATTGTTGGACATTGTGTACGGCTGACAGGAATGTGATATGAAATGAGCAGCAGAAAAAAATAGGTCACTATTTCCCACTTCATGGTAAAATTGTATACTTTAAGATTGAGAAGTTAAGATGATATATAAGACTAGGTACATTGTAAATTTATCTGACACTAATCGGTTGCGGATTTGTTCACAGATGAAATTAAAATTAGTCGTATATGCATATGATATAATTTGTCAAACTGGTTATCGCTTTTAATGATATACATGTGGTGTAAGCATAAATCGTGAGAGCTCAAAGTACTTTCTTTCAATTTTTGGGTACTCAATGCTACATTTTCTAACCCTTACTCCAAAAAGGTAGTTTGTGCACATATCATAACTTGCTCATTCTACGAAAACGGAATTGTAACTTCCATGTTAATACTGGTGTATGCCTTTGAATATTCTAAACAAAATTAAATAAGTAAAAGGAGGGCAGAATAATTCTACCAAGAAACTAAGAATGTTAGAATAAGTAAAACATTGCTCCAGATTGGTTGGAAAAGAAGATTCTGTCCATCAAATTGCAGAAAATAACTAGGGACATATAAAAAAAGCAATACAAAATACTGGCCTGGCAACTGGTGAAAATTCATATTCATTTAGAAACAAACAAATCACCCTGCCCCCACCAGAATAAATTCAAAAAGACCTCCCAATCATGATTTACTAATTGATGCAAGTCGCACACAAGATTCAGGAGATATACAAATAGTAAAGACTGAATATTTATATTGAGGTTTAGAGTATATATTTATGATTTAAACATCAATGACAAACAACAAACAACAAAAACCACATGAATTTTAATATAAAGTTCTTTGTGAAAATTCAACTTTTTTCATTGAAATGTTTTATGTTTCCCAAAATACAAGCACTGGAAGAGATCTAGTATGCAATTTATTTCATTTATATAATGAACTTGCAAAATGAGAACTGCGTGTACTAGAACCATTGATGCGGATTCCGGACTTGGACAATAAACTTAAAAAATATAAAAATATGCTGTTTTATGAAAGTCCAGTCTGAGACTATTTTACTAGAAGTCCAAGCTGTCACAATTAAAATTTTCTGAAAAAAAAACGTCAATAAATTAAGCACCTAATAAGAGAATATTCGTTTATTCGCTACAAAATGGCCTTATTATATGAAACGTTTTATGGTTGGTAGAAAGACCACATTTCAAATTTTTCAAAAAGTGCTGTGCTTAGTTATACAGAGTTCGTGCTAAAGAAATTTCATTACCCGAAGTGCCAAAAAGTCAATAAATCGAAAACATTTTCCCGGTTTTATTGTTTAATATTTACAAAACCTCTTTTTAACACAAGGCATGAAAATTTTTCGGTAAGATAATTTATTGCAATTACAAAATATACAGGGAGCCCAAAACAAGGGCGATCCGATTTCATCTTGCACTTGTCTTTTTTATTTTTTCGGGAAATGTCCTTTCTTTCAGTTTGAAGTCACGTGACACTAGTGACAGTGTATTTATGTTTTTCTATAAATACAAGTTTGGAATGTAATTCAGGATATATTATATTCTCTCTGGGTACGATTTTGATGTGCATTTTGGGCTTTAGGCAGAGAAAACTAACATTGAGTTCAATATGATTTTCCGGTACATAAAATAATTGGAAATTTCTTGAAACGCCCTTAGCATCGCTGCGCAATAAAAGTGTAACGGACACTATCACCAAGTTGACAGAATGTGAAGAATAATCCGTGTTACAGATGAAGACGGAATTGGAGTTCGTTTTGCGCATTATTTATGATGCATTGTTGTGTTATTTTACTGGTATTGTACAAACTATTGAAAATGTGTTTATTGATATTGTTTAAACATATTTCTCCTCTTTGTTACATGCATTACATAGAATTACTAAAACAAATAGCCATCCTTTTGGGGTAAAATTACTGAAAATGTGTGTGCTAAAAAACCTTCAACAACATGGTTTTTGACTTAATAGCAATTCATAAAAAAATATTATCATTGATATCTAGGAACAAGCACTAATTCCCTTCATCCTTGGAGTGCGGTATTTTTGTTATTTTACTTTTTGCGAGGATACGTACATGTTTATGGTTTTCGACTATACATTTCATTCCACAAATATCGGCGAAGAACCTAGGTTTTTATGTCTTTATGAGAACTTTGTAGAGAAACTACGTTAATACAAAAAAAGAAGATGTGGTGTTATTACCATTTTCACAAACAAACAGAAAATGGCACTGAAATTAATAATTAAAGGTCACCGTACGGCATCCAACTAAAAGCAAAACCCATACCACGTCCACATATTCAGATATAAAAGGCCCCAAATGATAGATATGAAACAGTTCAAACCAGAAAAACTAAAGGCCTAATGTATGTACAAAACGATTAACACAGCAACACACGACAATCACTAAATTATAGACTTCAGACTTGACACACACACGTATGTACGGAATATTACAGGGTTAAACAAACAAGCGGGATACCATCTTTCTACCATAACTTTGAACAGTGGTTAAACAGTACAACATGCATTGCACATATGACATAAGAACGAAATATAGAGATCAGTTGATCAAGGCTTTAAGTATGGTTGATCTACCTTTTGTGTGAATAGATACACTATTTTTCGAGGGTGTTCCGTTTTACAAGATTGTAAAAAAATTTCATTAAATCATGATTATGCAGTTTGACGTTCAACGTAACTTAATAGACATTAAGTTCAAAATTCACATTAAGTGCAATTCAATTAGTATTGGTCTTGTTAAATCTAACATTGACATAAGATTGGTAAAATCGATGTAATTTATCATTCACTTACCATATTCTGTAAATTAAGATTAATTCCAACATTGATTAGTAATTTTACGACTTCAGTTTGTCCCTTCAATGTAGCCTCATGAAGTGCAGTACTATTAATCTGTATAAAGAAAAATATACCAATGTTACCATTACGTCTGATGAAAAGGTAATGTAGTGTTCAACAGCATCGCTTGTCGACTTGATTACTAATAAAATAATCAATGCAACGAACTATAGTATAGTGTTATCAACTGGCTGTTTCTGTATAGGCACTGGTATAGAATCAAGGTTTGCTGTATTGGCCAATATTTCCAATACGGACTGGCAATGATGTCAATATATATCCATTATTTCCAATACGGACTGACAATGCTGTGAATATAGGCCCATTATTTCTAATACGGACTGGCAATGCTGTGAATATAGTACCAATATTTCCCATACGGACTGACAATGAGGTTAATATAGAACCATTATTTCCAATACGGACTTGCAATGCTGGGAATATAGAACTTACATTTCCAAAACGGACTGGCAATGATGATTATATAGGACCATTATTTCCAATACGGACTGGCAATGCTGTGAATATAGGACCAATATTTCCAATACGCACTGGAAATGATGTTAAAACATTGTTTTGACGTCATTCTATTGTTCTACCCGTTCTTTATTTCAGGGATTGGACTATCATTTACCTGTTAGAATCCATTATGCTACCCTTAGCTGTCCAATATTTTTAATAATATCGCTCCACTTTCTTAGAAATATTGGTCAGCTAAAGGTAGCATAACTGATTCTTACAGGTACATGATAGTTCAATCACTGAAATAAAAAAAGAATATTTATTACCCCAATTGTTTTCCTCATGTATAAACAAAAATACAACCAAAGAACACATGACAACTAAAACCCCATTTTATTAAAGTCACCTTCCAATACAATAATTGTGTCTCTCGTCAAAACGGTTCTTGAGGAAATAAATCACTTTCATATTGATTTTTAACACTACCAATACTTATATCACAGCCATTTTTCTCGTGTTTTGGGTTGTCTCTTTTAGCACTAATTCAATAACTTGATTATGCTCGTTGTAAGTCTTGTTTTTGTTCCTATAAGCAATACAGTAATTCTCCTATATTTTGATAGATCTTGCAGCAATACAAGGGCCACGAACAACCTAAACCTTATCCTGTGTACAAAGTGCGAATCTAGAACTTCCTTCATGAACTAGGGGACTATAAAAAGTTTTATCAGTTTTAGGTTTCGACGTTGATTTAAAAGTTGTTGTTTTAAAGTCTGATATTATTGCTTAAATATGAATATAATGCAACACTCCGCTTATGAAAGACGATGAATATGAGATGCAGAACAAAGGAAGACATTATCGCATTTTATCTGTCAAACAAACCAATTGTTTGTCCGATTCACTCTGTGTTCGCAGGGATCGTTTTATAATTATTTTTTTTTTTCAAAAGAAAATCGAGACAAAATTATGTTTCGGTAACATTAAACAAACTTGGTAACTTTAGCTTTGAACAAATAATGCAATATTTTTACTTTTCGAAACGGAAATAATAAAATTCCGACAACGACCGGAAGTGAAAAGACTGTATTTGACTGGTCCAAAAAGCAATATAGATCACGTGATTTATATGACCAGGATGACGTCACCAGTATGACATATGCCGTTTTTGGTATTATTAGGGCTGTTTAAATCGTATTATTTAATTTAAGTAAATAATTGCGTTATCTTGCTTATTATAATAAGGCAACATGGGAATATAGGCCGTTTATGATACTATGTGACATACATGACATAGATGACGACAGATATGTTTCAATTGTCAACATGAACACATCTATCCTTTCTCACTCGAATATAAACTACATGTACTGAATAAACTCATCACAGAATCTGCTTACCTTTCTGGAAGTGTTTGTTTAGTAGGAATTTTCTTTCAGCATTTATATTTTAATTTTGTGCTTTGTGTACTAACACTGGACATTTTTAATTTGCAAAACACTTGTTTCCATATCCGCCACCGCCTCTCTTAAGAGATTGAGTGTCGTGTATATTACCAGAAAGTGCGGGATTACATGGGATTCAATAATTTCATTTCTTTTTCGCTGTTATTATTATGCATATTTTGCAATTTGATTTAGAAAAACCTGTGATTCTCAATATCCCATGGAACCGAGCGAAATCCCATGTTATTTTCCATTATCCCATTGCTGTCCCATGTGACAAAAGAAATAACATTGGACTATAATTATCCCATGTTTTGTTTTATATCTCATGAGACAAAATAAAATCATATGGGATTCTCATTATAATTATACACTAATGTAGAACACTCACGATTAAGTTTTGGGGTAATTTTTTTCTGTAGATAAACTTAATTTTGAAAACGTTTCAGTATTTTTCTGAAACATTTTTAAAAGATAACGGACTTATTTTTGAATATTAATATTGAACAATGATTGTTAAGAAAAATATCTGCCAAAATAGTTTGGTAATTAACTGGGTTCAGGCTGTCGAAAATGTCTCCTTGTAAATAAGTTATTGATCAAAAAAATATTTGAAGGTGAACTAAAAATCATTTATCTATCAAAGTCAATTCGTCAAGAACGTTTCTGATATATTTAAAGAAATGTGAAATAATAAATTCAAACTTTTGTACTGCGACTTTCTGTCCGTTTCCCAATACTTATTCCTTGTTATTTTTTTTTTCATAACCATTTCTCTTTATATATTCGACTACTTATAATGTGAGTATTTCTAGTGACAATTTGTTAGAACGCTTTATTTTAATTTTCATACCAATCAACCATGTTACCCGTAGAACGGAGTTAAGTACACACTTAGACATTTAGAACACTAAAAAATTCTACACTTTTTTATCTGGATTTTTTTTTCTGCATCGAAGCCGCCAACCTGTATCAAACATAGCCAAATCCTTGGATGGCGTATTCACGAGGTTGAGGGATTGACAATATAGAATCAACGTGAGAAATATAAAGCGAGTAAGTGATTGGGTGTTAAAAGCTAGTAGATCTGAATTTGTAAATAAGCTAATTGAATTTAACTTGTTTAGAATGTGTGTTGTGGAATTGTTTTACAAAACGACATATATAATCTGGGCGGATATACATAAAACCACTTTAATTTAAAGGTATTAATAAAAATGGGTCCGCTTTAAAAATGACTTATCACATAATACCAGAACATATGTATATTGTTAGATGATAAGAAAATAAAGCTATAGGCCTAGTTCAAAATCTTTACAAATTATTTATCTTAATTTCTATTAGAATATCTGAGTGCATTTCAAATGTTTCATGTGTTTTAAATGTCTGCGTTTTGTATGATATCGTTAAGTTTTATAGACAGATGCACGCCGTTTACTCTTTTATAACTTTTTGCCATGGCGTTGTCAGTATGTCTTCGACCTGGGATTTAATATATCTTTTATACTTAATAGTCCCAGCTTCGACTTGTAAGTTTTATATATGCATCTCTTTTCTGAATCATTGGTCTTAATTCAAGGACACTAAGAGTGAAGGAAGTAGAGACGGATGAAGATGAGGGCAGAGGGAATGAGCGACCTTTTTTTGCAGAAAAATATTTAGAGAATCACTGTAGCGGTGCCCCTCCTTATGCATGACAGACAGTGCTTCATTATGACATTTTTTTTTATCTGGTTAGGACTATATAACAATATGTAGTAAGTTTTTGATTTGTGATAGACAATAATACAATAAAACAAACTACCGAAAGCTTATGTTCACATCAGGGGGTATGGGTGTGAATAGACAGAATAGAGAATATCGAGTAAAAAAATAAAGATAATGAATTGAAAGAGAATAACTAGCAAAAAGTGTCAGTTTGTAGAAATATAGTTATTTTTTTAAGAAGACAGAAAAAGAAGCCCCCACCCCCACCCCCCACCCCCAAGACCCTGAATCCTGACTTCAACTGGTATTTAAAGCTGCCGGAATATTTTGAGACAAAGTGTATGTTTTAATAGTCAGCCGAAAACAACTGAGCCTTTTGAATCAATAATTTATTAATCAGAATACTGACTGACTTAAACATCTTGTTTGGTTAGTGTTATGCACTGTTTTGAAAGTGTTTGTGCAGCTGTCTAGTCCTTTCTCTAAATTATATCCTTATGTATAGTGTGTATATAAAAATGAGACAGCTAGCGAACAACACAAAAATAAGGGGAAAACATTTCATTTATAATTTACTGTATCAATGTTATAATTTCCAACAAGATCAAATAGTTCAAGGTATTTTCTAATTGAAATAAAACGCAAGTTGAACTCTTTCAGAACTCCAGAAGCTTAAAGAAGTGCTGTTTCTGTTGTTGATGTTTTGTATAATATATTTCAAATTCTTGTGAAAAATGGAATGTTATTGTAATTGCCTAAAGTTTTAACATTGATCTATATATATATATATATATATAACTTTGGTAAATACCCAAATGCTATAAACAAGAATACATAAATTGATTGTTATATAAAATCAAAATAGGAAGATGTGGTATGTTGCTAATTTGACAGCTTTATATCACAGACCAATAAAATTCGAAGTTGCTTTCGTACATGTAGCAATGATTTTCAATAAAAAAAATATATGCAGTATTGATTTAATTTATTGGTAGTGTTCGTCCAGTGTCATCAGTTGCTACATCCTTTGTCATAGACCTAGTGGTGTAAATAGTTATCAAAGGCACCCGAATTATAATTTAGTGCGCCAGACGCGCGTTTCGTCTACAGAGGAGTCATCAGTGACGCTCGTTTCAAAATATTTTAAAAGTCAAACAATTCCAAAATTGAAGAGCAGGGAGGATTCATAAAAGTTACACCAAATACGGCTAAGGTAATCTATGCCTGGGATAAGAAAATCCTTAGTTTTTCGAAAAAAATAAAGTTTTGTCAACAGAAAAATTATAAAATGATCACATTATTGATATTCATGTCAACACCGAATTGTTGACTAATGGGCTTGTTATACCCTCGGGGACGAAACGTCCACCAGCAATGCCATAGACCTAGTGGTGTAAATAGTTATCAAAGGCACCAGAATTATAATTTAGTGCGCCAGACGCGCGTTTCGTCTACTTAAGACTCATCAGTGAAACTCATTTCAAAATATTTTAAAAGTCAAACAATTACAAAAGTCAGATCAGTCATCATGTTCATCACTATGTCAATGAATTGAAGTTTTATTAAATACCAAATGATATTGAAACCACAATAATGATAATGTTCTCTGCTGAATGACCAAAAACCGGACTATACATGACGATCACCAAATTCTAGATGATAAGAAACTATTATTTTTCGGGTGAAAGGATATAGCAACTAGTGTGTTAAGCCTAATAAAAGAGTTTTCATTGATTTCAAATGGGAATTAATTGTGTTTCAAAAATGTATTTTATAAATAAATATATATTTATACTTACATTATCAGCTTTTTGTTGAAAAGTTTGGTTTCGAACAGTTATAGAAAATTATGCAATAGAATTACAATGGAAAAAAATATTCAACTTATAACAATTTACTACCAAACAGAATTCATTGTAACATGCAAATTACTGTATATTCATAATTTGAATCCCATAGGATTTTGTTTTGTCCCATGGGATATTAAAATTCCCGTGATAATATAGTTCCATGGGATTTATTTTGTCCCATTGGACAACTAATATCCCACAGGACTACAATTACCCCATAGATGTCTCCCTGTCCCATGGGATACTAAAAATTCCATGTTTTTTTTTTCTAATTGAAATTGCAAAATATATATAACAAATAGTTATCAAAAGTACCAGGATTACAATTTTATACGCCAGACGCGTGTTTCGTCTACATAAGACTCATCAGTGACGCTCAGATCAAAATAGTTAAAAAGCCAAATAAATACAAAGTTGAAGAGCATTGAGGATCCAAAATTCCAAAAAGTTGTGCCAAATACGGCTAAGGTAATCTACTCCTGGGGTAAGAAAATCCTTAGTATTTCGAAAAATTCAAAGTTTTGCAAACAGAAAATTTATAAAAATGACCATATAATTGATATTCATGTCAACACCGAAGTGCTGACTACTGGGCTGGTGATACCCTCGAGGACGAAACGTCCACCAGCAGTGGCATCGACCTAGTGATGTAAATAGTTATCAAAAGTACCAGGATTACAATTTTATACGCCAGACGCGCGTTTCGTCTACATAAGACTTATCAGTGACGCTCAGATCAAAATAGTTAAAAAGCCAAATAAATACAAAGTTGAAGAGCATTGAGGATCCAAAATTCCAAAAAGTTGTGCCAAAAACGGCTAAGGTAATCTACTCCTGGGGTAAGAAAATCCTTAGTATTTCGAAAAATTCAAAGTTTTGTAAACAGAAAATTTATAAAAATGACCATATAATTGATATTCATGTCAACACCGAAGTGCTGACTACTGGGCTGGTGATACCCTCGGGGACGAAACGTCCACCAGCAGTGGCATCGACCCAGTGGTGTAAATAGTTATCAAAAGTGCCAGGATTACAATTTTATACGCCAGACGCGCGTTTCGTCTACATAAGACTCATCAGTGACGCTCAGATCAAAATAGTTAAAAAGCCAAATAAATACAAAGTTGAAGAGCATTGAGGATCCAAAATTCCAAAAAGTTGTGCCAAATACGGCTAAGGTAATCTACTCCTGGGGTAAGAAAATCAGCAGAAAAGCGGTGAAATTATTGAATATCATGTAATTCCGCACATTTTGTTCATATACACGACTCTGAAGCTTTAAAGAGAGACGGCGGCGGATCGGCAAATGAATGTTTTGCAAATTAAAAGTGTCCAGTATTTACTAATGTCCATCTTTTGATCCGATCTCTATAATTAACATGGTACTGTGCAGCAGTTTGATTATACTATTCTATTGAAATATTTCCCCTCATTATTAAATGTATTAATGGCATTTTGAAAAAAAAATTAATAAAAATCGACCAGCATTTTCTCCCTGGGTAATGTTACTGAATATTTTAAATTAATCGTTTTATAAATCTACAAATTACCTATTCACTTCCAATTAATCCATTGAAAACAAATGCTAAAATTGATATATAGTACTTAGCACTTTCATGCTAGGAACACTACTTTTAAAAATACAGTTTATTTGTTAAATTTCCGTGGACTTTATGTGTATGTCTATGTCTAGAAATGTGTAGTTAAACTACGTTAAGTCTATTTGATCTTCCTTTCATGAGAATAAATTAATGAATTCCTTTTTGAACATTTACGGTATTGCAATATTGACAAAGTTTACATTAGGAAGCGTAAATGGATTTTGACTGCAGACCCATTTGTTATCGACATGCATGCACAGTTAGCGCAATACAGTTGAAGTAGAATTGGGCATGACATGTCAACCATTGACATGATTGGTGAAATCAATATGATATAATACCCACTAACCTTATTTTGTAAATCTAGATTAATACCACCTTTTATAAGCAACCTTATGATTTCAGTTTGTCCTTTTAGCGCAGCCTCGTGAAGTGCAGAATCACCATTCTGAAAAACAAAAACAAAGTAATGTTAACAAAGAATTTAATGATAAAGGACACATCAATTAACGTGCCAGAACGTTGCTTTACATTCAGCATAGCAAGTCGACCTGGTAGACGATATGATACTGTTGATTCATTATTATTCGTTGCATACCAATTTTCGTGGCTTTCGTGGGTAGATTCTAACCACGAAATTAATTGTTCAACGAATAACAAATTTTCTATAGGCTTGTATGCAGACTTCGGCAAAACCACGGAATTAAATATCCACGAACATGCAAGTTTTCTTTAATCCACGAAAATTGGTACCCACGAAAATAAATGAATCCACAGTAGTCATATAACTGTATGTGTCAATGATTAAAATAATAAAATAATTTAGCGACATTTCGTATAGATGTTCAAATTTTATAAATTGATTAAGGCAGCAGGCAGCGTCGCGGTGTCTTAAAACAAGCTAAACAATCAAAAATAAATAGAGGAAACAAATCATCTTCACCAAAAACTAAGTTAGAAGCAATGCAAATACACTGTTGTTCAGCTGTAAAAAATGAAATAGGAAAACTTCCGTTGGACACATTTGGCTATTCTTCCTCATCAGAACTTAAAACTAGAGTTTAACAACTGTTATGCAAATTTAAGGGTTAGCTGTTTTACAGACTTAACTTTCAATAATTACATCAGGTGCAACTATAACATTTTGGTTTAAAAAAGAAGTACATATGTTTAGGAGCAATGCATGTATATGAGATACATGACCAAAACCACACGAAACACATGATCTGCGTACCTTTCCGGAATGTAGGTTCGTCTTACCTAGTATTTATGTTTCATTGTTGTGTGTTGTATACCGTGATTTGTTTTCGTCATATCTAAAACAAAGACGATGTTGTATGATTGCCAATGACACAACTCTCCACAAGAGACCAAATGCCACAGAAATTACCAACTATAGGTCATTGTACGGCCTTCAACAATGAGCAAAGCCAATACCGCATAGTCTGCAATCGATAACTCTAGGCCTAATTCATGTACAAAAAATTAACGAAAATCATATATGTAACACACCAACAAACAACAACCACTGAAGTTCAGGCTCCTGACTTGGAAATGGCACATAAATACAGAATGTGGCGGGGTGAAACATGTAAGCGAGATCCCAACCTGCAATCTAAACTGAGACAGTGGTGTAACAGTATAACATAAGGACTAACTATAAAAGTCAGTTGAAATATGTCATTATTTGCACATGTATGGTAAATGTATTGAATGTTTTTTTGTTTACATATTTGGCATTTCTGGTACATGCATTGTATAGACTAACGAAACAAAATACATGTAGTTTCTTTTTAAAGGGGTTTCTGAAAATGTGAATGCTACAAAGACTTCAATCAAATGCCCGTGGACCTTAAGGTAAGAAGTTAAACTGTTTTTACCAGTGAAATCTAGACCCAAGCACTAACATGCTAATTACTGATTATATTTTTCTTTTCTTTTTTTAACGATTTGCTACAGATGTTCATATCTCGTTAATCGATCTTGACAGATCAAATCAACAAATGGAAACTGATTTTATCAAAACTTATATGTAAATCAATGATAAAAAATAAAGATAGGAAACAAATCATCAGACCCTCCCAAAAGAGTAAGAAGTAATAAATATTTACTGTTGTCCAGCAGTGAACTTTTACATAAAAACCACATCTGTTTGACAAACTATCCCATGTCACCTCCACATGACTAATAACTTGAGAATTACCTTAACAATGCATTTTGAGGTCCAAGTATCAGTATGCAAAAGTAACTTTAAAGGATGTAGTCAGGTGTAAATACCAAAATATTTATCATTAAAAAATTGCTATACAATTTATCAGACGGGAGTAATTAGGTTACCATATACGCCAAATATGTTTACATCCTTTTCGATATATATACGTTTTTCAGAGGCTGACTCTGACATTTTCCTCACATTTAGCATGGACATTATTTTGGTCTAAAATCGTAAAAATAAAAGATATAATCTGCTTATATTTAGGTATATATAACTTATATTAAATGAATTGTAGCATTCACCTGTTATTATTGGCTACTAACATCACGTGTTTCAAAGTTATTTGATGTTTCCAGAGCCTTGTTTCTAATTCTAAGTTATATTGATAATATGTTTCTATGTATATGTATATTGACGGTCAATATAAAAAAAAAAAACTTGCTAAATTTAGATTAATGACGTGATGGCGCCATACATGGAAACCATGAAAGAAGCGCCTCAGCAGACATAAGAACAATTTTCATGTTTTATAAGAAGAACATATGACAAATTTTATGTTAAATTCAGACGCTGAGAATACAATAAACGCTAACACAACCAGCTATTAGGTTGTTCAGATAACAATTTTAAAATACACAGAAAGAATATTAAAGCCATCTTTCTAATACATTATTTACATTGTATATATAAATTAAGAAATGTCACTAAGTCAATACATTATGTATGGACCTGTTACATGATATTGACATTTGGACTGCATCCGTTGTCAAAATATTCTCCATAGGTTCGTATATAACGTATTTACATCGTAAAGAGTCTATATTTGAAAAATATGAGCTATTGGATTCGAACATAAATCCTGAATTAATCGGATCTGTACGTATATAAGAGACCGCTACCGCTACCACACAGGCAGCACGATATGCATACCTGTCTGTGAGGTTTGTTGGTTGGGGTTCGGTTTGCTCAGTATTAGCGTCTTCATGTTGAGTTTTGTGTACTGATGACTATCTTTTTGTCATATTTAGTTGTATGCCATGATTATTTGTTTTCAATGATATTGTTTTCAAATAGTTCGTCTCAGGTGTGTTACAGGCACTGTTTAAAATTTCTGATATAACTAGCTATTTATTTTTTGGTAATACTGCTGAATATTTCTGAAATTTATATTCATCTGATTGAATGTACTACCATTATACTAAATTTAAGTAGTGTCACATTCGGCTTAGCAAGTAGAACCGATACATGACATTATATTTACATGAGTATATTGGTAAATAGTGGCTTTCACTAATTTTACTTTTTTAGTCATAATGAGGCGATATTTTCTATAAATGTACATATCTTTTCAATAGATTACGACACATAAGGGCAACAAACAGAAACTGAGTATATCAAAGCCAAGATTTAAATTTAAAAAAAATAACGTAGAAAAAAATTATCAGCACCTACCAATATAAAAAAAAATGGAGAGGTAATAATACTATTACACCAATATTGTGATAAAAAGGTGCATATTATATTTCAAATATTTGAGATAACTTGGTTGAGGATTTACAGGGAGAATATAATCTTAATGTGTTTATAGATACATATAAGTGTTGCCAGTATGAGATAAATTCATAATTTTAACAATATCAAAACAAAAACGAATTCTCACTAAAAATGCTGATTCATATTAAAATTGGTTGCCAAATGTTATTTCATACGTCTCTTACTTAGACAATTTATATGAATATTTATCAAATACCAGAGAATTGACCTACTAAATTAAATATGAATGAAAACGTAAACAAATGTAATGTTTTACTATTCTTAGAACTCACCCAGTTTTGATAATTTATATTCGCTCCGCCATTTAAACACATTTCTAGTTTAGCCTGGTCCCCATTAGAAGCAGCATTTAGTAGATCCTGTACCATATAAAACACATACTTCATCAATGTTGTAGTGGGAACAAAAATAACAAAATAAACAGGCTTATCACATGTTTAATACAGACAAAAAATATGCTTTAATTTTATATTCCATTAAATAAATAGTAAAAATATACATTATCAGTATAATGCTTTTTAAGCTTAGATACCAGACGAAAGAAAAATTCGCATTCTCGAGAAACCATGGTATATATCGTGCGATAAAATCTGTTTATATAGTGTTCTTCAATTGGTTGGCATAATTCATCCAAAACTTAAATGCAGTAAACGTCAAACCATTTTGTTACTGTACATTTTCTGTAGCCATGTGTTGATTATTTGCTCATTTCTTTAAGACACTACACAATGAACATTTTTTACAAACATTTTAAATCTGGTGTGCACACACAAAAATTATTTATGTAGATACATGCAAGAAAAAGTCTAAATTATTAACCACGTTTAAACACATGATTGTGTTGGATGAAAAATTGCAATCTATTTTAGTGTGTATCATAAATAAACTCATCATAGATACCAGGACTAAATTTTGTTATACGCCAGACGCGCATTTCATCTACAAAAGACTCATCAGTGACGCTCGAATCCAAAAATTTAAAAAGGCCAAATAAAGTACGAAGTTGAAGAGTAGTAAGGACCACAATTCCTAAAAGTTTTGCCAGATACAGCTAAGGTAATATATGCCTGAGGTAGAAAAGCCTACGTATTTCAAAAATTAAAAATTTTGTAAACAGTTAATTTATAAATATACCATATCAATGAAAATTTATGTCAACACAAAAGTGCTGACTACTGGGCTGGTGATACCCTCGGCGAAATAAATCTCTACCAGCAGTGGCATCGACACAGTGGGTGTAAATAAACTCATCATAGATACCAGGACTAAATTTTGTTATACGCCAGACGCCCGTTTCATCTGTGTTTGCAAAACTAATTTCTTGGTAGAGAGTACTAATTACAACACAAACAACTAGATATTTTCTTAAAGTCCAAAAAAAGTGGAAAGGTATATTTCAACAAAACCCATACGACTAACAGGTCGAACAACGGATTTTCATGAATCCTGCTAAATACCATTGGCGATTGCAAAAAAGTTAACAAGAAGACGTTACAAAATGGATACACATACACATTTTCATTTGAACAGGATAGAACAGGAACTATGGTCTACATTTACCCGACAAAACCTAATAAAAAAACATAGGTCAGCAATGATGAAAACATAACTTGCATGACATATAATAAAGTATACCAAACCCCAATTCCAAGTCTGTGGCATATACAGCTGATGCTATATTTATGTTTAGAATTGTTCAATATTTCATAAAATAATTTCAATCAAGGATAGCTCCTGACGTCTTAAAAGTGATGAAGACGAAACATAAGTTTTTTTGATTTTCAGAGAATAATATATAGAATATAACGTTGTATTTAGTGTTTAATGAGGATATATATTGTATTATGCATGTATTGTGAGTGTGTCAAAGATAGTGCAAGGGACAGCACATTTTAAGAACAAATCATTCCAATATCATGGATCAGTTGAAAAGGGTTGAAAAAAGAGGGACAAAAGATACCAGAGGGACAGACAAACTCATGAATCGAAATAAACTGACAACTCAATAATTCTTAACCCAAACATTTGAAAATTGAAAACAACAATGTTTGATTTATTTGCACCTATTTGCCATCAAATGCACGAATGACATTTATTTATGTAACTAAGCCATTTTAGGATTGAGCCGCCATATTAACTTTCTTTTTTAATGAGACTATTTGAATAGGATATGTGTTAAAAACGGAATATTCTTCATCTTCAGAGAATCATTCGTATGTCGTCTTAATACGTCAAGCTCACTAACGAAATTTCGATGATTTATTATCATTTTGAAACTTTAAATAAAATTTATCATTTAATCATTACAATAGAAATAACAGTTATGTTTTTCCTATCTTCATTTGTCTGAACCTTATGATCCCATGCATCTGCAGGATTTCCATTGAGTAGATCACAATGAAGGTAACACAAATATTTGTTGGTAACATGGTATATTCAAGAGTTAACTGTCTAGAAGACCGCCGGACCGGCAACGTCTCAGAAGAAACATTGTTACCAAGGTCGACGTCACAACGGCGACGTCACCTTACCTTTTTCTTAGTAACTAGTAAACGTCAAACTACAAAGCTGTTGTGTATTTTATCAGAGTTATATTATAAGATATCGTCCCCACATTAACCAAGGAAAAATGCTGACAAACCAATCCATTTTAATCATTTGTAGATATCCAATTCATCTAAGAATTATCAAAGATATTATTAAATTAAATGTATATAGGTATTTTTTTAAAGAGACATGCACCAGAGAAGAAAGCTGTGTAGTTAAGGGCCTTCCTCTTAAAATCTTGTGAAAAAGTAATGATTTTATTTTTAAATGCTGTGTAGATAAATCTCTTATTGTTGTGCCCCCTAAGTAATTTCCATTATAGTGTAGACATCAGTCGCGTTTTTATGACTTGCAGTCCAGTGAAAGGGTGTGGATATAATCTTATCAGAACAGACTAAGATATGTAATTAAAATATTGTAGTTGTTAGAAGCACGGTCAATTCTTCTTACTCACAAAGATGTCAACATAACTGGTCTATTACATCGGAAATGCTATCTATCAGCTTATATTGGACTTATAGATAATACAAGACTCGACAATACATCATTTCGATCACAAATTATCAGTAAACCAGTTCGAACACATCGTTAAATTAACTTATGATACAAATATTTCAAATATAACATATTTAATCAAACGACAATGGTTAGATTTTGAAGGGATTTATCATTCAAAGGTAAATTGTATCTGTAAAGGATATTCACAAATTATAAAGTTTATTATTAATGTGGTGAATGACGTGAATTTATCATCAAAACTTAGTCGGAGTGGTTTCATAACTTTACCAAATTTACCAAATATAAGTTTTCATTTTGTACCTTTTGATATTACATTTCAATTTGCAGATTTGTCACCTACTCGTGAAAATAAAAGAGAGCTACTATTAAACGAAAGTAACATTGAAAACAAATCAGGCAAATTAGAAGGAATTTCAGTCCTACAAAATCAACAGGCAGTTAGCTCTTCATTAGATGTCAACTCAAAGTGTTCAAATCTGCACTGTAGGACATGTCTATGACCAATAAACACAGTGAGAGACACTATCTTTGCCAATTATGCAGTTATGCCAGTCCATTAAAGTCGTAAAATCAGAACCTAAGATTTGTCGTTTCACTCAGTTTGATCAGAAAGACATTAACGGAGGGTTGTTTTATTTATCTTCAGGTAAAGTTGGCCCATGCTAGAATTGG